>PKMM01016292.1:0-186181 GCA_002933915.1 Eutrema heterophyllum | reverse complement strand
TTTCTAACAAATCTAATCTAAAATCTACAAATCCACAAATTCATAATCTAACATCCTAATCTAATTTATACATTACAACCTAATCTAAATCAAAATTCCATAAATATAATTATAACAACTAAAAAAAATATATCAAAAAACTTACATAGATCCGGCGAGGAAGATTCCGGCGACGGCGAGGAGGCTCCAGCGAGGACGAGCGGCGAGAGGCGAGGACCACGCCGGCGAGGACAATCGGCGAGGCAAAGAAGAAGAAGAAAGAAGAGAGGAGAGGAGAGGAAAGGAAGAGAGGAAAGGAAAGGAAGAGAGGAGAGGAAAGAGAGGAAAGGAAGAGAGGAGAGGAAAGAGGAGAGGAGAGGAGGAAGAAGAGAGAGAAGAGAAGAAGAGATTCGCGGAAAGAGAGAGAGGAGAGGAGGAAGAAGAAGATGAATCGCGTCGATATAATTAAAGATTTCCGACGGCCCATTCCCTCGGGAATCCGTCGGAAATCAAATTTAATTAACCGCTTCGGTTTCAATTAATTTTCGTTTGGCGGTTTCCTTTCGTTGATATTTTGATGATTTATACTTAGCATTTTTCGGGTGTAGAACCCTTAAATATCAATGGCCGTCGGAAATCCCTCGGAAATTTCCGAGGGATTTCCGACGGTTTTAGGGTTTAGGGTTTAAAATACGAAAATTTCTTAAAATTTAACGTGAAATAACCATTATAGATACATACTAATCAGAAAAAGCTTTGAAAACCAAACAAAACTATTTATTTTGGACTTCGTAAAAATTGATCGATGAACGAGTTCAAGCATTCATAAAAACACATAGAACATATAAGAACACTTACAAGTCTTATTAGGGTTTCGATTAAAAACTTCAAAATATTTGATTCATTATAACATTTAACAAAAAATATTTATAATTTGGTAATTCTACACTTACCAAGACCTAACATTTTAAAAATCCGGCAAATTCGAGGTTAAAAACCCTAAACCGTCGGAAATCCGTCGGAAAATTCCGAGGGATTTCCGACGGCCATATCCATTTTCAGTTTTAGCCGAGGGAAATGTCCGGTTTTAGCCGGGGAATCGTAAACTGTCTCGGCTAAAACTGAAAATGGATAGAGCCGTCGGAAATCCGTCGGATATTTCCGAGGTATTTCCGACGGCCCTATCAATTTTCAGTTTTAGCCGAGGGAAATGTCCGGTTTTAGCCGAGGAATCGTAAACTGTCTCGGCTAAAACTGAAAATGGATAGAGCCGTCGAAAATAAACCCTATCCATTTTCAGTTTTAGCCGAGGGAAATGGCCGGTTTTAGCCGGGACAATTTATGAATCCCCGGCTAAAACCCAAAATTGTAAACTATGTTTTATTGCATCATAAAAAGTGAAAATAGGTTTTTATTTCATCAAAGGGACCTTATATAATTATAAGACTCAATGAAATAAAAGACTCGAAATAACATGACTTGTGAAATTAAATAATACATAAAGAAATAAAATTTATTACTTAATTAATTACTCTGAGCTCGATGATGAATAATCTGACGTTGCTGAATCGGAATCCTCGTCAAATTCGCCGATCTCTTCCTCAGAATCCTCAAATACCTCGTACTCCATGTCCATGGTGAAATCAACCACGAGGTCAACTTAAAGAGAATGCTCGATCGAAGCTAAGTTACCAATTGCGTTTTCCTGCAAAGGCTCGTGCTCGGAAACACCAAAAACTATTCCCCTTGGGTGNATATATATATATATCCGTCGGAAATCGGTCGGTAATTACCCACCGATTTCCGACGGCTGATAATTACCGACCATTTTCCGAGGGATTATTGGTTCGTCGATATTCCCTCGGATATCCATCGGAATTGTCCGACCAATTTCCGAGGGAATTAAATCCGTCGGAATATTCCGAGAAATTTCCGACGGAATATATCCGTCGGAATTCCCTCGATAAACCCTCGGTATTCCGTCGGAAGTTTCCGACGGTTTTTAACCCGTCGGAAACGCCGTCGGAAATGCGTGTGTTTTCTTGTAGTGATCATATCCTCGAGGACTCTCTTGTACGTTATGAGGAACAAGTAGTTTCTTCTCCTCCCGCGGTTGACCCTACTCCTCCGGAGCCATCCGTTTCTCCTCCTCTCGCACTTGATGAATCTCATATGGAAACATCAAATGATGCACTCTCTACTTCTTCTCCTCCGAATTCATCTCCACCAGCCCTTGTAGTTGAAGAATTGGGTCGTGGAATGAGAGAAAAGAAACCATCTACACGACTCAAGCCGTACGTCACATACTCAACTCATTGCGAAATAAACCATGTTCTCGACACCACTTCCAATTCGGTCTCTTCTGGTACGTGTTCTTATCCTATCACTAACTTTGTCAATTGTGAACGTTTCTCTAGTGATCATGCAGCTTTCTTAGCCGCTATTACGATCAACATGGAACCAGTTCATTTTAAAGATGCTGTTGCATTTGAAGTGTTGCGAAAGGCAATAGGACTTGAGATCGTAGCTCTTAAGGAGAACAAAACGTGGTCTTTGGCTACGCTTCCTCCGGGCAAGAAAGCTCTTGCATCCAAATGGGTCTTTCGGATCATATACAACACGGATGGATCCATTGAAAGATATAAACCACGTTTGGTTATTATGGGAAATTTTTAAGAAGAAGGAATAGACTATGATGAAACTTTTGCTCATGTGGTCAAAATGAATACCATTCGGATTTTACTTGGAGTAGCATCAGCTAAGAACTGGGAAGTTCACAAAATGGATGTACACAATGCCTTCCTCCATGGTGATTTAGATGAAGAAATATACATGAAACCACCACCGGGTTTTCATCCGTCTAATCCATCCCTTGTTTGCAAACTTGACAAATCGTTATACGGTATCAAACAAGCGCCACGCTGCTGGTTTTTAAAGCTTCCAAAGCGTTACTCGGCTACGGCTTCATTCAATGTTGTAAAGACTATTCCTTTTCACTCGCGTTCGTGGCTCCACCATCTTACATCTCCTTGTCTATGTCGATGATTTGGTTATTCTTGGTAATGATTCCGCTGTGATCTCTCAATTTAAAGAGTACCTTCACACATGCTTCCGAATGAAGGATTTGGGGCCATTGAAATATTTTTTGGGACTTGAAGTTGCTCGTGGTCCTGATGGCATTTATCTTTCCCAACGCAAATATTGTCTCGACATCATCTCCAAATGTGGTCTTACAGGTTCGCGCCCAGTTGATACACCAATTGAGCAACATCATCGCCTTGCTTCTGATAGTGGTCTGTTCTATACGAACTGAAACGACCGCATTTTTTTTTTAATGCAAATAATAATAATAATAATACAACAACAACAACAACAACAAAACCCCGGGTCCTAATCATCCCCTCTTCACTGCCTCGATTCCACGATCACGCCGTATCTTTACCTGCATCGACAAAAGTGATGCATCAACATTTGGCTAACCAAACGCTGAGTGAGATTGATCCTCCCAACAACAGGCTACCAATAAGCACAACAAATAGCCAATAACAATACGAAGAATTAATTAACACCAATTAAAACTTCCAGCGCAATTAGCAATTCAACTCCATGAAAAACTAAACCAACGCCTAGCAATTCTACTCCAAGAAAAGCTAAACACACCGCCTGAAAAGTAAACACCCAATACGCTTTCAAGGCACAACCAACAACTGGTATCGATCGATACACCACTGGTATCGATCGATACTAAAACAACACGCGCCAACACCACCAAAGACTGGTATCGATCGATACACCACTGGTATCGATCGATACTACAACGACACGTGCACAACTAACCACCGGTATCGATCGATACACCCCTGGAATCGATCGATACCCAACCAAACACAACTTTCCCGACAAGGGACTGGTATCGACCGATACACCCCTAGTATCGATCGATACTGACTCAACATGAGTCCACCGACAAGGGACGGGTATCGATCGATACTCACATGGTATCGATCGATACTCCCCTGCGAATCACAACCTACGCAAAATCTAAAACCCAGAAATCGCCAACACAAGCCACAAGATTCATCAATCAAGCTTAACTAAGCATCACACAAGCTTAATTGCTAACCTTTGGTCACAACTCACCTTAGATCGGATGGATCGAGCTCTAGAAGACCTTCCGTCTCACGCCAAAACCAACGCTCCTCCAATCTCTTCTTCAAGCTTCTCCCCAAGCTCGAATCCTTTTGATCTCGCAAGATCCAAGCTTCACCAAGCTTCCTCCCCTTTCTCTCTCTCTCTCTCTCGCAAGACCAACTCTCGTTTTTCCAAAAGAAACGATGGTTATCCGTAAAAAGAGAAGAGAAGAAGATATAAAGAAACATTCCCGCACGGTATCGATCGATACCACCCTGTATCGATCGATGCCCCTCGACCTGGTATCGATCGATACTCACCTAGCATCGATCGATGCCCCTCGAACTGGTATCGATCGATACTCACCTAGTATCGATCGATACTACCCCGGAACAAACCCGAATTAATTATTGCACCCCAATAATCAATTCTTCCGGAACGCGGGCGTTACACGAACGTTTTCAGATATCGAAGACTCATTGGTCGATTGGTTTATCTAGCACTTACATGTCCTGAACTCAGTTACTGCGCCCACATTCTTGCTCAGTTCATGCAGGCTCCGAGATAAGCACATTGGGACGCCGCTATACGCATTGTTCGATACCTTAAGGGCTGTCCAGGTCAGGGCATTTTGCTTTCCTCAGGCTGTGATCTTCAAGTCACCGCTTATTGTGACTCTGACTGGGCCTCATGTCCTCTCACTCGCCGTTCTCTCAGTAGCTACGTTATGCTTCTTGGTGATTCCCCGGTTTCATGAAGACAAAGAAACAAGATAAAGTAGCTCGTTCCTCCGTAGAAGCGGAATATCGATCACTGGCGTTAGCTACTCAGGAACTCTTGTGGATCAAAGAACTACTTCATTCTATTGGGATTAATCATACGACTCCGATCAAACTCGTTTGTGACAGCAAGTCAGCTCTCTATATCGCAGCAAATCCAGTCTTTCACGAACGTATGAAACACATTGAAAACGACTGCCATTTTATACGAGATGAGATTATTGCGGGAACTATAGCCACTGCCCATGTTGGTACAACGGAGCAACTTGCTGATCTTCTCACCAAAGCATTGAGACGACAACAATTTACATACTTACTTCGCAAGTTGGGCGTTTGTGATCTCCACGCTCCAACTTGAAGGGGATATTAGAATATCTTCCGTATATTTCATATTACATTAGGATATTTTCCAAATCTCTCATATTTCCTTATCTCTAGAATACGTGACCTAAACTCTTGTAATATAAATATCTCTTTTGTGATTAATAAAGGTTCAAGGTTCATATCAATTTTGACAATTTTGATTAAAGAATGTATGTACTTTGAATATGATATATTAAATTCAAAAATTATCAATATAAAATATTATTACATATAAATGGATATTATAAACACAAAATTAAAATCCTAGTATAATAATAAAAAAAACATGATTAAAATCCTGATGTTTTCATGCTCTTACTGTAGGGAAGAGTTCAGAAAAATATACATATTAGGCAAACGAAACTTACGAATTTAGAGGACCAAAAACTAGTTTAGATACAAAATTTTCGGAATCATGTCAAGAATAGGACGGTTATTGGGATTTTGAAAATGGAAATGCATGAGAAACTTGTTGAATCTAAGCATCTAAAGACTAAAATATTAAAATCGGGTCTACCAAGCTCTCACCAAAATATTTCTACGATTCTCCATTATCAGAAAACTTGTGTAGTTACATACTGATTAAAACTACATGCCCAAAAAGAAAATGCCACGAGAGATCTACAAATTTTAGGTCTACAAGACAGTTGGGTGACCGATTGTGAAGAGTTGTTCCTTTAAAGAAAGCAAATCTGAACTTTATATTTTGGATCATATACAATGAACAAAAAGTGCTCGCAAAGGAAATCTTTTGAAGTTCTTTACTCTACCAAACACAAAGAATCACTTTATTCTCTTACATTCAATCCAAGAAGAAGATAACATTCAACGCCTAGAAAAAGAGTTAAGATATACAGCTAGAGAAAATACTGCTTCTATGTTTAAATCTAAATCATCGGTACCAAGAGATGGGAGTAGAATTGGTTTGAGGAAGTTGTGGTATCATACAATGAAGTTGCTGCTGCTGCCACAGACGCAGAGATACGCTACTACTACTGCTGCCGCTGTTTTCTTCTTCCACATCCATGGCTGCTTCTTCCATCATCGCATCATCACCATCCAACTCAACAATCTCTGGCTTGGGCGGTTCCTGGAAGGTTCTTGTGGTTTCCACAAACTGGAACTGGGATGGGTTCCAAGGAACAACAGCTTGTTGCTTGTTTGTTTTGTCATCTTCATCATAAATGTCATCAGCTACTGCTTCATCGCGGAGAAATCTATCTGCAAAATCACATTTTCGATCACAAACTATATCGAGAAATAAACAAGACCAGCGAAATGGATAAACAAAGTATGATGATGGCATCATGCAAAGACGAGAAGAAACTAAAAGCGCTGACAACTAAATCCAAAAATAACAAGACCAGCTAAAGGGATAAACTCAATCAGGTCCTCCTCCTATTATCAATCTGAATCCCACCATGTTTCATTCGAAAAACGGAAGAGATGATGAGCTGATCATCGAGCAACAAAGGAAATAGCTAATAAGTAACTTTTGGTTTATTGAATGGCAAATGTTCTCATGACCAAAATGTAAGCCACTCTGAACACCATAGTTGCAAACAAACGATGTAACAAGTCCCTCATGAGTTATTACGATTCTCTCAAACTCATAAACTACATTGTACAGTTCTTTGAATCAAATCCAAGTTAATCAGCAACCAAGAATTGCAAAAATTGATGAAAAATAAAGAAAGTTTAGCTCAAAGAACTTACTCTTAAACCCTGAAATCAAGTTTCTATCAACAAAAAGGTGATGTTGATAATTTTGGAGAGGCTTGAACACAACAATTGCCCTCTCTTCATTTGCTGGAGAAGACTGGATTTCGTCTTCCTCCATAATCGGTGCCAAATCAACCTCTTCCTCCATAATCGGTGGCAAATCCAAATCCTGTTGCATCACAAATGCAATCAATCAAATAAACAATGAAACTTAGGGTTTTCAAATCAAACAGCACCAAATTTCCTCAAAATCAGAAGAGAGAAAGACGAATTTACCAGACGGCGAATCTTTCTAGCGGGAGAAGAGAGGGAAAAATCGGAGAACTCGTCGTTAACTCTGTCAATTTCCTTCCTCTTCATCTTCATCGGAAAGCAATCGAATCCCGCCATTTTTTTTTTTGTCCAACGGCGAACAAAGCTTCACGCGAAATACTCTAATCTACTAAACTCCGAGATCGATGAAATTTGATGTTCAGAATTTTCGAAAAGCAAAAAATAAAAGATAAAGAGTATGGCAAGTGATTTTCGCGAGGCTTTAATTTTTTTGCAGAGAGCTAGTGAAGAAGAAACAGGTGGAAGGAAGAGGAGTTTCTCAGATATTCTAGATGAATCGAGAAACCGTAGACTTAGTGGGATTTTTTTCCTTTTATTTTGGGCCAAGACTATTGGTTCAAATTCCGGGTTAAAATTTGAACCGAACCAATTTCAATTTCAATTACGGTACGGATGTTTAGTCTGGGTAATCCGATCAGGTTCGATCCAAACAAATATTTGATGAGTCTGGTTCAGTTCGACTCAAATTTTTACTAAGCGTGCAGTTACGGTTCGGTTTAGGAGTGTTTGAGGTATGTGTTTAACGTTCTTCCTATATCTGGTAAAGTAATCTGATAATTTGAGTGTACGTTATTGTTAGTATGCGTATTTCTGTTCAAATATGTAGATATATCTCTATCCTTTATACATTAAACAAAAAGAATTTGGAGGCCACATTACTCCCACAATTTTTTTCAGTATTTACTTATTTAATTAATTCTTTTTTTGTTTCCTACTACTATTTCTATTGTCAAATACTATTTTCAACAACTAACCATTTTGCCACATGTCAATGAATTGTTTTTCTTTTTTTCGTTTTCCATACTATTTCTATTTCCAAACACGAAACCATTATTAATTAATTTTTTTAATCAGTAATTATTTCATTCAAATATATTTGTTTGAATAACAAACTAATTTTCATATCAAATTCAAATTTTAAAATTAATCACTTACAAATTCTTCACGCAAATCCTCTATTAAAATCGACAATTTTTTTATAAAAAAAAAGAGATTATATAATTCATGTGTTTTATTTAAGCAACATTATAAACCATAAAACTATAGTATTACATTAATTGTGTATAGACATTGACATTAAACTCAATAAAATTAGAATAGTATATTTGAATATTATATTTATCTAAATAAATAAATTTGTATACGTCACAGCCAAATTTAACAACTTAACCAATTCGTTTTATTTTTGTCCAAATAAATTTGTAAAACTATTTGAAAATTGGGAAATTATTTAATTAATTAATATTTCAATAAACAAAAAGTATTAAGTCACAATCATTCTTTGGGAAAGTAGTTAATGATATCAATTAGTGGCATGTAATTTAGGAAATACTTATTTAATTAAAAATTTTGAAATCTTTATGGTATTGATTAAGTTAATTAATTTTGTTGGTGGTTATGGACATTTGGACATACGAAAGTTTGATTATGGGTATATTATGTTTAGATTTGCCTTAATAGCATTTAAGGCGTTTATTATGATAACTTTCTGTTTCCAAAACCTATTTCATTTCCATTAATTATAATTAATGTAAAAGTTAAAACTATATCAAGGCAAATCTAAACATATTATATATTCCTCTACAAATTATGTAAATCATATTAACAACCGGGAAATCTAAAAAATCATACCTAATAATCATTATCGTAACCAACAAGTATATTCGCATTTCCTAAACAATCTACATAATAGATTCGCGCATTAACTAGATTAAGAATTCAGTTGCTTAAAATTGTATTTGAATTAAAATCGTACCTAATAATCATTATCCTAACCAACAAGAAATTTTTTTTTGTATCTTTCTTTTCCTTTTAAAAAACTTTAGTCGCATAATGCATTCAATATTATTTAGCTAAATCTTCCATTGTTTCCTAATTTTTAGCCTAAAACAACTCCTTAATCGATATAGTTATGATTTAAAATTATACATAGCAATTAATATATACCTCACCATAAGGAATTTGAATATACCCCTTCTGTTTCTTTATATAAGAGGTTTTGCTTAAAATCACGGAGATTAAGAAATCTTATTTTTGTTTTAAAACTAATTATTTTATACTTTTTAGACCAATCAATGATGGCTTTATAATGGCTTTTGAACTCCTTTGACTAAAATTATTGTATGATTAATTAAATTTTGTATGGAAATGTGAGAAAATCTAATAAAGTGAAACAAAATAAAATGCTTAAAACATCTTATATAAAGAAACGGAGGGAGTATAATTTTTTTTTTAGCCTAATATTTCGGAACACACAAAAAAGTAATTATGTGATTAGCAATTTTTATTATTAGCATTTATTTCAAAATTTAATCAAATTTGGTTAGTTATGATTATTACATAAACAAATGGACGCAAATTGTTTATAAAAATTAACGGCTAGCCAAGAATAAAATATATCCTTATTAAACTATTTTGTTTCCTAATTCGTTGCAATTAATTTGGTTGCTACTAATTTTGAAAATTTAGAAATATTTGAACGATAAATTTGTAACAATAATTTGGATTTAAAATCTGCATTTAATCAATTAAGATATTATTTTTATTTTTAAAATAGATAAACCTAATTTTTCTTATATACGCTTCCCTACTTATAAATATATACATTGCACCAATGTTAATCTCACATTTCTTTTTTCATTTTGAAACTAACGTTCTGATTTTTTTGGATGATCAAGTTTTGTATGTGGATGTTCTCTTCTTCTGCAAAAGTCAAAAGACCTTAAATCTTGCCGCCTTTCTGAATGTAAGTCGTAATCTAAACTGATTCTCTATCTATCTCAACAGATTATTTGTTTTTGATCGTCTCTTTAGCTAATTGGTTTTGGTCGTTCATCGGTTTTGAGAGTTTCAATGAGAGGTTTTGGGTGTTTGGATTGTTTGCAAAATTTCACAGTAGTTCTAATGTTTTTCGAGATTTCAAAAAGTATTTGATTGGCTTATTTAGTGATTGATGAATCATGTTTCCTCATACTAAATTTCCATCAAGGCACAATTATATTCATCTTTCATTAATTATTAATAATATATATAATGTTTCTCCTTGGCCAAGATTGAGGCTTGGAAGATTCTTCAAATGAATGGAATTGAATTGAAGAAACGAAAGCAAGTTGCTGCATACAAGAGACAACATATAAGAGAATCCATGAGAGAGTCTCATTTCTTCGGGTACTATCACAAAAATTTCTTTCAATAAACCAAATTACCCTATATGGTTGCATAGTACATTGCTTATTATCGATGTGAATTAAGAAGTTTTTAATTTACATGAATACATGTACGAAAGAAAATGAGGTCTGTCTACTGTTATGAACAGAGTTGGAGTTCTCCTCAACAGTGTGAAAACCATACTGATTTCTTTGGTTTGTATTCAACCATTTCAGTTCAAAACTTTTTCTCTCTATTTCTTATGTCTCTGTTGATTAAAACAGCCTTGGACAAACTACTTCGTACCTAGAATGAGATGAGTAACTTATTGGTAGTTTGGCGCAGGTCGGGAACTTGGTTATTCCTATGGTAGAATTGACTGTAACTAGGATTTCTCTCACAGCCTTGATGGATGTCGAGAGGAGACACGGTACAACCAGCATCACCCAAGAGAATATCGGATCATCAAGCATAAACGGACAATGTGGACAAAACGGGCTAAGCTTCTGTAACCAAGTTTTTCAATCCGCGGTTTTAATCATAAGCAACACCTGTAAGATTCTACCTTTCCAGTAGAATCAAATCAACTCAAAGCAAGGAAGGAAGTAAAAGTTATTTCTCAAAGCACATGCAACACCAATGAGGTGATCACAAGACAAAGTAGCAGCACAAAGAAGCCAAAGGAAGAAGATCTCTATGTCCAACAACGTTGGAGTCAGAGAGAAGATGCACTGATAAAATTCTGACTGGTGAGGATATATCGATGCTTTGATAAAAAGGTAAGAGATCCACAAGCTATGGATTCAATTGATTCAAAATCAGGAAAGATCAAATTGATTCAATGGAAAGATGTATAAATACAGATATCATCAGTTGAGCTTTTGAAGGACTCCATTACTTTCTTTTGTTCACTCTTGAAATCCTTATGTGTTCATGGAAATTATAGTATGAAATCTGTATTCCTTTTATGAAGAGAGGGTCCATTAATATATTATCTTTCTTCCTTCTTTGTTGGAGCTTTTGAAGAGACTCCTTGACGGTCGCTGTCCAGCTTCATTGCACAAATTGCCATCCTGGTCCCTCAATGCTCCAGCCTCGTCACGATTTAACACAACTTGATTGTTCATGTCTGCTTATTTCTTCTGCTTCCTGATCGTGCGCTCTAAGTCAGCTAGCTCCTTGTTGGACAGGTTAGTCAACTGTGTGCTCTTGTTTCTTCTAGTTTCGCGATTAGGCATACACCTGAAACACAAAAGTCAAGAGACGTAAGTAACAAAAATTCACGACGGGTATCGACCGATACCACTAGGGTGTCGATCGATACTCAACGATTTAATCGAAATTCTTAACTAAAATCTAATGGCAAAATTGAGTCCCCGGCAACGGCGCCAAATTTGATATGCTCAAATTAATACCCTATAAGTACTAAAGCAGTTGTTGTAGTATATGTAGGGGTCGAACACAAGAACTCTAGATATCACGCAATAGATTATATCGATTCGAATTAAGCTAAACCAAACAATGTAATTAAATGCGATTGCGTAAATTAAACAAGTTGTAAGTCAATTGGAAAGAAGATAGGCTCAGGGTATTTCTCAGGAATTCAATGAATGTAGATAAACTAACTAACATGATTCAGATTTAGCGCGGTTCTTGAACTCAAATCACTAAAGTATAGCTAACCAACTCTCGTTGCGAAAACTATCAAAGACTAAATCCTAGAATTCCAAATCTCTTTGCGAATCCTAAAGTCTAAACCAGCTTTTAGTTCAAGTTTGATTTGTTCACAAAACAACTAAACCAAATCTCTTTGCGAATAGTTATTTTGCTCACCCTAAGTTCATTCAGGTAATTAATCGCACTCTCGTGCCTAACCAATTATCCTAAGATCTAAGTTCTAGGTGATCAGTCTAGAATTAGCTTTGAGAACAACCTAAGGCGAAGAACTAATTCAGATGGTGAATCCTAATCAATCAATTAACCTAACATTCAGAGAAAACCCTTATGAGAATCTTGAACCTAACAAGAGAACTACTCAGACATGGTAATTGAAACAATAAACATGACTGAAATAATACTCAGATAAATAATAAAAAGTAGAGTAACAAGAGGGTTCGAAATCTTCTCTTGGACGAACAGAGTCTCAGACTTGTCTCCCTCAGAAAGCTCTCTCACAAAACCCATAATAGAATAAAGCGTAGCCAACAAAAGTGGCTGAAAAACCTAACTTAAACTCCTAAAACACGTTTTGGGTTAAATTGTAAATAATAAAGTCTTCTGGGCAATTTTGCAGTTCTTCAACTCTTCATTTAAAGTCGCGACTCGTGTCTGCTTCAGTGAGTATCGACCGATACTAGTCTGTATCGATCGATACTAAGGCTTCAAATCGGATACTCAGCTACACGAACTTCTGCTTTGCTCCAAAATGCTCTAGAAAACTCCAATATCTCCAATTATGCTCCAAACGTGCTAAAACCTGTAAAAGACTCTAAAACACTACAAAATAGTAGAAAGACTCTATAAAACGGACTTATATCATGGTTTAAACGGGGTAAAAACCATGATATATCAGCTATCGTTTGCTGGTAGCTTCGGTAATCAACTTTTATCATACCAAAAGGTTGCATCAAACATATTGAATCTCTTTGCTCTCGTTTTCTATGGTCTGGGAACATTGAAATAAACAGATGCTAAAGTGGCTTGGGAAATGGTTTGTCTACCAAAAAACGAAGGAGGTCTTGGCCTAAGAAGATTTGCTACTTGGAACAGAACCTTGTGCTTAAGGCTTATATGGTTGTTGTTCTCAAATAGTGGATCTATGTGGGTCGCTTGGCACAAGTACCATCACCTGTGTGAGACTAGTTTCTGGGCTGTGGAGGAAGCAAGCCGTGATTCTTGGACTTGGAGATCTATGCTACATCTCTGGCCCCTTGCTGAAAGGTTTCTAAAAACATATGTGGGTAATGGTGAAAAAACAAGCTTCTGGTATGACTCATGGACTCCCATTGGTCCTTTAATCAAAGTTGTTGGTGTTGCTAGGCCGAGGAGCTTTAAAATGCCGCTTTTTGCTACAGTTGCTTCAGCATGCAACGCCGAGGGATGGACTTTGCCGCCTCCTAGATGAGAAGTTGCTGCAACTCTGCATATGTACCTAACCACTATTCCTCTGCCAAGTAAGTCAATCTCTGATGATACTTTTGGGTGGGTTGTGGAGGGTAAAATTTGCCAGAGATTCTCGGCCAAAAGAACTTGGAATGTTCTGAGACCGAGGGCACCAGTTAAGAATTGGACATATATTATTTGGTTTAAACAAGCTGTTCCAAAACATGCGTTTACTATGTGGATTGCAAATATGGATATACTGCCAACTAGAGCTAGACTAGCTGCTTGGGGATTGCCGGTTCAATCATCTTGTTATTTGTGTTCTTTAGCGGAGGAGTCAAGAGATCACTTGCTCTTAGCTTGTGAATTTAGTTCTCAGATATGGGATCGAGTCTTGGGAAGGCTCACACCAACTCAGCCTGTTTTCCAGCATTGGATGAATCTTCTTGAATGGACAGGTCAGAGCTCCGGAAGTGCACCATCAATTCTGAGGAAGATAGTGGTCCAAGCAACGATATTCCACTTGTGGAAACAACAGAACAACGTTCTGCATAATCAACACTCAATACCGCCGTCAACTATCTTCAAGTCTCTAGACAGAGATATCCGCAACATCATTTTGTCTAGGAGACATCGAAAACATTGCGATAAGCTCATGCAGCTATGGCTGGATTGACACTCTCAAAATCTTGCTCGTTTGCTACCTTGTTTTTTATTTTATTTTTTCGAAGGTATCAAATTCTTAGGCTCTGCTCTTTTGTATATCCTAAACCTTCATTTTATATGATATTTATCATTTAGCAAAAAAAAAAAAAAGACATGTAAGTTTGAAAAGAAACACCAAATCATTAAATTTAAACACTCAATGAATATGCATCTGTCTTGAACGTAAGAGATAAATGAGTCAAAAGTAGTTAACATAAGGAGCAACCTCCTAAGATGGTGGTAACGTGAAGGAACATGGTCCATGAACTAAAAGACACAGCCGGAAAGAAAATAAGCTCTGCCAAAAGATGACTACAACATGTTATTATTTAACTAGGGTTTCGATCGATGATATTTATTGTTGATCGATGAAAAGCTTTTCCATTTTTTTGTTAAAAAATAATATTATTATCNATTGAAATAAACAGATGCTAAAGTGGCTTGGGAAATGGTTTGTCTACCAAAAAACGAAGGAGGTCTTGGCCTAAGAAGATTTGCTACTTGGAACAGAACCTTGTGCTTAAGGCTTATATGGTTGTTGTTCTCAAATAGTGGATCTATGTGGGTCGCTTGGCACAAGTACCATCACCTGTGTGAGACTAGTTTCTGGGCTGTGGAGGAAGCAAGCCGTGATTCTTGGACTTGGAGATCTATGCTACATCTCTGGCCCCTTGCTGAAAGGTTTCTAAAAACATATGTGGGTAATGGTGAAAAAACAAGCTTCTGGTATGACTCATGGACTCCCATTGGTCCTTTAATCAAAGTTGTTGGTGTTGCTAGGCCGAGGAGCTTTAAAATGCCGCTTTTTGCTACAGTTGCTTCAGCATGCAACGCCGAGGGATGGACTTTGCCGCCTCCTAGATGAGAAGTTGCTGCAACTCTGCATATGTACCTAACCACTATTCCTCTGCCAAGTAAGTCAATCTCTGATGATACTTTTGGGTGGGTTGTGGAGGGTAAAATTTGCCAGAGATTCTCGGCCAAAAGAACTTGGAATGTTCTGAGACCGAGGGCACCAGTTAAGAATTGGACATATATTATTTGGTTTAAACAAGCTGTTCCAAAACATGCGTTTACTATGTGGATTGCAAATATGGATATACTGCCAACTAGAGCTAGATCTAAAAACATTTTATAAAATAACCTATAAACGTTTTTATAAAAATAAAAAATTTATAAAAACGTTTTTAATTATTAAAAAATTCTGAAAAATCAATTCTAATTTTCTAAATACTAAATATTTCTAAAAACCCTAAAAAATTCTAAATAATAAAACGTTTCTAATTAAAAAAACTTTACTAAAATTCTAAGTATTTATAAGGTTTCTAATTAAAAAAACTTAACTCTAAAAACGTTTTGTAATTTTCTAAACGTGGAAGTATTATAAGGTTTCTAATTAAAAAAACTTTACTAAAATTTCTAATCTAACAATTCTAATCTCATAAACCCTAACAAATTTCATTCCACCAAACAAATACATAACAAATCTCATTCCAAAAAAAAAACTATCAAAACTAACCACCTAAATCTAATAAACTCTAAAAACTATCAAAACTAACAAGATTTACAAAAAAAAAATATAAACACTTACACATGATCCATGATTGATGATGAAGAATGAAGATTTAGAGAGATTGGAAGTGATAGCAACCGAAATTGTCCGATTTTAGAGAGAGAAAAGGAAGAAAAACGGTAAGAGAGAAAAGGAAAAAGAGAGAAGTGAGGGAGAAGACAGTTCGCGGACAATAAATCTATGGATTTCCGACGGCTATATCCGTCGAAAATCTGTCGGATTATCTAAAAAAAAATTGTTTAGGGGGTAAATCTCCCGCAGTCTCAAAAAAACCAAAATCCGTCGGAAATCCATGGGAAATTTCCGACGGATTCCGACGGATATGGGAATATACCACGCATGTGTTTCTATTGGGCAGTCAACCGACACGTATCGAAGGACCCAGATCCGTCGGAAATTTCCCACGGATTTCCCACGGATTTAGGGTATATTTGGGGTTTAGGGTTTAGGGCAATGTGATATGGTTTAACTATCCCTAATCTACATGTTTCATTTAAAAAAATTGTTAGTTCATCAATGTTAAAGACTTTCTATGAGTTTATTAATTTTACAACATAAAACTTAAACATTTCACATAACATCTACTATACCTTATACTCTAACTTATACTAACACTTTCATCAATTTTATAAAATCTATAACACATTTATTTTGAAATTTGACAAGTTGAAACTATTGTATATACATAATACAATTGTTTTTCTACAATTTCTACAAAAAAACATAAACCCTATACCCTAAATCATATTTTTGGTTATCCGTCGGAAATCCGTCGGAAAATTTCCCACGGATTTCCCACAGATTTAGGGTATATTTGGGGTTTAGGGTTTAGAGTTACGTGATATGATTTAACTATCACTAATCTACATGTTTCGTTCAAAAAAATTGTTAGTTCATCAATGTTAAATAATTTCTATGAGTTTATTAATTTTATAACATAAAACTTAAACATTTCACATAACATCTACTATACCTTATACTCTAACCTATACTAACACTTCCATCAAATTTTATAAAATCTATAACACACATTTATTTTGAAATTTGACATGTTGAAGCTATTGTATATACATCATACAATTGTTTCTCTACAATTTCTATAAAAAAAACCTAAACCCTATACTCTAAACCATATTTTTGGCCATCCATCGGAAATCCGTCGGAAAATTTCCCACGGATTTCCGAGATTACACTAATCCGTGAGAAATTTTCCGACGGATTTCCGACAGGTACTATTTCCGACGGATGTTAATTTTGTCCAAATTCTGTCGGAAATTACCGACAGAATTACGGCCGTCGGAAAGCACCCTGTTTTCTTGTAGTGTTTAGTTTTAATGTTTGTTAGACCGTTTCAAGCTATGGCGTTAGACATTGAAAATTTCCACCATTGATGGTTTGTTTAGTTTTAATGTTTGTTAGACCATTTCAAGCCATGGAGTTTGAATTGCGCACATGGAACTGATTTTATAAAAATAAGAGTTGAGTTTAGATTGAGATTAGTTTGAGCTTGATTTAAAAAAATTTGCTGATGGTGTTGAATGTTGTTGTTGCAGGCTTTGTAGTACACCTCTCACACGCTTCCTCAAGATGTTCCATCACGTATTAGTTGTCTTCTTCTCATGTGTCCATGCATATTCTACTTATGCATCAATGGATCTTATTACTTACTTCACTGGTGTTTTTATTGTTTCATATGAATCATGATTAACTCATACCAATGGCCATCACGTAGCTTTTTCATTTGTTATTGGTGATCAGTTCAGCATATTTTGAGCAGAATGTTTCTTTGGTGGAGGTATCGGTGTAACAATCAAATGAGAAAACAATAGTGGTATATCTTTCTTTACCAAAATTGTAATGCGTTTTCATTTTTGTTCAGATATTTTTTTTTCAATTTGTTCTGGTTTTCGTGTAGTAAGGATGAACAAGAATGCGAGGAAGAAGTAAATGAGGATTGACAAGCCATGAAACCATCTCTATATATAAAGATTTCTATACGGTTTCAATACTAAGGTATTCATAACTTAAAATCGTATACTAAATAAACTATTCCTTTCCATTTCTTTTTGTATACCAATAAAGTCATGTCGATTTTGAAAGAAAGACATGAGTCAGAGACGGTCTGATAGCCACATCTAAGGAAGGAACACGAGAAGAAGAGAGCTAGGAAGAATAAACACAAAGATGATTTTTTTTTCTCCGGATGATGATGATGACTATTAACCTTGATGAAAAGATGGTGAAAGACAATGGTGATGATGATTCCTTTATGGAAGAACCTCCTCTTAAGAAGAAGAAAAATGGGTAAAAAGTTGAAGGTGTAAAAAACGTGAAAGAATTTTAGTAAAAGTATAAACTACTAAAATGATACTATATTATCTACATATATAATTATAACATTAGTCAAAAAAATTTATAATGTAGCCAATTGGTCCTAAGAGCGAATAGGTAGTTGGTCCGAACGGTTGTTAAGGAACTTCAACAAAAATGTTTTAGAGAAATTGACTTTAAAATAATGAGTAGTGATCTAGAAAAGAGTAAAAGCTTATTTTGTTGGTTTCTTAAAAAATAACCAATGTATGAATATCAAAACGAAGTTAGACTATGTAACTATTTAGTAGAATCCTAAGAGTTTTAGAAGTGTTAAATTATGATTGGATACATTGGAACTTTTAAAGAATTTAAATAAAGTAAAAGTCTTCAAAATATCGTACAGAAAAACCGCAAAGATAGATAGAAATGAATGATTTAGATATGAGATTACAAATGAAAAATCGATAAGATGGAGTTGAAGTAGAAAAATGAGTATAAGCAAGAGACATATGACGATAGTGGAGTTCAGATTTTGAACTCTTCTAATGTATATTCACCATATGGGTAAAACTCTAAACGATTAGTTAGAGTTTGATTTATAAACTTTTGCATATGTAAAACAGGTCATTTGCATCGGCAATATTCGTCCCAAATTCGTCGCAATATCTCTGTTGCCACGAATTTGCGTCGACCACCATTTCAACGCAAACCTCTGGACGCAAACCATAAATCGACGCAAATTCGACGCAAATATTGTGTTGAAATATACTGGTCGCAAAATCGTCGCAATCATTTCGTCGCAAAATTGAAATTTAAATAAAACTATTCTGCGTTCAGATCTACATCTCGAAATACATCGAATTCCGGTTCTTGGTGATCAGTCGCCTGAGGGGAAGTCGTCGGAGGTGCAGTGGACGGAGGTGCAGTGGACGGAGGTGCAGTGGTCGGAGGTCCAGTCGTCCCTGGTATCCTAGACATTGCCTGAGCTACAGCAGGGTTACCCTCCGCAATAACCTCAAACAGTGTCCTAAATACGTCGAGCTGTTCCTTCATGGATGACATCTCCCCGCGCAAATTGACGTTCTCTGCTTCAGACCGACTCAGTTGTGTCCGCAACGGATCCTGTCGCGGAGTCGATGAACAAGCAGCGGGGACATCTCTAATAGATCCGACTCCAATAACTCGCCCTTTTTTCTTTGGAGCGACCTGAAATTAAAAGAACAAAATGTTACATATTTTAAATAAATTGCATGTAAAATATTAAATAAAAATAAAAATTAGTTTATATAAATACCTCTTCGTATATCTGGTCGAGCTCGGTGACGGACAATCCTCCCGACTGTACGGAACTACCACATCCTTCATATCGCTGAGTCTGATGCTCAGCGATCTTCATGGTCACGTCGGTGTATATCCTCTCTGACTGCACGTCGACGAAAGAACCGTCTTTCTTCTTGTGTGTCTTCTCGAAGACCGCGGTGAGAGGCGGAAGTACTCCGTCTTCCGCCTGAAAAAAATAAACATTAAATTATTACTTTATTAAGTTATATATATATTTATTTAAAAAATATATATAAATATTAATTAAAAAATATATATATATATAAATTTATATTACCATATCTAAACGGCGTCTGGCGAACGATGTCTGACCGGATACGTGCTTTGTTGGAGGGTTACCCTTGGGGTCTTTTGTGTTCCGAGAAGTCGAACACTTCGCGGACACATCCTCGGTGTGAGGATCCAACCAATATCGGACCAAGCCGTTCCAAACAGCTAGGTCTATATGCGAGGGTTTGGCGTCGTTGCCTCTCTTCCTCTATGCCGCCTTCCAGTTCGTCACCGTCCCGGCAAGGCGTTTTTTCGCCTTCGCCTCGAACATGTTCCTAACATTATCCGTATGTTCCGGGTCCCAATGCCACTTTTGCTAAGAAAATAAGAAAAAGTAAAAATTAGAATTTTTAGTAAACAATTTAAAATAATAATATAATTAATTAGTATAATGTGAGAAACTCGAATGAAAATTTGTAGTTCTTACCGCAAATGACTCGAACCATGTATCTTGGATATGCTGAGGTGTTTGGCTCCAATTTGGATGTGGCTCGGAGAAGTATCCTTTAATCGTATCTGCAATACTCCGACCGACCTTGTTGTCACGTTCGAACTTGAAATAAGACAATTATATATTAGTAAAATCAGAATAATCATAAATAATTGAAATTATGTAATATATAAATATATATTACCAATATGTGTCAAGGAGTAAATGAGGATGTAATATATCATGACATGCACCTCGGTCTGGCTGGGACATGATAGCTCTAACCCGCTCGATGGACGCCGCTCGACCAGTGAGTGGAACAGCAGGTGGTGCAACCGGTGCGGGTGGTGCGGGTGGTGCGGGTGGTGCAGGTGGACTCGGGTCTCGACCAGCTACCGAGGCCGATGATTGTGCGGCTGGTAAAGGAGGAGTAGTGGAGGGTCCACTCTGTCCAGTCTCACTAAGAAACTGGACATAATGAGCTCGACGAGAACCTGACATCTAAAAAAAAATATAAATCTATTAATTAACAATTATAATATTGTTACATATTTTTTTAATAATTCCAAACCTATCTAATATTCCAAACCTATCTAATATTCTAAATCTAACTAATTATTCAATTCCTAACAAATAATCTTAATTCAATCTAATTATTTGAAATAATAAATTTAAATTAAAAAAAATACCTTTTTTGGTTTTTAGAGAGAGAGGCCGAGAGAGAGCAATGAGAGAGAGAGAGAAGTGGATAATGAGCGAGTTGGGGAGAAAGTTTTCGCGGGTATATATAGGGATTTATAATCGTCGCAATTTCGACCCAAATCCGTCGCAATGCATTGACCGATCAAAGAGCCAATCAAATTCGATATTTATTTGCGACGAATTTGCAACGATTCGTCGATTTAAACTGGGATGCATCCTGAACTTCCCTGTCTTGAAGCATTCACCATCTCTTGAAGGTTTAAACTGGGATGCATCCTGAACTTCCCTGTCGCAAGCAACCCAATGTGGTTTGGTTTAAGCTGAAACTCCACCGCCAACTTCAAAAACACTGTGAATCTTCAATCGAACAATGATGATAGAAGGTACTTCCCATCCAGACTTTTTTAAGAAGTTGATGTATTTATCAACGTTAAACGCTTGGACATATCTCACCATTTGAGATGAGAATTTCTCATGTGCCTCTACTCTGTTTAACCAGCACAAGACCCGAAGTTTTTACTGCAAAAACAAAAAAAAATAGAAATGTAAACTGTTAATTTCTTAAAACAACGTGTTTAATGTGGACAAGAAATCAGAAATCAAACTTACGTTAGTTAAGCATACTTCATTGCAGCCCCGGTTCAACAAAAGTGGTGGTCCTAGGCAAGAAAAAAATGTGGCCATTTGTAAAGTACATATTTTGTGCAAATCTGAAAAATACAGTATATATTGTGGCCATTAGATAGATAATTATGTGACAAAACCAATTGTTTTTAGTTATAAAATAATATTTCAAATAAAAACATGAGTTTCAAATTTTGTGCTGTATAAACTATTAACTTAAAACTAAATATGTGGCCTATAAAAAATTAAAAAATGTGGTGGCCCTAGGTCATGGCCTAGTCCGCCTGTATTAGGAGGACCGGGCCTGCTTCATTGTCAATCACTATTAGACGTTGTGTTCCATTTTCATCCTTTTTGGCAAGTGTGTTATATGCATGTGCACTTGAGCATCCAAAATGGATGTGGGTGATGCAGATCTTTTCAATCTCCTCGGGCACTGTCTTCAAATCAACATCAGCAATAGTTCCGTCGTTGTCCACATACTTCACCAAACATCCAAACCCATCCTTGGTGCGGATGAACACCGTTGGAGGAACACCGGATAATCCAGTGCATTATGAAGAAGTAGAACGATGTCCATGTGGAGGATGATCAAGTATGTAGACAACGACCTCTTTTTTTGCAGAATCTTCAAGTACATATGTCTTGAACAAGCAGAAGACTTTGCTTGTGTCATCTTCAACTTCAAGAAGATGACCTTTCTCTTTATATTGGGTAAGTTTACGCTTCTTCTCTTTAGCTTGTATGTAACGCTGAACCATCTCTCGTAAAGTATCCGCAATTGCCCATGGAACTTGATCAAGTTTTGGGAAAATTTCTTCAAATCCAAACTCCATTTTCTGGAGAAACAACAAAACATAAAGTGGTTTAAGAATCTGAAGCTGAAAAGAAACTTTGAAGAATGTCACTATATTCCAGATACAGAAAACACATTCAAATCCCAATCCAACAAGAAACCCATATTACACAAACTGCAAAAACCTTTTGAAAAACCAGAGAAGCCCCTAACACATTATATAGTTATAACGCCTAAAATTCCACCAACAAATTTTGGCTCAGAGAACTAGAGATGAAGTCATGAGGAGTAATTCACCTGGCAAATTTGATTTTGACAAGGAGAATCGAAGACTTGAACCAGCAAAGTCAGCAAGAGAGAGGGGCGTTGAAGCAGAATTGACAAAGTGTAAGAGCTTGAGTTTGTCACCGGCTTTCCCGAGCTTCTTCAACTAAGCATACTTTTCGTTGTCTGTAAACATGAACCATATGAAGTGAAAATCTTGATCAGAAACAACAATAGTGGTCAATGAAGTCAAAGCGCTAAGAGAAGAGAATCAACAACAAGTTTTAAAAGACGAACAACAAAACGATTATACGAGAATTTCAACTTAGACCACATACTTCTAGTTCTAGTTTCACATACACAGATGATTCAGATTCTTAGAACTCCATCACAAGAATATCCCGATCAACTAGAGATTAGAGAGACTAAGAGGGAGAGAAGGGTAAGTACTAGGATCTCTGACAATGTCATGGACGAAGTAAATATTAGTATAGATTATAATTGTGTTCACACTCCACCAATCACTCCACCAAACACTTCCCCACATTACTCTTCCACTACAAGAAAACATCCCGATTCCCGACGGGAATTCCGACCAATAAAATTTCGTCGGAATTTCCCGACCAATTTCCGACGAAACACCGAGGAAAAACGATCCGTCCCAAATTGGTCGGGAATTCCCGACGAAATTTTATTGGTCAGAAATTGGTCTGGAATTCCGACCAATTTCCGACGAGTTAGAGACCGATGTAAGTTGGTCGGAAATTGGTCTGGAATTCCAGACCAAATTCCGACGAAATAGATCTGTTAATCTGACCGTTGCATTAGCCTTTTATTGGTCGGAAATTGGTCGGAATTCCAGACCAAATTCTGACGAAATAGATCCGTTAATCTGCCCGTTGCATTAGCCGTTTTATAGCCGTTTGCGATTATAAAATTGGTCGGAAATCGGTCGGAAACATGTCGGAAATACGCATAAAATACATTATAAATATCTCTCCACCCTCATTCACAACTTACAAAAAAAAAAAACTTAGAAAATGTCTTCTTCAAATCCAAACCCTTATGATTATTTTCGATCGTGGATGGATAGACCACGGCAAGATCCAGCGACGAATCAACTGATGGATGAGTATGCACAAGGTGTTGAGGAATTCATGACATTTGCGACAAACAATAGCATGACGTCGGAATACGGTAAATTATACTGTCCATGTACTAAATGTCGGAATCATATATTAGTCTCTATTAAGGAAGTATGAAATCACCTTTATAGGAATGGGTTTATGCCGGGTTACAAGGTTTGGTATACGCACGGAGAAACTGATTCAATGGTGCAACATTATTGTAGTAGTTTTAATTATTCGGGTAGGATAGAGGAACCAACACCGTAAGTAGATGCAAACGTTCAGATGGTGAATGATGCGTTTCGTGAAAACGTACCATCGTATGTTCAGGATGGTATTGGAATAGAGGAACCTAATTTGGAAGCTCGGAAGTTTTTTGATATTTTAGATGAAGCTAAGCTTCCACTATACGGAGGATGTAGAGAGGGAATCTTTATCAACTACAAGCAGGTTGATGACTATAAAGACCGATTTCAACTTGGCGGAGGATTGTATGGATGCGATAGCTGATTTTGTGAAAGGTATTTTACCTGAAGATAATATATCACCGGCTTCATACTACGAGGTTCAGAAACTTGTAGCTGGTCTTGGATTGTCGTATCAGATGATAGATGTGTGCATTGACAATTGTATGATTTACTGGAGAAAGGACGAAAACCGTCTCAAGTGTCGTTTTTGTGAGAAACCTCGGTATCAGGAAACGGGTGGCAGAGTACCAGTTCCACATAAACAGATGTGGTATTTGCCGCTAACAGAGAGGTTGAAGAGGTTATATCAATCCGAGTGCACAGCAGGACCTATGAGATGGCATGCAGAGCATAACTCAGATGGAGAGATTGCTCATCCCTCAGATGCAGAAGCGTGAAAACATTTTCAAGAGGTCTATCCTAGTTTTGCGTATGAGTCAAGGAACGTATACCTTGGGTTATCAACAGATGGATTCAACCCTTTTGGGAAACATGGGAGGCAATATTCATTCTGGCCAGTAATCGTCACACCTTACAATTTGCCGCCTAGTTTGTGCATGAAACGAGAGTTTTTGTTCCTCACGATTCTCGTCCCCGGACCAGAGCATCCTAAGAGATCCCTTGATATTTTCTTGCAGCCATTAATTTATGAGTTGAAAATGTTATGGAAAGATGGTGTTCAAGCGTTCGATGTTTCTCTCCAACAGAATTTCACTATGTGTGCGGTACTTATGTGGACCATAAGTGATTTTCCAGCATATGGTATGCTATCTGGATGGTCGACTCATGGAAGGTTGGCGTGCCCTTATTGTCAAGATAACACTGATGCGTTCCAGTTAAAGCACGGTCGAAAGACTTCTTGGTTCGACTGTCATCGACGATTTCTACCGCATGATCATCCATATCGTCGGAGCACGACATTGTTTAAAAAGGGTAAAAAAGTATTTGATGGTCCACCTCCTGAGCCGGATGGGAACAACATCTAACATCATCACTCAGTTGAGAGATTTTGGTGCTGAGAAGACGGTTTTATGTGGTGGTAATGGTCATTTTCCCGTAGACGGTTGTGGCGAGTACCACAATTGGAACAAGAGGAGTATTTTTTGGGATTTGCCATATTGGAAGAAGCATCTGCTGTGCCATAATCTAGATGTCATGCACATTGAAAAAAACTTTTTTGACAACATCATTAATACTATTCTAAATGTGCAAGGGAAGACGAAAAATAATTTGAAGGCCAGATTGGACTTGCCAGATAATTGTTCGCGGAAGGACCTCCATGTAATGCCAAACGGAAAATCACTACCCCCCGCTTTCCGTTTGGATGAGCCTTCAAAGGAGGAGTTCTTCGACTGGATTACGCATAATGTTCAATTCCCAGACGGATACGCATCTAACCTTCGTAATTGCGTTAATATTGGAGAAGGGAAGTTTTCAGGGATGAAGAGTCATGATTGTCACGTTGTCATGCAACGCCTCCTTCCATTTGCCTTTGCCGGTCTTCTTCCTAGAAACGTCCATGGAGCTATTGCAGGTACATTTACAAAATTATATATAGTTCGATATATATATATATATATTATCTAAATTTTGCTAAAATTTTTTTATTATTAATGCAGGGATCGGTGCTTTCTTCCGGGATCTATGTACGAGATCACTTACAGCAGACGGTATCCGAAACCTGGAGGAGAAGATACCGGTTCTCCTATGCAACCTCGAGAAAATATTTCCACCCGCATTTTTTGATGTTATGGAACATCTTCCTATTCATCTCCCTAGGGAAGCAGCACTTGGTGGGCCAGTTCAATATCGATGGATGTATCCTTTTGAGCGGTATATGTTCCACCTAAAGAAGAAGGTGAAAAATCTTGCAAGAGTCGAGGGTTATATTGTTGCATAGAGCATTAATGAAGAAGCATCCAACTTTGCGAGCTACTACTTTCCATCTTCGGTGAAGACTAAAAGTAGACGACCTGCACGACATGATGATGGAGGAGAAAAACCGCCGTATCCGGTATATGTCCCAAATCTATTTGCACAAATTGGAAGGCTTAGTGGAAAGGGGAGGCCTCGGCGACTAACAGAGGAGGAACAAAGACATTTGCATACATATATTATGACAAACTGCGACAACGTTTTGGAATATGAGAGGTACGTACCTGATTTTGATGTTTAGTAATTACCAAAAATCTTTGATAGTATTTTTGCATAATCTATTTGTTTTATTCATAGGATATACATGGACCAAATTCGTAATTGGTTTCCAGATTACATCCGGAGAATTTGTCTACTACGGTGTACTCCGCGAAATATTAGAAGTCAAATATCCAGGAATGGTTGGTTTGAGGTGCATTGTGTTCTATTGCGATTGGTATGATCCAGTAAAAGGTTTACGTCAGGACGAATTCGGTGTAACATCTGTTCACTCTAGAAAGCGACATCGGAAATACGATCCATTTATTCTTGCTTCACAAGCGGACCAGGTTTCCTACATTCGATACCCCCGGGTTAGGAACAAGCAAGACCCGTGGATTGCAGTAACGTCGATACAACCAAGAGGAATGACATCTGGTGTTTCCGAGCAGGACCCTTTACAGGAAACTCCAATTGGTAACTTAGGTGAAATCGAGCATTCTCTTGAGGTTGACCTTGTGGTTGACTTCACCGGTATGGGCGGGGATTACGAAGTATTTGAGGATTCTGAAGAAGAGAGAGGAGAATTTGATGACGATTCCGATTCCGATTCAGCTACTTCAGATTATTCATCAGACTCATCAGAATAATTTTGTAACAAATTTTTTATATGCATTTATTTTTAAGTAAAACATTTTAGAAACTTTTCCATATGCATTTTAATGAGGATTCCGAATAAATTATTCGGAATCAGAATAAATTTGTTAAATAGTTTAGGAAATTTTCCATATGCATTAATTATCGGGAATCAAAATAAATTTGTTAAAAACTTTGGAAAATTTTCCATATGCATTAATTATTCGGACTCAGAATAAATTTTAGCCGAGGAAACTAAAACATAAGTGTAATCAAATTTTTGCGGTTTGAGGTTTCAAAACCCTGTAGACCAATTTCCGACCAAACTCCGACGGTTTTAGTTTTAGCCGACGAAAATTGAACTGGTTTCAGTTCTAGCCAGGGGATTCAATTTTCCTCGGCTAAAACTAAAACCGTCGGAAATTGGTCGGAAATTTCCGACGGTTTTAGTTTTAGCCGATGAAAATTGAATCCCCTGGCTAGAACTGAAACCAGTTCAATTTTTCGTCGACTAAAACTAAAACCGTCGGAATTTGGTCGGAATTTCCGACCAAATTCCAACGGTTTTAGTTTACCCGAGGAAAATTGAATCCCCTGGCTAGAACTGAAACCAGTTCAATTTTCGTCGGCTAAAACTAAAACCGTCGGATTTTGGTCGGAAATTCCGACCAAATTCCGACGGTTTTAGTTTTAGCCGACGAAAATTGAATCCCCTGGCTAAAACTAAAACCGTCGGAGTTTGGTCGGAAATTCCAGACCAATTTCTGACCATACAGGGTTTTGAAACCTCAAACCGCAAAAATTTGATTACACTTATGTTTGCTAGGGTTAGATATGATCTTTTCAAAGAATTCAATGTCCAACTATCTTAAGAATCAATATTTTTGAGCATTTAATCCAAACCTTACAAGAAAACGAAAAGTGTAAGTATAAGTTATATGTTTCGTTAAGAGGTTAAACCCGTTCTCTTATCGATTCATAAAAATCGTCATATACTTCTATTTATGTTTACCTTGCTAGATTGTTTTCAGACATAAAATGTTTAGATGTTTTTTAAAGCCTATACGGTATTCAAATTTTGGATTTCATACCCTAATCCCTATATGGTCAGAAATTGGTCGGAAATTACCGAATTTCCGACGACTATTAAATTATTCGACATGCAATTTTTTAGAATGGTCGGAAATTGGTCGGGAATTCCGACCAATTTCCGACCATTCTAAAAAAAAACCCGGGAAATAAACCGCCAAACGAAATTTATCGAAATTCATTGCACGCGGTTTATTAAAAATTTCCGACCGGATCCTGACCGTATGGGTCGATCGGAAATCGGGTTCTAAATCGAAAACTGTTCTTCTTCTTCCTCATTTCCTTTCATCTTCTCTCCTTCTTTGGATATCTTCTCTCCTTCTCTCTCGTCGCCGCCGCCGCCCGTTGCTGCCCTCCCCTCGCCGCCGCCATCCAAGGTATCTTCTCCTCTCTCTTTTCTTCTTCCTCTTCTCTTCCTCTTGTCTTCCTCTTGTCTTCCTCTTCTCCCCTCCTTGCTAACTTCTCTCTCTTCTTCTTTAAGTCGCTGCCGCCGCCGTCGAAGACCCTCGCCGGATTTGCCTCCACGCCGCCGCCGTCGCCCATCTAGCCATGTAAGAATAATTTTTTTTTCCCTAATTGATTTTGTTAGATTTGTTTAATTTGTTAGATTTTTTAGATTTTAGGTTAATAATTTGTTATATTTGTTAGGTTTGTTAGATTTGATTAAATATGAAAGGTTAAAATTTAGGTTAGATTGTTGTTAGGTTAATATATAATGTGGATTTTGTGTTTAAATATTTTAGAAATAATATTGAAAAAATTGGACAATATTTTGTGTTAATTGTGAAATAGTTTTATTATTTCACAAGTGATTTTAATTTTTTTTAGAATTTTAGAACATTTTTCTGCATTTTACAAGTGATTTAAAATTTTTTTACACGTGGTTTTAAATGATTTTTTTCATTTTACATGTGATTTTAAATGTTATGAGTGTTTTAGAATTTTTTTTAGAATATTAGTAAATTTTTGGCATTTTACAAGTGATTTTTAAAATTTTTTATGTTATATAAAACTTTTTGGCAAATAAAACAAATTCTAAATTTTCATAATTTTTTTTCTGTTTTTGGAAATATTTTTAGTATTTTCTACATTTTTAATAATTCTAACAACTAACAAATTTTTTATTTTTTTTTGTAGGTCGTACGAGGGTTTCGATAACATTCGCCGCGGTGGTTCGTCTCGAGGCATTCAACCTCATCAATATAACGATCCGCCATCGGAGACCCCTAGTCCAAGACAAAGTGCGAATGTCCCGGAGTCGCACAGTCAAGTTCCTCCAATCATGTCCATCGAGGAGTTAGTCCAACAACCGGAGAGGGACTTGCACATCCGGCTCGATCAACGTCTAATTGGAAGATCGACATGGTAAAATTAGTGTTCTATTTTTTTTTTATGTAAAATTGTTTATAGTTTTTATTTTTTTGTATGTTTGGTATATCCAACAACGGGATTAGCAAGTCCGTTTTAAGGATGTTGCATTCGAAGCTCGACAAACCGTACAAGAAATTTTCAGATATCCCGTACGAGGAGAAGCAAATTTGGTTTAGACAATTTGCGGTAAGTTGTAAATTACTAAATTTTTTATATATATTTATATGTTTTTTTAATATTTTGATAAGTTTTTTTTTATTTTCTTAGCAAGAGTTTACATGGCATCACTCCGACACGACCACAGTTGAAAAGGAGTTTATGAAGGAGGTGCGTACGCAGTTCAAGAGAAACATGAACGAGTGGAAGCAAAAGTGGAGGAAGGGCCAAGACAAACTGAAAGGCTTGAACGCTTCGGTTTGGAAAGACTACAAACCATATTGGCAAAACCCCGTGACAGAGAAAACTTCGAAGACTAATTCGGGAAACCGAAAGAGTGATCGCTCCGGTAAGGGACAGTACGTCCACAACTCCTGTTCGACCAGTCTCCGGACCCGAGAAATACAAATGGTAATTTTTTATTTTTTACATTGTTTTCTATATTTAATTGTTAAATAATTTATTAATATTTAAATTTATTTGTTTTTTTAGACAAATGAGGCAGGAGGTGTACGTCCGAATCACTTGGACTTGATGAAGACGTGCCACACGAACAAGACAACCGGGGTTATTCAGGATCCCCTCATGAGGGAGATCTACGAGAATGTGACGAAGAAGAAGGACGAGCTGACCCAGCAGTCACAAGCCGACTCCTCCTCTTCCTTCGAGTTGACGCGGGAAACGGTCAACAATCTCGTTATCAACATAAGTTTTTTTTTTGTTTTCATTTAGTTTTACATTATAAAATGTTCTAATTTATTTTTAATTTCTACAGGAATTTCCTCTTGATAAAAAAGGGCGGCGTCGCAGAGGTTTGGGTAAGGTCCCGGTTATGGAAGCCGGGGCTTCGGGTTCTCCTTATTTCTCTGAAGATCTTGTCCAGCAGAATGAAGAGCTGAAGTCAAAAGTAACAGCTTTGGAGGTGGCGAATGCGGACACAGAACAACAGCTTACCGAGGCAAGGTCGGAAATCGCTACCATGTCGGAATGGATGAAAGCGAAGTTCTCGGATTTCCCGGGCACGGGAAGGGGAAGAAGGGAAACGGGAACAGGATCAGGATCGGGAATTTAATTTTAATGTTTTTGTAATTTCAAAACAATTTTATTTTATTTCAAAACAATTATTATATTTTAATTTTAATTTTCTTTCTCGAATTATTAATTTAATTTAATTTAATTTAATTTTAAAAAATCATTTAATTTAATTTAAAAAATACTGTTTTTTAATAACCCGGCGGAAATTGGTCGGAAATATCCGGTCCGGAATTGGTCGGAAGTTATCCGGTCCGGAATTGGTCGGAAATTATCCGGTCCGGAATTGGTCGGAAATTATCCGGTCCGGAATAGGTCGGAAATTTGTCCTCGGGATTAAGTCGGAATATTGTCGGGAATTAGTCGGGAATTTGGCCCATCTGGAAATCGTTGGGAACTCCCCGACTATTAATATTCGTCGGAATCCGGTCGGGAAATATAGTGGTCGGAAATTGGTCGGAAATTTCCGACCAATTTCTGACAGATTTTGATTCCCGACGCTCTAGTTCCGACGGGACAAATTGGTCGAGAATCGGTCCGGAAAGCCGTTTCCCGACGGTTTCCCGACCGATATGGCCGTCGGGAATCGGCTGTTTTCTTGTAGTGTTCACCCTCCACTCCACCATCTCCTCCACTTGTCTTTGTCTTCTTATTCTTTTATATATACCCATATACTCATCAACACTACACTATCAATAATATCATCTGTTTTCAATATATCAACATGGTATCAAAGCAGATTATAAGGGTGAGTTTTGATCCACTGATCAAACTCAACCCATGATCCTACATACTTATTTTTTGTTTTTTTTTTCTCAAATTTCTCTCGCTTTAACACCTCTTATTTCTCTTTCTTCTTCATCTTCATATTCTTTAATCTAATTCTCTTTGTTCTTCGTGCTTCTTCCTTCTCTTAAGCCACTGTGCTTCTTCTCCTTAAGCCAAAGTGCTTCAAAAATCAAGCCACAAGCCATTGTTTCTCTCTCTTTAGTAATTTGTTCTTTCCTTCTTCTTCTTGATCTGTTCCTACCGTTTCTTACCAAAATAATAAGCCAAGTGCTTCCATTATTCAAGCCTAATAAGAGCCTCTGAATTGTAAGCTATATGCTTCCTTAAGCCGTCAATGATGAGCTTCCGAAACTAAGCCATGTGCTTCTTAATTCAAGTCTCATAGACCTCTGAATCTGAAACTTCGAGTTTCCTAAGAAAATCAAGCCAAAGTGCTGCTTCTTCTTCTTCTATTATGTCTTCTCTGTCACTTGTATTATAATTTTGAAATATTTTATGACACATTCCAAAGTTATTCTAGTAACTCTTCCATTATATTTTCTCTAAATAAATAGAAACAATAATGACAAATATGATTAAAATCCTCATGTTTGAACCGTAGGAATGAGTTTAGAACAGTATACAGATTAGGCAAGCAAGTCCTTTAAGGCAAGCAAATCCTAACTTATATTTTGGATCAAAACAATGAACAAAAATCTCTCTTCCAAAGTATATCTTTTGAAGTTCTTTACTCTACCAAATACATAGAATCACTTTGTTCTCTTACATATTCTCTTACATTTAATCCGAGAAGAAGATAACATTGAACGCCTAGCAAAAGAGTGAAGATATACAGCTAAAGAACTATTGATGACAAATATTGCTTCTATGCTTACATCTAAATCATTGGTACCAAGAGATCAAAGTCAAATTGGTTGGAGGAAGTTGTGGTATCATACAATGAATGTTGCTGTTGCTGCCATTGAGGCAGAGATACGCTACTAATACTGCTGCCGCTGTTTTCGTCTTCCACATCCATGGGTGCTTCTTCCATCATTACATCATCACCATCCAACTCAACAATCTCTGGCTCGGGTGGTTCATGGAAGGTTCCTGTTGATTCCAAGAACTGGAACTGGGATGGGTTCCAAGGAACAACAGCTTGTTGCTTGTTTGTTTTGTCATCTTCATCATAATTGTCATCAGCTACTGCTGCGGCGTGAAGAAATATATCTGCAAAAATCACATTTCTGATCACAGACTATATTGAGATAAAACAAAGTATGAAGATGGCATGATACACATACGAGAAGCAACTCAAAGCTTTGACAACTAAATCCGAAAATAACAAGACCAGCTAAGAGGATAAACACAATCGGGTCCTCTGATAACACCGTATCTTTACCCATTTTCACTATTGTTTTTTTATGCTTTTACAAACGTTTTATTTAGTTTAAGTGTTTTTATCACAATTTCCGTATATTTGTAATTTCAAGACTCTTTTCTGGATACTTAGGAAAAAGCTTTGCAAATTCGAGAAAAACCAGATTTCCGGCTCAGCGTCAAACCGTCAGAAGTTCAACCTCAAACGAAGGTCTTCTCACCGTCTGATCCAGCCCAAATTTGGAGATATTAAAGGAGGACCAGCTAGCTTTCCATCATACTTGGTTTGAAGACAATCCAACAGTTCGATCAAAAGTTACGCGAAGATCAAGAAGTCCCGTCAAGCAGATCAAGCAGCTCCCGACCAGTGGCCAGAGAGCAGTTTACCACGGGCAGAGCTCCCAACCCGCGGCCAATCACTCCTTTTCCATGGACAGAAGCCCTCGACCCGTGGCCGACCTACTTTGTCCCGCAAGCCCGTTTTCAAGCCCAATCGATTCCCGTCTTCGAGGAAACCCTAAGTACGACGAAAGAGACTTGAATCACTATAAATATATGTCTTTAGAAACCCTTGAACGTGTGCGAAGATTTAGTATCATTTTATTTGCTTAAGTTTTTAGTTTATTGCTTTTACTTTTAGAGATTTTTAGAGAAGTTGTCTCACGACTTTGTTCGTTAATACGAGAAGCTTTCTTTCTTCATATCTCTCTCTTTTATTCATCTTTTTATCATGTCATGGTTGATTAGTTTATTCGTTGGGTTTTAAAGGTTTTATCGATGGAGATTTCAAAAGTTCGATGAGGATTTCATAAGCTAACTTAGCCGAATCCTAGAACTCTTTCTTCTAAATTTATTTTTACTGCATGAAAATAGCGTCATGAACTATGTACTAATTTTAGGATTAATAGAACACGGGAGTGTTAAATTTATTAACCGGATCTAATTTGAGAAGACCAACTTCGCTATAAGAGACGAAAGCTACTTATAAAGTTTTGTGAGCGAGGACGAATCTTAAACGAAGTAAAGCGTTACCTCCTGCGCGGCCAGAGACGAAAGCTACTGGTCGAGTAGGTCAGTAACAGTTGGTTAGTTTCGCGAGAGCGGCCTAATCATATATCCGTGATTCGAGTTCCAAGAGTTTTAGCTAGGATCGATTTTACTAAGAGCTTTGTTAACTGTGTTTGAATCGAAAATTCTATGGAGATAATCTCTGTCGACCCAACATCCGTCTTTAATCGTTTACAACTGATTTTTACTCAACGCTTTTACCTTTTTCGCTTTGCTTTCTTTACAAATTTTTGTGACAAACCAAAACCCTATAAAACCCCTTTTTGTTTTAGACTTGTTTACTCAACCTCTCCTTTGAGTGATCTTATGGGCGAGTTTGTATTATGTGGTATCAGAGCAACTCAAGGACTCGGTAAATTCATTCCATCATCGATCATCCTTTAATCTTCTTTCACTTTTTCATTCGATCATCTTCTTAACTTTTCACCTTCTTACAAAAAAAAAACAATCGATAAAAAAAAAAATATCTTTCTAAGTTTGAATTCAAAGTTTCTTATCTTTCTATATGTTCTTGAACACTTGTTTGTGTTTGTGAATTTTTTTTTTTTTGAGAAAAAACGGAGGAAACCAAAATCGGAAAATTAGACCGATCGATCCATCATTCCAAACGATCGATCCATCAAGCCGAGAGAATCTCATCGACCACTCAAACCAAACGACCGATCGATCCAATTTTTGATCGACCGATCCAAACTGCTCGGGGAAACTGACGACAAAACGATCGACCATTCCATACTCGATCGATCAATCCTTTCCGACGACCAATCGATCCTTTTCACCATCAAGCACGGATTAGATAGTTCTATCCGAACTCTAGAGGATCATTGAGTGATAGTGAGATTGTGAGGATATTTGAGTGTTGAGAGAGAGAAACACTTGGGAAAACTTCTCTGGGGAAACACTTGTGTGTGTGAGGAGTTTTACTACTAACGTGTTTATTACTTGTTTTTCAGGTTACGATGTCACAAAACGACGATGATGATGCACAACAACAGCCACAATCTGGGGTTAATAAGTTGCAACTTGAGGCAATATTGGCTAATTTGACCCGATCATTACATGAAGAAATGGGAAACATCAGTCGATACCTAAACCAACGACTTGATGAGGATAGGCGACAAAGAACTGAACCGGTTCTAAATGAGGAGCAAAACAGGCAAAGAATAGAAGAGAACGATGGTTATTACAACAATCATTCATCTAATGAGAGTCGAGGAAGGATTCGACGTGCTAGGGAAGCAATGAGGCGACATGATTCTGATGGTCACTCATCCATTAGTAGCCAAAGGAGGCCGAGATGTGACAATCTCGAAGGTCTTAACCTTAAGATCCCTTTTTCATGGAAAAAATGATTTGGATGCCTACTTGGAGTGGGAAACAAAAGTGGAGCTCGTGTTTGATTGCAACCAGTATACGGAGGCTCAAAGAGTGCGTGTTGCGGCCACTGAATTCTACGACTATGCACTTAGTTGGTAGGATCAGTTAGTGATATATCATGGTTTTATCCCTTTTAAGCCATGATATATGTCCGTTTTATAGAGTCTTTCTACTATTTTGTAGTGTTTTAGAGTCTTTTACAGGTTTTAGTATGTTTGGAGCATAATTGGAGATATTTGAGCTTTTTGGAGCATTTTGGAGCAAAACAGAAGCTTGTGTAGCTGAGTACCCGATTTGGAGTCTCAGTATCGATCAACACTGCCTAGTATCGGTCGATACTCACTGCATCATGACGGGTCACGACTTTTATGAAGAGTTGAAGAATGGCAAAAGTGCCCGAAGACTTTATTATTTACAATTTAGCCCAAAACGTGTTTTAGGAGTTTTAATTAGGTTTTTAGCCACTTTGGCAAGGACAATCCTGATTACGCTTGATTTTATTCTAAGTTTTGTAAGAGAGCTTTCTGAGGGAGACAAGTCTGAGACTATGTTCGTCTGAGAGAAGATTTCGAACCCTTTTGTTACTCTCCTTTTAATTATTTATTTGAGTATTATTTCAGCCATGTTTATTGTCTCAATTATCATGTCTGAGTAGTTCTCTTGTTAGGTTCATGGTTCTCATAAGGGTTTTCTCTTAATGTTAGGTTAATTGAATAATTAGGATTCACCATCTGAATTAGTTCTTCACCTTAGGTTGTTCTCAAAGCTAATTCTAGACTGATCACCTAGAACTTAGATCTTAGGATAATTGGTTAGGCACGAGAGTGCGATTAATTACCTGACAGAACCTAGAGTGAGCAAAATAACTATTCGCAAAGAGATTTGGTTTAGTTATTTTGTGAACAAATCAAACTTGAACTAAAAGCTGGTTTAGACTTTAGGATTCGCAAAGAGATTTAGAATTCTAGGATTTAGACTTAGATAGTTTTCGCAACGGGAGTTGGTTAGCTTTACTTTAGTGATTTGAGTTCAAGAACCGCGCTAAATCTGAATCATGTTAGTTAGTTTATCTACATTCATTGAATTCCTGAGAATACCCCTGAATCTATCTTTCTTCCATTTGACTTACATCCTATTTAAATTACGTATTGCTTTAATTTACATCTTTTTGGTTTAGCTTAACTCGAATCTAAATAATCTATTGTGTGAATTCTGGAGTTCTTGTGTTCGACCCCTAACTATACTACAACACTGCTTTAGTACTTTTTAGGGTATTAATTTGAGTATATCAAATTTGGCGCCGTTGCCGGGGACTCAATTTCACCATTAGATTTTAGTTAGAGTTTCGACTAAATCGACTAGTATCGATCGACACCCTAGTGGTATCGGTCGATACCCTTCGCGTATTTCAGTTACTTACATTCTTGATTCTTTTGTGTTTCAGATTGCATGCCTAATCGCGAAACCAGGAGAAACAAGAACACTCAGCTAGTTGATCTGTCAAACGAGGAACTAGCACGTTTGGAACGCACACTAAGAAGAGCAAAGAAGCCAGCAGAAATGAACAACAATCTGGTGGTTTTGATTCAGGATGAGGCTGGTGCTTTCAGAGACCGAGAGGGTCGACTGTGCAATGAGAGAGGGCAAAGACTTGATGGAGATGGGAACGTTATTGCCCCTCCAGCTGTCATGAATGCTGATAACGCTGCGGTGGAGCGTGGTAGAGCAATTGGTGAATGCAACATACCTTATCAGTTCTACGCAAATCGATCATCGATTCGTCCTCCTGCCTTTCAAAGGAATGATTTCGAGCTGAAGCCTGCCTACTACACTCTTGTAGGCCAACACACGTTTCATGGTCTCTCTAATGAACACCCCATGGATCATATCGAGAAGTTCGAGGATTTGGTTTCTAGCATCAAATGCAATGGAGTGTCCTACGACTACTTGCTATGTAAGCTTTTCCCATACTCTCTTGGTGGGGATGCTTCTTATTGGCTCAAGCAACTACCAGTTGGGTCATTGACTACGTGGGATGAGACTAAGACTGCTTTCCTCAATAACTTCTATGATGATGCGAGATCAGAAGAGTTTAGGAACAAGATTTCCCAATTTTCTCAGGGAACGACTGAGGCTTTCAAGGCTGCTTGGGCGAGATTTAGATCGTATCAGAGGGATTATCCACATCGTGGGTACACTATGGTTCAGTTGTTGAGTTTCTTTTTCAGAGGAATTGATTGGAGGTATCAGATGGCGCTGGACTCTGCGAGCAATGGGAATTTCTTTACCAAATATCCAGATGATGCTTACCAACTGATTGAGAATTTTGCGTCTAGCAATAGCACCAAGAGTGCTGACATGGAGCGTAAGAAGCTAGCTGGTGGTATGGAAGGTTCACAGATTGCTGAGGTGCATGCGAAGCTGGACTCGGTGCATGCGAAGCTGGGCAAGCAGCAGAAGGCTGTTCACTTTGCTGATGATGTCGAGGTTTTCAATGAGGATGAGGTAGAGGATGTTAACTACATTGGTGGTTCTGGTTTTCAAGGTCAGAGAAATCAATACAACAACCGAAATTTCAACAATTTTCAGCAAGGAGGATTCAAATCTGAGGGTAATCAAGGTGGTTCTGGATCGAATCAGTTTAACCAGAAACCTTTTCAGAGTAGTGGCTACACAAGGAACTATGGGAATTCATCTTATCAACAGGTACATGCCAAGAATTCTGAGAGCAAGATCGAAGCTATGCTTGAACAGCTGGTTCAAGGACAAGATAAGATGACAGTGAGTTTCAATGGGAAGTTGGATGATCTTTACACAACCTTGAATGGAAGGATCGAAGCGCTTAGCATGAGCCAGAAGAAGTTGGAAATTCAGGTTGCTCAAACTTCAGAAGCTGTGAAAAGACAAGAGGCTACAATTGAGCATCAGAGAAGGCTGAATCCAAATCTGAAGGAAGTGGTTAAGAAGGAGGTTATGAAGCTCTTGGATGCAGGGGTGATCTACGCCATCTCAGACAGTTCTTGGGTTAGTCCAGTGCACGTTGTTCCTAAGAAAGGAGGTATAACTGTGGTGAAGAATGAGAAAGATAAGTTGGTTCCTACTACGACTATCACTGGGCATCGAATGTGTATTGACTACAGGAAGTTGAATGCGGCCACAAGGAAAGATCACTTCCCATTGCCTTTCATTAACCAGATCTTAGAAAGGTTGGCTAGTCATCCCTACTACTGTTTTCTCGATGGGTATTCAGGCTTTTTCCAGATTCCGATTCATCCAGATGATCAGGGCAAGACGACTTTTACGTGTCCTTATGGCACATTCGCATACAGGAGAATGCCATTTGGATTATGTAATGCTCCAGCTACCTTTCAGAGATGCATGATATCTATCTTCACAGACATGATTGAGGATTTTATGGAGGTGTTCATGGATGATTTTTCAGTATATGGATCATCATTCAAGGATTGTTTGGCTAACTTGTGCAAGGTATTATAGAGGTGTGAAGAGAAACACTTAGTCCTTAATTGGGAAAGTGTCACTTTATGGTTCAGGATGGCATTGTTCTTGGACACAAAATTTCTGAAGCTGGGATCGAGGTTGATAAAGCTAAGATTCAGGTTATGACAGGTCTATCACCACCCACTTCTGTGAAAGACATTAGGAGTTTTCTGGGTCACACTGGTTTTACAGGAGATTTATTAAGGATTTCTCCAAGATTACCCGTCCACTCACCACCCTATTATGCAAGGAGACTCAATTCGATTTCACACCAGAGTGTCTTGTAGCCTTTGAGGAGATTATGAAGGCATTAGTGAGTGCTCCTATTGTGCAACCACCCGATTGGACTTTGCCTTTCGAGATTATGTGCGACGCCAGCGATTTCGCTGTGGGTTCTGTTCTGGGTCAGAGGAAGGATAAGAAGCTGCATGTCATCCACTACGCCAGCAAAACATTGGATGATGCTCAGAGAAAGAATTACTTGCGGTGGTTTTCTCTTTCGATAAATTTCGACCTTAATTGATTGGGAGCAAAGTGATCGTTCACACAGATCATGCTGCTCTCAAGTATTTGATGCAGAACAAGGATCTCAAGCCTCGTCTTTGTCGTTGGGTTCTTTTGCTCCAAGGATTTGATATTGAGATTAGGGACAAGAGAGGAGTAGAGAATGGGGTTGCTGATCATCTTTCAAGGTTGAAGCTCGATACATATGTACCTATTGATGATCAACTACCTGAGGAGTCCATTTACTACATTGAAACTGGTTTTCAAAGTGGATTCACGAAAAATCAGCAATTCCCACGAATTGCTTGTTTCGGTATCGATCGACACTCACCTGGTGTCGGTCGATACCCGTTGGCTGCTGCACCTGTTTTGACCGTGGAACACCTTGGTGCTTCTGAGGAGTATCTTGTTGCTGCAGCTGATTATGATCTACCATGGTATGCTCATATTGTCAACTTCCTCGCTGCCGATACAAGGCCAAAGCACCTACCGAAATATGCCAAGAAGAAATTTATGCGAGACATAAGGAGATACTTTTGGGATGAGCCTTACCTGTATAAGCATTGCTCTGATGGTATCTACAGGCGATGCATTGCTGAATCAGAGGTACCTGAGGTTTTATTTCACTGTCATGGTTCTGAGTATGCTGGACACTTTGCCACTTTCAAGACGGTGTCCAAAGTTCTTCAAGCAGGCTTCTGGTGGCCTACTATGTTTAAGGATGCTCATACCTTTATCTCGCAGTGTGATGTGTGTCAGAGGAGAGGGAAGATCAGTAAGAGACATGAGATGACACAAAATTTCATCCTTGAGGTTGAGATTTTTGGTTGCTGGGGTCTCGATTTCATGGGACCTTTTCCTCCGTCTTACAAGAACCAGTACATTCTAGTTGCTGTGGATTATGTCTCTAAGTGGGTGGAGGCAATTGCTAGTCCAACCAACGACTCTTCGGTGGTTCTTAAGCTATTTAAGACCATCATCTTTCCACGATTTGGAGTGCCTCGTATTGTTATAAGTGATGGTGGCAGTCATTTCATCAATAGGGTTTTCGAGAGGTTACTGAAGAAGCATGGTGTGAATCATCGTGTGGCTACTCCATATCACCCCCAGACCAGTGGGCAAGTCGAGGTCTCCAACAGGCAAATCAAGGAGATTCTGGAGAAGATAGTGAGAACTTCTAGGAAGGATTGGTCTACAAAGCTGGACGATGCGCTGTGGGGTTACATGACTGCTTATAAGACACCATTGGGCACTACACCTTTTCATTTGCTGTATGGGAAAGTATGTCACCTTCCTGTGGAGATCGAGCATAAGGCAGCATGGGCTACTAAGTTGCTGAATTTCGATATCAAGCCTGCTGTTGAGAAGAGATTAATCCAGCTGAACGAGCTGGATGAGATTAGGCATCATGCCTATGAGAACTCGAGGCTGTACAAGGAGAGGACTAAGGCGTACCACGACAGGAAAATCCTCAACCGAATTTTCGAACCTAATGATCAGGTACTTCTGTATAACTCTCGTTTGCATTTGTTTCCTTGTAAATTGTTTCTCGTTGGTCAGGTCCTTTCACTGTCAAGGAGGTTCGACCACATGGTGCATTTGTCCTAACTAATCCCTCCGGCGAAGAGTTCACTGTCAATGGACAAAGCGTGAAACACTACATACGGAGAACTGAGATCCCAGATGGATGCATGATGCCTCTCATGATGCCTCTGGATGATGCACCCGCTGCCTAAATGGCAGTACAGTCAAGCTAATGACGTTAAACGAGCGCTTGGTGGGAGGCAACCCACTGGTGAGTCTGTACATATCTTTTTCCTTTCTTTTTATTTTTAGTTTTGTGTTTCGTTGTGTCACGTGCACCAGATTCGGACGACAGGTATCGATCGACACTACCCAGTGTCGATCGACACCCTCCATATGCCAGAAAAGCACCGACTTGCTACGAGTATCGATCGACACTATCTAGTATCGGTCGATACCCGCCGCCCAGGTAAGTTTCCTTATAAACCCTACGGGTTTTTCCTTTTGCCTCACAACCCTCATCGACCGACACACGCCCTATTTCACCAAAAAAATCGCCAAATCTTCGTTTCTCAACGCTTTTGTGTGATTTTTGTGTCTATTCCGTGCGGTTTTTCGTGCTCAATCTCTTTCTCTCATTCATTCTAACGATCTACTAGGTATGTAACACGAACTTTCAACTTTTCAATCCATGCACCAAGTTTAGATTTTCGACTTTTAGGCTCTTAGAACTCGTTTTGTTCGATGATTATCACTTGATTAGTGTGTTCTAGGCCTAGTCGAACCTTGCTTTACGCTTCATTACCCTTGGTTTGCAAATTTGGAATTCTTGGATTTGTGTTCTTCGTGGCTGCTCGATACTTGCCTGAGTATCGATCGATACCACATTGGTATCGGTCGATGCTCACCAACTACCTTAGCCGAGATTGCTTTGTTTGAGAGAGATGTTGGATTTATACTGTGTTTCGTGTTTGTTAATGATGCAGATGGCACCTAGGAAGAAGCCACGTACCAATGAAGCGTCCAGCTCCCAACTGCTTAAGAAGGAATACGCGTTGCACGCTCGCGTCGAGTTCAAAGAAGACGGGGTTTGGACAGTGGGAACGGTTATCGCTTATCTCACCGGGAACCGCTACAAGGTTCAGACCGCAAATTCCACAGACTTTACAGTCATTTTTGGTAGACACTTGAGAGACGCACCACCCGAGGTACCTGCGCCTTCTTCACCATTGCCTCCTCGCATGACGGTTCGATTTCCTTGGCCTAAGATCAGCGAGAAGGCCAGGATCTGCTTGAGAGATGATTACGAGGGTTCCGATAAGGAGATTACAGAGACTCGGGCTTGCACGCACAAGCCTATTTCAGAGGAGTGGGATGATTATGACTCGATCTTCTACAATGCCTGGCAGGAGGTTGATGTGCGCCCCACTAGATTTGTGGACACGCATACTATGCGACAGCTGGGCTTTGACAGAGAGCTTGATGGTTTGATCAGGAAGATCGGACTGGGGACGATGCCTACGCGGCAATATGACTTCTACCCCGACTTAGTCCGCTAGTTCCTCGCGTCTGTCCGCGTCTACTACACTGGTGAGCCTCCAGTGACAGCACAGCAGGGTGTGCTGACGTTCCTGATTCGCGGTGTACGCTATAGGATTTCTTTCCAGGAGCTCTGCGACATATATGGGTTTAACAGAGATTTCTCGAGGTGCGAGCTTCCTCGCAGGTTCTTGGATGTTGAGGCATTCTAGTCTCATTTCGGGCATGGGGTCTACGACTGCAAGACCACCACACAGATGGATGTGCATCATCCCGTCCTACGCTGTCTTGTTAGGATCTTGAGCAACACCTTGTTGTGCAAGATGGAGCCTAACAAGATGAGGGTGACTGAGCTGATTGTGTTGTCCATTGGGATTGGGGACATCATTGATGATGAGGCGTATGAGTGGCCTGAGATGGACCTTGCGGTCAACTTGGGTGCTGTTTTTGAGCACCACTTGGAGTCGCTGAAGGTGAAGCCTTTTATCGGACGCTGCAGGTCGCTGAAGACCGAGATGGTGGGCAGTCTCCTCACTCCCATCTTTCTGCACCTTGGGATCAGCACAACTAGCTGCTCGATAGTGACATCCCGCGAGCTTATGGACTTAGCGCACCTGGAGCACCTGCGCTGGCTAAAGCCTGATAGGCGCTGGGTTTTTAGCACTAGTGTTGGGGACTATCTGGTTCGGCTCCCCAACACATATCTGACTGACATTGGAGATGACTCTGCTCAGCTACTCTTCGCCCCTGACACCGCTGATATGGAGCCAGCACCTGTTACTCGACGTCGAGGCTCCGCCACTAGAGCTCGTCCGCCTGCTTCTGGCCCTGCTAGGGGTCAATCACGCGCGCGCCACACACCTGCTCATACACCTACTTTTCTTGCGCCACCTGCGATGGAGATGGACCCGTTTCAGCTTTACGTTGTCTAGAGTCTTCAGACCATTTGGAGTGTTATGTCTCGATGCAGCTGCATGACGTCTCAGCGTCCCATTTCACCACGCTCACCACATCAGGCTGGACCATCTGGCACTGTTGGCGATGACTCTGACGCCACTGAGGAGGACTAGTCCTCTGTTTATCTGGTTTCACGTTTGTTTTTCTTTTCCCTTTTCTGTTTCTTTTCGTTTGAACTTTTGTTATTGTGGGTCTTATGTCAACATTTTATCATCTTGTACTTTGTGGAACTTATGCTTTTATGATTTTTGTTGCTTTTGACTTGTGTTTGAGTGATCTAACAGTGCTAACCATACCACATTTGGATCGTTTGACACAATTTTTGGGCACAATTTTCGCTGTCAAGAGGATTTCTGTCGACCACCTACTGGTATCGATCGATACCAGTCCAGTGTCGGTCGACACTCATCACCATCTCGGGTAACCTCTTCGATTTTCACATTCCACTTGGTTCATTTGATTTCTATCACCAAACTCGGGCTTGATAACACTGGGGACAGTGTTGTTTAAGTCTGGGGGAGGTAGTCGCTGACATTGTGTTTGTTTTTCTTAGAGTCAGTCGTTTTTTGTGTCAAATTTGTTTATTGAGTCAAAATTTTGTTGGAGATTATGATCGTGTTCTTGAATCTGCTGTTTTGATTTTGCTTCTGAGTGTCCACTGTTATAGAATCAGCTCTAGATCGACTAATGAAAAATCCAAAGGCTGACCAGTTAACTAGAAGACACACATGTTTCCAGCAGAGTTCTTTTAAAGCCTGAGCCAAATTTTTGCATTTCATCGATGTGGTTAGTATTCATAGAGCTTGATTCCTCATTCATATCTGACAAAGGAACCCATGTGTTTAAAAGTGATAGTATCTCTCTCCCCTATTATAAGCTAATAAATAAGAGCATAAAAGATGAAATGATTTTCTTCTAAGTAGAGGGTTAGGAATGTTTCCAGCGATCCCATTATTCTACTTGGTGAGGAATGATCACACAAAGGTTGGAAGCGAGGCTAGGATTTTCCTATGATGCCATTATTCGCCTACACCCTTTGATACATTGAGAGGGAAGAACCGGGGATTCGGTGGCAAACACCATCAATACTCGCGTCTCATACCTTGATGTGTATATGCGAATCAAAAAGAAAAAAAGAGAGAACAAAATAAGAAATAAGTCTGGGGGAGAGAAAGTGATACAAAAAGTGTGAAATTGGGTGGTCCTTGTCATGATATTGTATGGGAAAGAATCTAGAAGGTTCTTGGTATTAATCACAGCGATGAAACTGGCGATAAGGGGTTTAATTGAACGATGCTGCGAAATAATGTGTGTAGTCTGGGGAAGCTGCGAAAGCCTAAGGAGAAGTACATGGTGGTTAGTCTTGGAACTGGTTAGGTAACATTTGGGTGCTTGGGAAAATGGTCATTGTAGTGTTTCATGAACAGGTGAGTCTCCGTGTTTTCAAACCTCTCTCTCTGGTTTAGTCTTTTATTTGCTTGAGGGCAAGCAAAGGCTAAGTCTGGGGGAGTTGATATATCATGGTTTTTACCCCTTTTAAGCCATGATATAGGTCCGTTTTATAGAGTCTTTCTACTATTTTGTAGTGTTTTAGAGTCTTTTACAGGTTTTAGCATGTTTGGAGCATAATTGGAGATATTGTAGCTTTTTGGAGCATTTTGGAACAAAACAGAAGCTTGTGTAGCTGAGTACCCGATTTGGAGTCTCAGTATCGATCGACACTGCCTAGTATCGGTCGATACTCACTGCATCATGACGGGTCGCGACTTTTATGAAGAGTTGAAGAATTGCAAAAGTGCCCATAAGACTTTATTATTTACAATTTAGCCCAAAACGTGTTTTAAGAGTTTTAATTAGGTTTTTAGCCACTTTGGCAAGGACAATCCTGATTACGCTTGATTTTATTCTAAGTTTTGTGAGAGAGCTTTCTGAGGGAGACAAGTCTGAGACTCTGTTCGTCTAAGAGAAGATTTCGAACCCTTTTGTTACTCTCCTTTTAATTATTTATTTGAGTATTATTTCAGCCATGTTTATTGTCTCAATTATCATGTCTGAGTAGTTCTCTTGTTAGGTTCAGGGCTCTCATAAGAGTTTTCTATGAATGTTAGGTTAATTGAATAATTAGGATTCACCATCTGAATTAGTTCTTCACCTTAGGTTGTTCTCAAAGCTAATTCTAGTCTGATCACCTAGAACTTAGATCTTAGGATAATTGGTGAGGCACGAGAGTGCGATTAATTACCTGACAGAACCTAGAGTGAGCAAAATAACTATTCGCAAAGAGATTTGGTTTAGTTATTTTGTGAACAAATCAAACTTGAACTAAAAGCTGGTTTAGACTTTAGGATTCGCAAAGAGATTTGGAATTCTAGGATTTAGACTTAGATAGTTTTCGCAACGAGAGTTGGTTAGCTTTACTTTAGTGATTTGAGTTCAAGAACCGCGCTAAATCTGAATCATGTTAGTTAGTTTATCTACATTCATTGAATTCCTGAGAATAACCCTGAATCTATCTTTCTTCCATTTGACTTACATCCTATTTAAATTACGTATTGCTGTAATTTACATCTTTTTGGTTTAGTTTAACTCGAATCTAAATAATCTATTGCGTGAATTCTGGAGTTCTTGTGTTCGACCCCTAACTATACTACAACACTGCTTTAGTACTTTTTAGGGTATTAATTTGAGCATATCAGTTAGTCACCTCAAGGAGACGCAATAGAGAGTATCCGGTGGAGACTTGGACGGAGTTGAAAACTATCATGCGCAAGAGGTTTGTCCCTAGTCATCATCATCGTGAGCTTCATAACAAGCTAAGGAGACTAGTTCAAGGAAATCGGAGTGTAGATGAATAGTACCAAGAGATGGAGACTCTCTCGATAAAAGCTGATATTTCGGAGGACAGAGAAGCTACGATGTCTAGGTTCCTGAGTGATCTGAACCGTGACATTCAAGACAGACTTGAGTTGCAACTATGTGAAACTAGAGGAGATGCAGCACAAGGCTATTCTGATCGAGAACCAACTCAAGAGGAGGAGCACTGCACGCCAACCGTTCGGATCTAGCATGAGGCTGAACTACTCAAAGGAAGAGAAGCCATGTTTTAGGCCGAGAACATATTCAAATCCCGGAATGGAGTCCAAGCCTTTTACTCCAATGCTTTCTAAGAATCCCAATGAGAAAGCCGAGAGTACTTCTCAGATTAGAAACCAAGACCTCCGATGCTATAAGTGCCAAGGAAAGGGGCATTATGCTGATAAAGGATATTTCCGAGTCTTATCAATAACTCATTTGCTGGTCGTAGCATAAGAGATGTTAATCCATAAGGGGTTAAGATTAAACACTAAGAATACATAAAAATTCTTAATCTAAACAATCAATGAGATGTTTTCTAACAACCTAAGTAAAATTGAAAGCAAGATATCTTACACTAAAGTGATAGATAAAAACTTAAACGAGAATGCTAATTACAGTTTTAAAATAATACTAAAGACGAATCCAAGGGTGAAGTATACGATTTGTTGGTAACCTTAGAGTTTCACAATGATGCCAATATACTCAAGCAATGCTAATCCTTAGACTATGATCATTAAATAAGACTAATCCAATTCCTTGGAATTAGTCACTTTGCAAATTACTAAATCAAGAACAAATTCTCATTTGTGATTTAGTAAATTTCAAGCATTAAAAACAAGATCATTTAATCAATAAACATCTTAGACAACTATTTTCATATGCTAAGAATGTAAATCACTCGATTAGTTCATTGGGGAATTTCATCGAACACCTTTCGGGCGAGAAATTCCCTATGATCTAAATCAACTTGATCATGGTCAATTTAGCATTAAAAACACTAAGCAAGGAAGGATCATTAATAATCTAGCCTTAACATCATTGATTCACTCTAAAATTACCTAAATCTACTTAACCCAAGAATTCTAGAAAACTACTCACAAGCAATGTTTATCTCCACAAATCCCAAGAAAGAAGTGTTTAGATTCATGGTAGATGATAAAAAAAATAGATAGATGGTTAAGAATCAAACAAGAACTTGCATAAAAACACCAATAATCTCTTACAATCTTCTTTTTTCTCTCTAAAAACGTGTTTTGACTTAAACTAAAACAAGGTAAGTGCTAATAATTATGTCTTTTGCTTATAAAGAAAACAGGGTCGAGCCGGGTCAACCCGGGACAAACCGGGTTTGACCCGGTTATTTTGAGCTTCGTGAGGTCTGCATCGGGCACATCTGGTCGATATGGCTGCCCGATGTGGATATCTGGTTTTTCTACGGGGGATTCACATCGGGCGCAGCTGGTCGATGTGGCTGCCTGATGTGAACATCTATTTTTGCTACGGAGGAATCCACATCGGGTGCAGCTGGTCGATGTGGCTACCCGATGTGAACATCTAATTTTCGATAGAGGAATCCACATCGGGCGCATGCAGCTGGTCGATATGGCTGCCCGATGTGAGTCTCGGTTTTAACTCTTTCTTGCTCAGCCTTCCTTTCTTCTTGATCACTTCCATTGCCTCAAATTCTTCGGTACCTAAACCAATGCAAAGAACGCAAAACATGCAAAATATGCTATGCGTATGCAATATTTACACTTAACTAATCTAAAATACAAGGTATGAACATTAATGATCTAAACACACTATAATGACCTCTAAATGATTCGTAAAGCGGTGAAACTATGAAAAACATATGACTACGAATGTCTAATTTATGCAAATATCAACTCCTCCGAACTTGCCTTTTGCTTGTCCGCAAATAATTAAACAAAAACAAGTCGAAGAAGAGGTTGGAAAGGGGGAGCTCAAATCAAAAGAAACTAGCAAAGCATTCACCATGATGTCCTTAGGAAATGATAACATATTGCAAGAACAAACTTCCTAATCCACTCCAACTTCTCTAGGCTTATTGCAACTCCAAATATTTTTCTTTACACTCAAAGTCAAGCATCCATTTTCTGTCATATCAACCAACTATCACATTCAATTATTCGTTTCAGAGTGCGGTCTCACAAATGGGCAAGTGATCTATAAACCAATCGGTTGAACAAGAGAAAGATTTACCAATATAAGCAAGAGATCAATTTGGTGGTTAACTCTACAAAAATGGAGTACAAACACTTCGCAAAAGCAAGGAAGATCGGAACAATTAACACATACAAAATATTCACTTCCATTGTCCTACCCTTCCCTAAGCTTTGAGTATCCAATTCACTATTTCTACCCAAGTGTTTCCCTCTTTGTCTTTTACCAAACTAAGCCTCTACCCTTTTGATCATTTCTCTTCTCAAATCATTCCTTAGAAAATTCTTTTCGCTCTTTCGATTCTTTTTCTTTTCTTTTCATCACTACTCCTTTCCCTTTCCTTTTCACTTATCTTTTATTTCTTTCATTTCTAGGGGGGTTTCTTTTCTTATCAAGCTAGAATCAAATTTTTCTTATACTTCTTTTTCTAGGAATCTACTTTCTTAAGCCATGATCTTTCTTTTCTTTCTTTCCTTCTCATTCCCCAAATACCAATAAACCTCAACACCATTCTCAATTCCCTTCCTACTCACTAGCCAAATTCCCAAGAACAACAAACCTAGCTGATGGAAGCTATCCTTTGTCGTTCTCGATACTTACGAGATTTTACAAGTGTAGTACTATCAAAGAAAGAGGGCTCACTCACAAAATCATTAAGGGCGGAAAGAAATGGTTGGGTTCAAAGGTGGGGAAACCATTTATAAGTGAAAATGGCCACCCAAGTCAACAAGAGTGGTAAAGATTAATGCAAACATGACTTGGATGTTTTCAGGTAACCATGGTTAAGCATACACAAGCCCATAAGTGAGAAAATTAATTCAATTAAGTCCAATAGTCAAGAGTTGGTTTCAAATCAAGCAAACATCAACAAGACAATAAGTTTCAAGTGGAGAGGTCAAAACACGAAGTTAACAACTTTTTCAAGAGATGTTCAAGCAATATGGTATGATTAACAAGGGCATCACATTGAGTGCTAAGCTAAGCTTTAGTTTCTATCATTGCTCCATATGCATATGCAATGCATTACTATATGCTTCTAGACTCAATCCTAAAAAGAAAAATGAAAAATGTAATGATGCAAACTATATGATTTCTTTTTGGATTTTTCAAAAAAAAAAAATTTTGATTTTTTTTTTTTGGTTTTTTCTATGCAATATATGAATGTATGAGATTAAAGAAAAATAAAACAAAACAAAATACAAGATTAGCTACGGGTCCCTCCCTCAAACTTACTTCACACCGTCTCGGTGTGAGAGAAAATCCGAAAAGGGACCAAAATAAAAAGGAATGCTAAAAAGAAAAAGAAAACTATTTACAAAAGTGAGACGTACCTCATAATTCGACCGAGGGGGAAGTGTCTATGCAGAGTGATGGATTCCCCGAATCGCTCTTTGATGGTGATCTCGTGGATCTCCTCTTCCTTTGGCGGTTTCTTGTTTCGTGGCAAGATGCTCGAGCTGGGTCATGAGGGACCATGGCGGTGGATGATGTGCCATGGAACGAGTGTCGTTCATCCAAATCCATTCTTGTGTTGGCGTTCCCATCTTCTTCCAATTCCGCTATCGTTTCTCCTTGATGTTCTCTTCGCAAAGAACTCGAACCCATTACCCTTCCTTTGAGATCTTTTACTATTCGCACAAGCTTTTTGATTGTCTTACCTTGCCACTTAGTCCACCTTTGCAGAAGGTGGATGTGTTGATGTGCTTTGCGAAGCACCGAGTTTGAGATGAGTTCATCATAAGGTTGGAAGTTGTACCTCTTACTTCCAAAGATTTCCTCGGGCGATGACTGTGTTTGAGGAGGCTCTACGGTGTTGCGCCTTCGGCTTGGAGGTGGAATTGGTTCGAATGGTGGGTCTTTGTTGGGGTTGTGGATCAGCCAAGGTTTTGGGTTAAATATCAAGCTCTCCCTTTTGGAGATGGTGGAGACTTATGTGTTCGGGAGAGTGATCTTCTTACTATCCGTTTTGGTTGCACAAAAATGGTATCCATAGCTTGTTCCCTTGTGACCCGCTAGGAACGTGGTTCTTTGGAGATACAACACATCGATGCGCAAAATCTCTTCCGAGTTGGACCCCAAATCAATTCCGCTTGCAAGCAATATCGGAGTGATGAGATCTCCGACACTAAATTGCAGCTCCTTGTCCTTAGTTGTGTGAGCCCAATTTTGGTAGTAGAGGACACAATTTACCATATAATGAGCTAAGTTAAGATCCCCGGCTTGTCCGACTATCTTGTCTTTGCTAGAGCATGTACTTAGATACGACTTGATTCCTTCAATTAGCAGCGCCATCTCATCCTCTTTGACGTACTCGGTTTCTTTCCTTGCAAACAAAGTGTGAGCAAGCATCTTATGAGCATAGCGAATCGCGGGATTCCTTATATTACTTGCTTTGCTAGCTCCTTTCCTGTATTTTCCTTCAGCAATTGTGACCCACACATTGGTCGCTTCTTCGTAGTTTAGGTGCAACTCACAAACATCTCCTTCCGGGAACCTGAAAATCGCGCCTAGTTGATGCACAATCATTTTGCACGATGTTCTACCAACCTTGAAGGTAATGTAGGCACGCCTTTCATCTGTCAACTCCTTTGACGTATCATTGTAGAATGATAGAGATGAGAGGAACTGGTAGGTTGGCGTTTCATACGTGGGATATTGCATTCCGAAGATAGCACCGAGACCCATTCTCCTATAAATTTCATGGACATCTTTATGAATACCCATCTCGTTGAGGAGCTTAAGAACCGCCCATCTCGTTTGAGCGAATTCCATCTTTTTGAATATCTTCATCAGCTCGGAATAAGATGGTTTCCCCTTGGGTTTCTTTTTCGACTTTTTTTTCTTAGACCTCATTTTTTTCACCCGTGGAACATCTTCCTCGTTTCCACTTCTTATTTCAGCGTCACTCTCACTCGTTTCTTTTGCGATTTCCTTGCCTTTGCGTGATGAAGCTCACGTTGTTCGTTCCGCATTTTTGATTCTTTGCGAGCTAGATTCTTTCTCAATCTATTTTCGAGGGACGATTGCTTGGACCGGTTCACTTGCGTTCTTTGTTTTAGCCATTTGTACATACAAAGAAAACAAGTCTTGAAGAACAATTAGCAAATGTTGTAAAATTCAACAAAATTGGTATTTCTCAAATTTAGGACCAAATTTCACAATTTTGCTAATGTGATATGTGAATTTCTTGATGTGGTATTTGAAAATTCTGTAGACAAGCAATATCAAGTGAACTCCTCAAAGATTAAGCAATTTCCCCAAGTTCTTGTGAATTTTCGTCACTATTTATGCCCATGAACCTTAGGTTTCCAATTTTCAAAATTTCACCATTGAATGACCAAATTGACTCACGAATTCATCAACCCAATCAACATACAACAAAATTGAACCATCTTCTTTCATATTCGAGCCCTATTCAAGAATTTCTAACGAGTTGAAGTTTTGTTAAAAACTTGAAATTTTCATGAGAATTCATGGTTGAAGAAGTGTTACCTTGTTGATGATGAGAGAGGGGGTCGGAATTGTTGCTAAAATCAATGGAGCTAACAAAATCGAGCTTTGCAAAGTTGGAATCAAGACTTTTGGTGAAGAGTTGAGAGAGAACTTAGGAAAAAGGAAGAACAAAAATCGTGACAAGTGAAGGGGAGGAGAGAAGAAATCGCGACAAGGAGAAGGTAAGGAGAGTTAACCGGCCAAAGTCGTGGGTAAACCGGCCAAAATCGATCGGATTTAGTGGGATTTAACTGGGTCAACGCGGGAGAGATGTTGACTTACCTGGGTAAGGTCACATCGGGCGCAGCTACCGAATATGAAGGCCCGGTGCAGTTTCCTGATTTTTTTGTTTTTCTTTCCGGCACACTCACATCGGGCGCTGTTGCTCGATGCAGATACCCGATGCAAGGTTTCTGATTTTTCCTCAAGGTTCACATCGGGCGCAGTTAACCGATGTAGCTGCCCGATGTGATTCTCTTGTTTTTTCTTTGAACCATTCCGTACTCCGAGAGACCTATAAACCCGAAGTAAAAACATAAAAATGAACTAAAACGATTTAAATCATATACAAGGATACTCATGGGATTGCCTCCCAAGAGCGCTTGTTTAACGTCACTAAGCTTGACTTTGCAAACCCATTTTAAGCGGGTGATGGGCTCGAGAGAGGGACTGAGGTCCCTTCATCAATGAAATCTGATGCATGATAAGGCTTGGCTCTTTGACCATTAACCGTGAATTCCCCACCGGTGTTGTTCCATAGCGTCATCGCGCCGTAAGGTTGTACGTCTTTGACCTTGAACGGTCCCGACCATCTCGATTTTAATTTTGCCGGGAAACAGCTTGAACCGAGAATTGTAGAGCAGCACTTGGTCTCCAACTTTGAAACCTTTCTTGAAAATCTTCTTGTCATGGAACGCTTTGGTCCGTTCCTTGTAAATCTTTGAGCTGTCATAGGCATCGAGACGAATCTCATCTAGCTCGTGCAATTGGATAAGACACCTTTCTTGAGCAGTCTTGATATCAAAGTTTAGCAACTTTACTGCCCACAATGCCTTGTACTCTAACTCAACGTGTAAATGACACGACTTCCCATAGAGTAAGTTGAACGGTGTAGTACCAATGGGAGTGTTAAATGCGGTTCGGTATGCCCACAAAGCATCATCTAGCTTCTTAACCCAATCTTTCCTTGAATTACCCACAGTCTTCTCCAATATGTCTTTGATTTGGTGATTCGAAACCTCCACTTGACTGCTTGTTTGAGGGTGATAAGGTGTGGTAACCTTGTGTTTGACCCCATGCTTCTTGAGCAGGCTCTCAAACACCTTGTTAATGAAATGACTTCCGCCATCACTAATCCCAAACCTTGGAAAGATGATTGACTTGAAGAGCTTAATGACCACCTTGGCGTCATTGGTAGGACTTGCAATGGCTTCAACCCATTTCGAAACATAATCCACCGCCACCAATATGTATTGGTTTCCATAAGAAGAGGGAAATAGTCCCATGAAGTCTATTCCCCACACATCGAACACTTCAACTTCCAAGATGGGATTTTGAGGCATCTCATCCCTTCTACTTATGTTGCCTTTCCTTTGGCAAGCATCACATGATGAAACGTAGGTGTGAGCGTCTTTGAACAAGCTTGGGCACCAAACCCCGGAATGAAGCACTTTTGTTGCGGTTTTGAAGGAAGCAAAGTGTTCTCCATACACCGAGCCATGACAATGATATAACACTCCATTCACTTATTCTTCCGGATTGCATCTTTGGTAAAGACTATTCGAGCATCTCTTGTAGAGATAAGGCTCGTCCCAATAGAAGTGGGTGATATCTCTAAAGAATTTCTTCTTGTTGTTGTTGTCCAAGTTTGGTGGTTCCTTCCCACAAGCTAGATAGTTCACATAATCAGCATACCATGTCAAACCAAGATCACTGAAACTTTTGACCTCCTCTAGTTTCAACCCCGCGTGATAGCTTTTCTTCAACATCCTAACAATCATAAGATGTTCCTCGGGAAGAGAATTATCTATGGGAATTGTCTCTTCAACTCTCAATCTCGACAAGTGGTCCGCTACTCCATTTTCAATACCTTTCTTGTCTTTAATCTCCATGTCAAACTCTTGTAGAAGGAGAATCCACCTTAGAAGCCTTGGCTTAGCATCCTTCTTAGATATCAAGTGTCTCAAGGCAGCATGATCCGTGTATACCCCAATCTTGGATCCCACCAAATAGGAGCAAAACTTCTCAAAAGCATAAACCACCACTAAGAGCTCCTTTTCCGTGGTTGTATACCTCGTTTGAGCATCATCCAAGGTTATACTAGCATAGTAGATCATATGAATCTTCTTTTCCTTCTTTTGACCCAAAACCGCGCCAACCGCAAAGTCACTAGCATCACACATGATTTCGAAAGGAAGATTCCAACCCGGTGCTTGCAAAATTGGAGCACTCACAAGAGCTTTCTTAATTTCTAAAAACGCCTCAAGGCATTCCCCATCGAAATTGAACTCTACTTCCTTGCAAAGAAGCCTCGTGAGAGGTCTTGCTATCTTGGAGAAATCCTTGATGAACCATCTATAAAACCCGGCATGACCCGGAAAACTTCGAATGCCCCTCACCGAGTTTGGCGGCTTTAAACCCATCATCACTTCGATCTTTGCCTTGTCTACCTCAATCCCCTTTTCCGAGATCTTATGCCCAAGAACAATGCCTTCTCGTACCATGAAATGACACTTCTCCCAATTCAATACGAGATTTGCTTCTTCGCACCTAGTGAGTACCTTGCAACGATTTGACAAACAAGAAGCAAACGAGGCACCATACATAGAAAAATCATCCATAAACACCTCAATTAAGTCCGAGAAAATAGACATCACACACCGTTGAAAAGTTGTGGGTGCATTACAAAGCCCAAATGGCATTCTTCGATATGCGAAGGTACCATAGGGGCAAGTAAAAGTCGTTTTCTCTTGGTCATTGGGGTGGATTGGGATTTGAAAGAAACCCAAATATCCATCAAGAAAACAATAGAATTGGTGATTTGCCAATCTTTCTAACATTTGGTCAATAAAAGGCAAAGGGAAATGATCTTTTCGAGTTGATGAATTTAGTTTTCTATAATCAATGCACATCCTATGCCCGGTTATAGTTCTAGTGGGGATCAATTCATCTTTATCATTCCTTGTAACCGTTATCCCGCCCTTTTTGGGAACCACATGAACCGGTGAGACCCATGTACTACCCGAAATGGGATATATTATCCCCGCATCTAGAAGCTTAAGAATCTCCTTCTTAACCACTTCTTTCAAATTCGGGTTTAACCGCTTTTGATGTTCAATAGAGCTCATAGATTCATCTTCTAGATGGATTCGGTGTGTACATAGAGAAGAGGAAATTCCTTTTATATCATCCAAAGAGTAGCCAATTGCTCTTCATAATTTCCTCAATTCTCTCAAAAGAGTGGACAACTCATTTTCATTTAAACTTTCATTCACTATGACCGGGTAAGACTCATTTGGACCTAAGAACGCATACCTTAGCCAAATTTGGAGCGGTTTGAGGTCCACCTTTGGTGCCTTTAGCTCGCTCCAATTATCATCATAGCTTGTCTCACCATCGCTAGCTTCTTGCTCGTCAACGAGCTTAACATCCAAAGCACTCATGTAGTCAATTTCCAAAGCACTCGCATTGTGTTCCAAACCGTGTTTGACAAGTTCTTCGTGCTCTAGCTCCAAGAATGAACTCTCTCCAACAAGTGCTTTGTGCGAATTTAGCAACTTCATCTAACCAATGCTTTCCTCATGAAGATATCCATTCTCTCCGTGCTCCTTTGTCGAAGCAATTTGAAGATGATCTTCCAAGTTTAACTCCTCTAGAAGCTCATCCGCTAGCTCCTCCATAGCTTCAATGTAGAAGGCTTGACCATCGATAGTGGGCTTTTTCATCATCTCATTGATGTCAAATTTAAGCACATCGTCTTTGCCCAAATGAAGATCAATCTTCCCTTTTCGCACATCTATGATTGCACCGGCGGTGGCTAAGAATAGCCTTCCAAAGATGAGAGGATCTTTGGGCTCTTCATCCATTTCAAGAACTACAAAGTCAGCGGGTACCTCAAAGTCTCCAATTCGTACTGGCAAGTCTTCAAGCATTCCAATTGGGTGTCGTACCGACCTATCCTCTAGCACGATAGAGATTCTACAAGCCTTGTAGACGGTGAAACCGAGACGTTTTGTCACCGAGAAAGGCATCAAGCTTACACTTGCTCCAAGGTCACACAAGCAATGTTTGAATGCAAGTGGTCTAAGAGCATAAGGAAGATTAAAACTTCCCGGATCTCCCAACTTCTTTGGTACAACTCTCCTTTGAATTATAGCGCTACACTCATGGGAAAGCACAACCATTCCTTCCAAGTCTTTGGTTCTATCCTTGATTGTATCTTTACGAAACTTGTTGTATTGTGGGACTAATAAGAAACCATCAACCAAAGGCATAGTCACTTGGACCTTGTCCATTTGCTCGTCAAAAATCGCCCAAAATTTCTCCATGAGTTGCTTCTTGAAGCGACCCGGGAAAAGAAGCTTGGACTCATAAGGTGGCGGTACAAAGGTAGTCTTCTTCTTCCTAGGTGTCTCCTCGGGATTGTCTTCTACTATCATTTTTCCCTTAGCTTTGTCCAAAACATCATCTTCTTCAACCACATTCTCTTCATTCTCAATGACCACCTCCCCACTTTGGTTCTCAATATCCTCGTTGAGATTAGAGGGAAGCTCTTTTCTACTACGCAATGTGATAGCGTTGATGTATTCTTTTGGATTAGCCTCGGCTTTTCCCGGTAAAGTACCTTGAGGGCGTGATGAAGAAGAAGCACCTTTACCCTCCATTTGTTTGAACCTAGATAACAATGCCTCAAATTTGGAGTTGAGGTCATTGTAGGAACAGTCCACCTTGTTGTGGTTTTCCGCCATTTTCTTGTTCAACTCCATTGCCCCATTAGCTTGGCCTTGTAAGAGTTGTTGAAGCATGCTTTTCATCTCGTTATCTTGGGGAGTTGTGTTGCTTGGTTGTCCTTGTTGTACAAAACCCGGTGGTGCAGATGGTTGCTTTGGTTGAAACCCACTTTGGTTTCCTTGAAAGTTGTTCCTTGGAACAAATGGTTTTTGTTGGTTGGAAGGGATGAAGCTCTTTTGTTGAAGACCTTGTCCTTGAGTGTTTTGCTGAGATACACTTGGTCTTGAGGGTTTGCGACGTTGTTACTTCTATAGTAAAAATTTGGGTGATTCCTATAATTTGAGTTGAAGCCACCTTGACCACCCACGTATTTGACTTCTTCTTGCTAGTCATCAATCTCAACTCCCTCTTGATAACCTTGGTTTTCATCATAATCACCAACAAAGTTAACGATGGATTATGAAGCTTGGATAAGCTTATCCATCTTATCATTGAGAGCCTTAATATCTCTTCTCGTCTTTTTATCATCAAACTCTCCCCCACCCCTTGAAGATCTATCATAGTCTTCTCCATAGTTACTGTCGCTTTGTGCCAAGTTTTCCACCAATTGTAAAGCGTCATCCACTTCTTTTCCCAAGAAATTTCCATTACTCGTGGTATCAAGTAGCAAGCGAAACTTGGGAAGAACACCACGATAAAGGGTGCTAAGTAGAGACTCGTCCGAAAAATCGTGGTGAGGGGAAACCTTTGAAGCGTTCCAAAGCCTTGCAAAGCTCTCGTTGTTCTTTTGTGTGAAGCTTGATATCTCATTTCGAAGCCTTGATGTTCTTGTGGTGGAGAAACAATTTGCAAGAAATGCTTTCTTGCATTGGTCCCAAGATGTGATTGAACCTTGTGGAAGGTTCTTTTCCCATTGATGTGCCTTGTCTCCAAGCGAGAATGGGAACAAGCGCAACTTGAAACCATCTTCCGAGACACCATTGATCTTCGTCATATCACAAATGCGATCAAATTGATCCAAGTGATCTAATGGGTCCTCCATGGCCAGCCCATGGAACTTGTTGCTTTGCACCATCGAGATAAGACCAGCTTTGATCTCAAAGTTATTGTTCTTAACCGGTGGTGGAGTGATCCCTTGGCGGTTAGCATGTGTGTTTGGTGCATCACCGACTCCAATTGGCCTTGGCGGTCGCGGTAGATGATTTGGAACTCGGTTCACACCAACACCTTGGTGACCAACACCATGTGCAGCCGCTTCTTGGTGTCTAATCGGAGGTTCTTGTACTGCCTCCATACCCAACCTTTCAATGTGTTGAGCACGCCTTCTTTCTCAACTTTCTCTTGTATTTGCTCTTTCTATCTCACGGATGTCGTCAACACGTTCAACAGGGTTTGCACTACCACTTGATCTCGTGTTCATGCACCTATATGAAAAGAAGAGAAAACAAAGCGAAAGAGATTAGGTAACAAAGTAAAAATAAAACTTAGTCTCAAGAAGATTCAAAATCTTAATGACTAATGATAAACCCCAATGGCAACGTCGCCAAATTGATAAATGATATTTTTCGAGTCTTATCAATCACTCATTTGCTTGTCGTAGCATAAGAGATGTCAATCCATAAGGGGTTAAGATTAAACACTAAGAATACATAAAACTTCTTAATCTAAGCAACCAATGAGAGGTTTTCTAACAACCTAAGTGAAATTGAAAGCAAGATATCTTAGACTAAAGTAATAGATAAGAACTTAAATGAGAATGCTAATTACGGTTTTAAAATAATACTAAAGACGAATCCAAGGGTGAAGTATACAATTTGTTGGTAACCTTAGAGTTTCACAATGATGCCAATATACTCAAACAATGCTAATCCTTAGATTATGATCATTAAATAAGACTAATCCAATTCCTTGGAATTAGTCATTTTGCAAATTACTAAATCAAGAACAAATTCCCATTTACGATTTAGTAACTTTCAAGCATTAGAAACAAGATCATTTAATCAATAAACATCTTAGACAACTATTTCCATATGCTAAGAATGTAAATCCCTCGATTAGTTCATTGGGAAATTTCATCGAACACCTTCCGGGCGAGAAATTCCCTATGATCTAAATCAACTTGATCATGGTCAATTTAGCATTAAAAACACTAAGCAAGGAAGGATCATTAATAATATAGGCCCTAACATCATTGATTCACTCTAAAATTACCTAAATCTACTTCACCCAAGAATTCTAGAAAACTACTCACAAGCCATGTTTATCTCCACAAATCCCATGAAGGAAGTGTTTAGATTCATGGTAGATGATAAGAAAATAGATAGATGGTTCAAAATCAAACAAGAACTTGCATAAAAACACCAAGAATCTCTTACAATCTCCTTTTTTCTCTCTAAAAACGTGTTTGACTTAAACTAAAACAAGGTAAGTGCTAATAATTATGTCTTCTGCTTATAAAGAAAACATGGTCGAGCTATGTCAACCCGGGACAAACTAGGTTTGACCCGGTTATTTTGAGCTTCGGGAGGCATCAGGCACATCAGGTCGATGTGGCTGCCCGATGTGGACATCTAATTTTTCTACAGGGATTCACATCGGGCGCAGCTGGTCGATGTGGGTGCCCGTGTGAACATCTGTTTTTGCTACAGACGAATCCACATCGGGTGCAACTGGTCGATGTGGCTGCCCGATGTGAACATCTGATTTTCGATGGAGGAATACACATCGGGCGGAGCTGGTCGATATGGCTGCCCGATGTGAGTCTCGGTTTTGACTCTTTCTTGCTCAGCCTTCCTTTCTTCTTGATCACTTCCATCGCCTCAAATTCTTTGATACCTAAACCAATGCAAAGAACACAAAACACGCATAATATACTATGCATATGCAATATTTACACTTAACTAATCTAAAATGCAAGGTATGAACATTAATGATCTAAACACACTATAATGACCTCTAAATGATTCGAAAAGCGGTGAAACTATGAAAAACATATGACTACGAATGTCTAATTTATGCAAATATCATATGTGAGCGCTTGTCCAAACAAGAGGACAATGGTGTTGAGGGAAGATGGTGAGATCGAACCAGAAGGAGAAGGAGAAGTGGAAACGGATTATGCACCATTTGTAGAGGAGTTTGCAGAAATAGCTGATAGCGGAGTATTGCTGGTTATGAGAAGAGCTTTGTTTGTGCAAGACAAGACTAAAGAAGAGGAGCAACGTGAAAACTTGTTTCACACAAGGTGTCGCTTTAAGGGTAAGGTGTGCAGCCTCATCATTGATGGAGGAAGCTGTTCAAATGTGGCAAGCACAACTCTTGTGGAAAAGCTGAACTTAGAGGTCAAAAAGCATCCCATACCGTATCATCTTCAATGGTTGAGTAATGATGGAAACATGAAGGTAACTAAGCAGGTGATAGTTCTTTTGTCGATAGGAAGTTATGGAGATGAGGTTCTTTGCGATGTGTTACCTATGGAGGCTGGACATATTCTCTTGGGAAGGCCTTGACAGTTTGATCGCAAAGTGACTCATGATGGTCTTACAAATAAACACTCTTTTGTGTTCAAAGGAAGCAAGATTGTTCTGGTCCCTATGACTCCGCAAGAAATCTACCAATTAAGATCAGAAATTCTAGAGAAAAGAAAAGAAGAAGATGCTGTGAGTGTCCTAAACACCAAAAACCACAAAGAAAAAGAGAGTGAGAGCTTGAGTAAAACCTAGCTAAAGGTCTTTGAGAGCAAACCCGTGAGGAATTCTACTCTATTTATGAGAGCTAGTGAGGTTAAACAAGCTTTATTTTCTGAGCAATCTTTTATTGTACTTATGTACAAGGAAGCTCTTATGAGCTTAACTGATCTTGAGCCGGATCTTCCGAGCAGTGTTATCTCTGTTTTGCAGGACTTTGAAGATGTCTTCCTCGAAGACAATCCAAGTGGTTTGCCACCAATCCGGGGAATTGAACATCAGATTGACTTTGTATCGGGAGATGCACTTGCAAACTGGCCATCATACAAGACCAATCCGGTAGAGACTAAAGCGCTACAAAGGCAGGTCACCGAGCTTATGGAGAAAGGACAGATCCGGGAAAGCATGAGCCCTTGTGTTGTGCCTGTTTTACTTGTTCCAAAGAAAGACGGAACATGGCGTATGTCTGTTGACTGCCGCGCCATCAACAACATCACGGTAAAGTATCGCCATCCTATCCCTCGCTTAGATGACATGCTAGATGAGCTGTATGGTTCTTGCATTTTCTCTAAGATAGATCTCAAAAGCGGTTATCATCAGATTAGGATGAAAGAGGGAGATGAGTGGAAAATAGCTTTTAAAACTAAACATGAATTGTATGAATGGCTAGTGAGGCCTTTTGGGCTAACTAACGCACCTAGTACATTTATGAGGCTGATGAATCATATCTTGAGATCGTTTATTGGAGTCTTTGTTGTTGTATATTTTGATGACATCTTAGCATATAGCAACAGCTTAGACGAGCATGTAGAGCATTTGAAATCTGTTTTAAGTGTTCTAAGGGAAGAGAAACTTTTTGCAAACATGAAGAAGTGCACCTTTTGCACATATAATCTCATTTTTCTAGGCTTTGTTGTGAGTGCACAAGGCATTAAGGTTGATGAGGAAAAGGTGAAGGCTATCCGCGAGTGGCCTAGTCCAAAGACGGTTGGAGAAGTTCGGAGCTTCCATGGACTTGTTGGATTATATCGACGATTTGTGAAAGATTTTAGTAATCTTGCTGCACCACTCACAGAAGTCATTTAGAAAGATGTTGGATTCAAATGGGGAGAAGCACATTTGTCTTTACCTAACTTTTTGAAAACCTTTGAAATTGAGTGCGATGCTTCTGGTGTAGGTATTGGAGCTGAGCGCATGCAAGAGAAGAGACCCATTGCATATTTTAGCGAGAAACTTGGGGGAGAAACTGTAAACTATCCAACTTATGACAAGGAGCTATACGCCTTGGTTCGAGCACTCCAAACGTGGCAACACTACTTCTGGCCCAAAGAATTCGTGATTCACACTGAACATGAATCTCTCAAGCACTTGAAGGGGCAACAGAAGTTGAACAAACGCCATGTTCGATGGGTTGAGTTCATAGAAACCTTTCCCTATGTCATGAGGTACAAACAAGGTAAAGATAATGTTGTTGTCGATGCATTATCTCGAAGGTATGCTCTCATTTCTACTCTTGAAGCTAAGTTTCTTGGATTTGAACAAATCAAAGAATTGTATGCAACTGATCCTGAATTTAAAGAAGCCATTCAAGCTCGTGAAAAAATTACCTTTGGAAAATACCTTTGAAATGAAAGATTCTTGTTTTATGAAAACCGCCTTTGTGTGCCTCCCTATTTTTTTTGCGAGAATTTTTTGTTAGGGAATCACATGGAGGAGGCCTAATGGGACACTTTAGAGTGGCTAAAACTCTAAATGCTTTGCAAGAACACTTCTATTGGCTACATATTATGAGGGATGTTGAGAGGATTTGTGGACGCTGTGTCACTTGCAAACGAGCTAAATCTAAGGTCAATCTCAAGGTTTGTATACTCCCTTGCCTATTCCTACTGCTCCTTGGATTGACATTTTAATGGAGTTTGTTCTTGGATTGCCTAGAACTAGGAAGGGCAGAGATTCAGTCTTTGTAGTTGTTGACTTTCTAAAATGGCTCATTTCATACCTTGCCATAAGACTGATGATGCATCCCTAGTAGCTGAGTTGTTCTGTAGGGAAGTAGTTCGCTTGCATGGTATGCCTAGGACGATTGTTTCTGATAGTGATACAAAGTTCTTGAGTTATTTTTGGAAAACGTTGTGGTATAAGCTAGGAACTAAACTCTTGTTTTCGAGTACTTGTCACCCTCAAACTGATGGGCAAACTGAAGTAGTGAATATAACCTTATCCACTCTTTTGCGTGCAATCATTAAGAAGAATATTAAGTCATGGGAAGATTGTTTGCCTCATGTTGAGTTTGCATATAATCATGTTGTTCATTATGCTACTAAGTATTCACCATTTCAAATGGTTTATGGCTTTAATCCTATCACACATTTGGATCTAACCCCTTTACCTTCGAGTGAGCGTGTGAATCTTAATGGGAAAAAGAAAGCAGAACTTGTTAAGCAGATTCATGAGCATGCACAATTGAACATTGAGAAAATGACTGAACAATACCGCAAGCAAGCCAACAAAGGAAGGCACGAAAAGGTCTTTGAACCTGGTGATCTAGTTTGGATTCACTTGAAGAAGGAACAATTTCCGGATGAAAGGAAGTCTAAGCTATTGCCAAGGACTGATGGTCCATTTCAAGTTCTAGAACGGATCAACAATAATGCTTACAAGATCTACTTGCAAGGTATATACTGTTAGTTAAAGCTTCAACATTTCTGACTTGATTCCTTTTGTTGCAGATAGTCCAAATTTGAGGACAAATCCTTCTCAAGAGGAGGGGGATGATATTATCCTCGATGGCACAAAGGAGATTGAGCAAGTAGCTGAGCTTGTATCTGAGGAAGAGCTTGAACCAGATGATGCTTTGCTTGTTACGGAAGGACCTATGACCAGAGCTAAGGCGAATACGCTTAAGTAAGCTTTAGGAGGACTCATTCAACAAGTTCATACTCGACCAGATTGCTTGGGCTCAAAGGAAGAAGTGTTTCAAACCACACTGGTTTTGATTCAAGCCCAAGTGCACTCTTTTCCTTAGTCATGGTTTTTACCCAATGGATTTTACATGATAAGGTTTTTAATGAGGCCTTGGATCACTTCTTTCTCAATCCCATCTATGGAGAAACTCGACCAAAGAAACTCAAGGGGCAAGCGAGATTCAAGTCAACATTTGTTTTAATTTCTTTCACATTTTCGAGTTTGGTTTTAGACCCTTGCACTTCTTTTGCTTATTTAATCTTAGTATGATCACTTTGATCAAAACAACAAATGTTATCAAAAAACGTATTCAGTTTTCGAGTGCTTTAGAGAGTGATTCTTGATTTCAGTGTTTTCACCTAGTCAATTAATACTAAAATTCACACTACCGCAATCATAACGGTTATCAATGCAGTACTTTAGGATTGAATCCATAGAGACCAAGGTTACACTACAATTCTCACAATTATGAAACTAAGCTAAGACAAGAATATGGTTGGTTTTGGAAAAGTGACGAAAGCATTTAAAACGATGTAGATTCAATAAAAGAAAAGTGTTAGGTCAAGGGTTTACTCTCAGGAATCCAGAGATCACGAATCATACAACTATTCAGGGAATGATTAAACACAAGTTTCAAACTCAAACATAAATATCTAACCAATCCACTTTCATGGCATTGATTACTAAATCTAGTAACCTAAATTCCTAACTCCCGTTGGCATAGAATTCTAGATCAGCATTAACGGATAGGTTCAATATGTTCACGAATCGCCTTAGCATCAACTTCCGCAGGCTAAGGACAATTCGCTCGCTTATGTTCTTTCTAGCAACCTACGATACTATTCAGCCCTAGTTCAGAGACTGAGCGGTCAACTTAAGCCTAAGCAATAAACACAACAGTAAGCGAAAACCACAAAAGATAAATTCTTATTTGTGTCTAATTCAATGATTCATGGATCCCCTTAAAACCCTAAACCTAACTCAGACATGAAAGCAGAGAACAAGCAAAGAGATGAAGAACTCATAATACAAATCAAGAGAGAAAAGGGTTTAGAATTCTTCTCAATAGGTGCAGAGATTCTTCTCCAAATCGTACAATGATCTAGAGCAAAAAGTCTCAATGGAATAAAGCGATATAAAGTGGTTCATAAGCGGTGCCGTCGAATCGATTGATCAATTGCCGATTCTCTGGGTGTGTTGCATCGATCGATGCACTCCTTGCATCGATCGATGATGGATCTCCTGTTGGGATCGCATCGACTGGTCTTCGTTTGAGCATCGACCGGCTTCATGCTTGCATCAGACGATTGGGAAATCTCCGTTGGTGTTGCATCGGTCAATGCAAGGAGTGCATCGACCGATTCTGCTCTTTTCTTCACGGTTCCATGCGTTTTTGCCCTTGTAACTCCGGTTTCTTCCTTGAATGCCTTTTTACCTAAGATATCTAAATAAAGGACTAAAATATTCTAAAAACGAACTTTGACTCGATAAAACACTTAAAAGAAACACCAAAACATACGTTAGAAAACGGTAAAAACCAAGTATATCAACTCCCCCAGACTTAGCCTTTTGCTTGTCCTCAAGCAAACATAAAACTAAGTAAGAAGAAGAGGTTTGAGGAACCGGTCGCATCATCACTCATGAATCCATGCTCACTTTCAGTCCTTGTCAAAACGGTCTGTAGAGGGTCATCTACTAGAATCTCTTCGACTACTTCGTCAGAGACTTCTACTGAATCATCAATAGAGAACGTTTGGCCATCTAGTGTAGGCTTCTTCGGCATCTTGTCCATCTCGAATTTCATAACGATATCTCCTAGGTGGAGATCGATTCGCCCGTTCCTCACATCTATTATGGCTCCTGCCGTACACAAAAAGGGTCTTCCTAAAATGAGAGGATCTTTCGGTTCTTCATCTAGCTCCAGGACCACGAAATCTACAAGAACGGATGCATCTCCAATTCGCACGTGTAGATCCTCAAGAACACCAATAGGCAGCTTCACATAACGATCGGCAAACACTAAGGATATCTTAGTTTGCTTGAACTTTGTGAATACTAGTCGCTTAGCCACAGAGTATGGCATCAAGTTGACGCTGGAGCCTAGATCACATAAAGAGCAAGCAAAAGTCATTGCCCCAATCTGCACCGAGAGGAGAAATTTCCCGGGATCTCCTATCTTTTTGGCATTTTGTTCAGTAGGACAGCACTGCAATCCTTCGAAACCATCATAAATTTATCTTCAGTAGATACCTTGCTTGTTATCAAACTCTTCATATACTTCTTCAATGCTGGTATCATTTGAACTGCGTCAACAAGAGGAAGCTTCACCACGTGGTCATTAAGCATCTCCTTGCACTTAGCATCCTCTAGATCCTTGCGCGATTTCCTCTGACGGGTAGGGTATGGAACCCTAGGAGTATAGACACATGTAGGAGGTGGTATATGTGGTTCATCTGCATCGCCCTCATCTGTGAAGTTTTTCTCCCTTAGGGTTGTTTTCCCATCGACTTCCTCTGGTTCCATGACAATATCAACATCTTTACCTTTCCTTGCGACGGTTTCAAGTTCTTTTCCACTTCTGAGTGTGATGGAATTGATGAACTCATTTCTTGGATTCTGCTCTACCTTCCCTGGGAGAGTTCCTAGCGGCCTTTTGATTGCTTCAGCAGATTGAGCAACTTGAGTATCTAGCTTCTTCACATGACTGCATATAGTTTCATACTTGCCGTTGAGATCGTTGTACATGTTATCAACCTTGACATTGATCTCCTTAGCAGATTGATGTTGATTTAGCAGAAGTTGCTGCATGAGAAGTTTCAACTCATCCTGAGAATCATTCGCGGAGCTTGCGGGTGCTTGGAATGGGATGTGTTTCGTTTTCTAGAAGGTGTTGAACGGTTGTTTCTGTGGAAACCCAGCTTGAAGCCTAATCTAACCTTGGTACCCTTGAGAAAAACCCGAGGCGCCTGCATTTTGAACAAACATCCTTTTCTGTTGTTGAGTTTGCGGAGGGTAGACTTGATCATGGGGTTTTTGACATTTGTGCTTCTATAGGACAGGTTCGGATGGTTCCTGTAATTCTGGCTGAAACCTCTGTTCTGCACATACCCTTTCCCGTTAACGAAGTTCAACTCTTATTGTTCATCAGTCTCTTCCTCGGCTGATCCCTGACCGTGGACGGTATCTCCTAGCTCCTCGCAAGACTACACACCTCTATGATTTCCCTTCAGTAACAAATTCACCTTTGCGGTCAGCTCATTATTCTTCTGCGAATCTGCATTGTTGACCCGTTTGGATCTGTCATACTCAGGACATCGATTCCCAGAACTTGCAGCCAAGTTCTCTATCAACTGATACGCTCCTTTCTTAGTCTTCGTCATGAAATCTCCATTGCTTGCAGCATTAAGGGCGTTTTTGTAGTCCCAGTCGACTCCATCGTAGAAGGTACTTAGGATCTGCTCATCTGAGTACCCATGATGTGGACAGTCTCTGCGGTACTCTCTGAACCTCTCCCAAGCTTCATAGAAAGACTCACCCACATGCTGCTGGAAAGTAGTGAGTTTGTTCCGCAGTGAAGCTGTCTTAGACTTGGTGTAGAAGTGGTCTAAGAAAGTAGCTCTGCAGTCATCCCAAGTAGTCAACGATCCAGCTGGAAGTGACTTTAGCCATCTTAGTGCCTTGTCCGCCGAAGAGAAAGGGAAGAGCTTGCACTTGAGATAGTCAGCAGGTACCCCATTCGATTTGGTGGTGCTGCAGATCTCTTCGAAATTCTCAATATGATCCATTGGGTGCTCTGCAGGTAGGCCATGGAACATGAGCTGTTTCACCAATGCAATCATCTGAGGTTTGATCTCATAGTCTTGCCTCGTAATGGCTGGTGGACGGATGGCAGCTCTGCTCTGGTATAAGGTATAAGGCGTGTCCAAGTCCCCGATAGCAGGCTGTTGTTGCTGTTGCAACTGTTGCTGCTGTTGCAACTGCTGCACTTGCTCTTGTAGCCTCCGAAGTTCAGCTGCTGCGGCGTTTTGTTGGTTGTTGTTTTCGTCGTTCATGGTGAAAGGATTTGACCTTGCTCTTCTGCTCGTACGTTCTAACCTCGCTAGCTCTCAGTTGTCGAGCTCAAGAAGGTTCTCGGAGCCTTTGCTTCCGGTAACTCTACCCATTTCAGTGTTTTCACCTAGTCAATTAATACTAAAGTTCACACTACCGCAATCATAACGGTTGTCAATCCAGTACTTTAGGATCGAATCCACAGAGACTAAGGTTACACTACAATTCTCACAATTATGAAAGTAAGCTAAGACAAGAATATGGTTGGTTTTGGAAAAGTGACGAAAGCAATTAAAACGATGTAGATTCAATAAAAGAAAAGAGTTAGGTCAAGGGTTTATTCTCATGAATCCAGAGATCACGAATCAGACAACTATTCAGGGAATGATTAAACCCAAGTTTCAAACTCAAACATAAATATCTAACCAATCCACTTCTGTGGCATTGATTACTAAATCTAGTAACCTAAAATCCTAACTTCCGTTGGCATAGAATTCTAGATAAGAATTAACAAATAGGTTCAATATGTTCACGAATCGCCTTAGCATCAACTTCCGCAGGCTAAGGACAATTCGCTCGCTTATGTTCTTTCTAGCAACCTACGACACTTCCGTGGTATAGATTCAGCCCTAGTTCAGAGACTAAGCGGTCAACTTAAGCCTAAGCAATAAACACAACAGTAAGCGAAAACCATAAAAGATAAATCTTTATTTGTGTCTAATTCAATGATTCATGGATCCCCTTGAAACCCTAAACCTAACTAATGAACTACTCAGACATGGAAGCAGAGAACAAGCAAAGAGATGAAGAACTCTTAATACAAATCAAGAGAGAAAAGGGTTTAGAATTCTTCTCAATAGGTGCAGAGATTCTTCTCCAAATCTTACAATGATCTAAAGCAAAAAGTCTCAATGGAATAAGCGATAAAAAGTGGTTCAAAAGCGGTGCCGTCAAAGAGGCTAAAAATATAGTATATATAGGTCCTAGGTCGAATTAGGTCAAAATAGGCAGTTTCTAGGGCAAAACAGGAAAATCAGAAGGAAAATAGGCACTCCTTGCATCGACCGATTCTGCTCTTTTCTTCACGGTTCCATGCGTTTTTGCCCTTGTAACTCCGGTTTCTTCCTTGAACGCCTTTTTACCTGAGATATCTAAATAAAGGACTAAAATATTTTAAAAACGAACTTTGACTTGATAAAACACTTAAAAGAAACACCAAAACATACGTTAGAAAATGGTAAAAACCAAGTATATCAATTCTCTTCAGTTCCTTGTGAACTATGTTCGATCTACTTGTTGTGATATCAAGGAAATCGATTGGTAATATCAAAAGGCTTTCATCACCTTTTGTGCGACCGTTCTACCAATCTTTGTAGAGGAAGCGTCCATAGTGAGTCTGTGTCGAAGGGATTTTTGAGAGTGATTCTCACGCCCGTCTGCCCGCTCCACGTTTCCCCGGCTAAGGTTCCACCGCCTTGATCAACTGATTCGTTCGCGAGTCAGCCTGTTCGAGGATTATCCAACGTCTTTACCTCTCCTTTGAGTGATCTTGTGGGTGAGTTCGTATTAGTACTACACCGCACTACTGTGCACTTGCATAAGCCTAAGGTTCTATAAATTTAAGACTCGAGACTACACCCTACAATCCTGCAGGCATCAAGTTTTTGGCGCTGTTGCCGGAAAGGCAATCGTTCATCTTCCACCAAACATTAGAGGTTAATAAATCGACTCTAAAACAAACTTTTTCTTTTAATTTTTCTTTTTGTTTTTCTTCGTTTCAGGTTTCTAAGACATGTATCCGCCTCTGGAGCGTGATCACTACTACGAGCAATGTTTCTACAACACACCTCGTGCTCACCATTCTCGCAATTCACGATGCTACCGTGACTCGTTCTACATGTATCGGAAACCGGACCCGATCATGTACCCTATGGACGCCGCGAGCCTTCTTACTACCACGACGAGCCTTTTGCGTCTCCAATGGTCCACTCTCGACCATACTCCCACCGTTTTCCTCATCATATCTTCAACCAGCAAGACGACCACTCGCAGATTGGCAACCGTTTGGAGCAACTAGAAGCCACGATCAAACAATATATCGATGCTCAAGCCATTTCCGAAACTGCCTTGCATGAGAGAATTGATGGTATCTCCACCTTGTTCAATAAGAAGTTTGAAAATATCTCTGCTCACGTCAAAACTATTGAGGAACGAGCCCTAAAAGACGCTGCTGCACTCTTTGAGAAAGTCGAAGCAATCGAGGAAGAACAATCGAAGCAAACATTCGATATCAGAAAAGCTAGAGATGGTGTGCGCACACTACAAGAGCCATGACTTTACAATAATTATTATTCTAGTTCTAAAGTGTAAATCTCTATTTAAAGAGTAAACTAACATATTGTAAGTAAATTTGGAAAGATTGATATCTTTCAAAATCATTTGATGTAAAACATATGGAACACTTACTACATGTTATGAGAATTACAAACATTAGTTTAAAATATTGGAATTTTAAAAAAAATCTCTATGTTATCATGATTCAATGCATATAGTAATTCAAATCTATGTAAAAACGTACAAATTAACATATTTATTATTCAATATTGATGATTTTTAAAAAACAAATCGAGTCGAGTTGCTAAACGATCGCAAATTTGGGACCCTTTTGTGACTACTATTAAAAAAATCGAATGTAGTTGCTAAATGGTCGCAAATTTGAGACCCTTTTGTGACTATTATTAAAAAAAATCGAGTGGAATTGATCGCAAATTTGAGATCATTTTGTGACTACTTATATATGTTATGATTAGAAACAAACATAAGTTTAGAATTGAAACAACCGCACCCATTTATTTTTTTCTTTTTTTTTGCAAATAATTATTTAAATCCCATAATAATAATAATTAAAAATAATTCAACAACTCAAGAAAATTCCAATAAAAAAATAATTAAACCTCACAAATTAATTCCCGGTTCAAGATTAAAAATCCGAATAAACATAATCATAAATTATTAAATAAAATCACCAAATAAACGACAAGTCTAGATCACCCCCTCTTCCTCGCCCTGATCCCACGGTCACACTTTTTATTTTCCTGCATCAATTAACACATAAGAGATGCATACGTATTTCGATAAATACTTAGTGAGGCAATCCTCCCATCTACATGCTAACAAATAATTAAGATAATTAATATAAATTATCACGAAAATACCGAATAAATCAAACATCTCATGAAACACTCGATCTAGACCCCCATAGATCGTAAACGGCCTATAATCACGAAATCACATCAATTATCAAAATTATTTAATTACGCCTATGGTCCTGCACTCACCTTATTCCCGCATAGAAAGTTTCACGAGAAAAGTCAGCAATTTTCTAGAACTCCCCGGGATGAATAACCTTCTATTAATCCACCCCACGATTCGCCGACGAGACTCTCGCTCAACCTCACCGCACCACCGTTCACGTCTTGCTCTCTCCCTAACTTTCTCTTGCCACAACACGAACCCACGTCCACGCTTGCTCAGATCCGAGGGAGTTTCTCTTCTTGCTGGTTTGATGAGAACGTCAAGACAAGAGGAGGAGAGGCGTACGATTAACGGAGAAGCATTTAGGGTTTTCACCCAACTTCCAAACAATTGCAAAGCAACCCTCCACTTCTTTGATCCTTTTTAATTCAGCCCCGCAACTCTTGAATGGATCAATTAAATCCAAAACGAGTTTCCCATTTAATCAAATCCACCCCTAACTTACGATTCTCCAATTAACACCCAATTCTTTAATTGGTTCAGTTAGACTGAAACCCGTCATTTAAACCAAATAACCGTGGCTAAATAAAATGTCATGTTTCCCGGGACACGGGTGTTACAAGAATATTGAAAATTACAAGTTTTTTTCCTCTAATATCAAAATTCACTCTATATAATAGTTCAAATCTATATAAAAACGTCTAAATTAACCTATTGCAATTATATATTGATGAATTTCTTTAAAAAAAATCGATTAGAGTGGCAAAACCGAAGCAAATCAGTCACAATTTAAGGTGTTGGTCGCAAATTAGTGGGTATTTAAAGATGATTTTGTGACACTTTTTTTTAAATCAAAAACTTTTACCATAAACCCTAAACTTTAAGAACCTAGAAGGTTTGAATATGACTTTACAATGATTATGTCTATATAGCAGTTTAAATATATGTTAAAACTTATAAATTAACATATTTACAATTATATATTGATGAATTTCTTTAAATAATTCGAGTGGAGTTGCTAAGCCGAAGCAAATAAGTCACAAATTTGTGACTACTTTTGCGACTACAAAGTCATACTAAAACATGAGTCGCTAATAAGCGACTCTTTTGTGACTACTACGTTTCGTCGTTAATTTGTGACTGTTTTGCCTCTGCATTGCGAGTAGTCCCAAATTAGTCATACTTTCGCCCCGCATTTTTGTGACAAAAAAATAGTCGCAAAAAGTGGTCACAAAAACTGTGTTTTCATGTAGTGACACTATAGGCTACAAACTTGAAGACATGGATGATGCTATCAATGAGAATAGCAACAAGACCTATGACTACGCCCTAGATCTATGGGAAAGCGTAGGAAAGGTCAAAGACAAGACATAAGAACTTGACTCTAATCTAGATCGAGTAGTTTATGCCTTTGACGAAGTAGAAGAAAAGATTGAGATGATGTCCAAAGATCATGAGGAGCATGATACAATACTTGATGATCCTGATCCAGAACAAGAAGAAAGCACTGAGGAAGAGGAGCAAGACGATACAAAAGTCTCCTCCTGAGCAGCTACCATCGCGGTCGCGTCATCTCTGCCCCCGTGGCCGACCCATGTTTCTCCGCCGTCGCGTCCCCTCTGCCCGCGGAGAATACCCCTTTCACCACTGGTCCATCATCTGCACTCCGCACATAACGTTGCTCGTCCCAACTTCAACCTCTCATTACCCGATCTCGTCTCTTCGAGAAAGCTATCTTCTCCATCGGCACTCAAGTCCAGAACAAAGACCTAGAACCAGTTCAGTATGCACTGTGCAACATGGGTCTACCATTTGACTCTACCGAAGTAGAAGAACAATACTCCGAAGAAGAAGAACATTGACTTTTCGAAGAATCCGACTTTAGCTCGATGTACAACTTCACTAGAGATTCTCCTACTGTTCAACAACTCAATCATTTAGCGGAGAGCAACACTTTAACTCTATAGGAGCCGAGAACTCAAAGCATTACCCGAGAAATATTGATCGAGTTCAACAACTTCGTGAAATCAATCCCGATGTTCATCCTTTTCGAAGAAGTTTGGAGAGAAGGTCCTTTACATGCTTTCTTCCGCTACGCAAGGAGAGTAACGAGGACATTCACACTTATTTCATGAGAGCTAGATGCATGACAACACCTTATGCCTCACTTCACGCCGCTACCTACGCCATTCGTCTTTTCCATCCCCAGAAGTATCAAAAATATCCAAACAAGATAAGCCGCGAGAAGCTTGAAGAATTCGACCAGGTGGTTCGTGATTTACATCAAGGAATCACGTTTGCTAGAGCTTGTATGGATTACATGATTGACCATTTATTTTGTGAAAGCATAGAATCAATTGCCGAGATATAAGATCTTTTTACACACGCGCGAGATGGTAAACCGTTTCAAACCCTTCACAAGATTCAAGAGCAATGTTAACTCCTCAACACCTGCAGCATCTTGGAGTCCAATTCACCAATGTTCTTTGTGATTCCGGAACTTGCCTTAGCATCATAACCAAAGCGATCGCACAACATCTCAGAATCAAGCACGTTTATCGGACCCGATTGAAGATAAGTATGGCCGACACATCTTGTGCAATACCAGAAGGAATTGTGTATGACATGCCCTTAAGAATTGGAGATTACATAGCCCCCGTCGATTTCTACATTGTCAAGACACCAAAGGATGATTCAACTCCTATCATACTCATATGGCCATTATTAGCTACCGTTGGGGTCAGATTTCACCCGTTCGAGATTAACAAGGCACACTGACCCGAAAGAATAAGAAAGACCCGAGCCGAAGCATGACAGCCTTGGATAGCCTACTTTAGACGTCTCACCTCGTCAAGAAGACCAGAGCTGAGCCAAGATCAAGATAATGACATTTCCCGACCGAACCGAAGCCAAACCATGATGGACCGGTTCGCCCCAAAAGGAGAAATCAACCCCATCAGATTGCAAATGGGCCGAGATAAACGTTTACGGGACGAGACACAGGGTACTCGCCAATTCTTGCGGGCCGAGTTAAATGCCCAGATCATCGATTACCCTAGCCTTAGTCGGTGGTCGCATAAAGCAAAAAGGAAATATTCCTTTTACTTCCGAGATTCTCGCTAATATAAACTTGTATAAATAGTAGTCATAATCCATTGTAGAGAGGGATCTTGAAACCCTAGCAAAAGGCACTTAGCAATATCGCTCATCATCTTGTACTAAAAAAGCTTATCAAATCAGCAAGAAAACCATATTTGGATCTCTACTTGTGTTTCTTCCCAGAAACTTATGATCCCTTAAAAGTCCTTAACAAAAATCGATTGTGCGAGTTTCGACTCACACAGCTACTGCCAAAGCCATCATGGATTGGCCCAATCGACGTGTTTCTTTTGCCAATATTGACAAAGACGTCTTCTACACCGTTGTTCCATATGAGATCAAGAGAGAAAGATATTTCAAACCAAAAGACCCCGATCCTAAATCGGAATAGAGCGATGGAGAATCAACCTAGGAAGTTCAAAGGAAATCAAAGAGGACTTGTCGTAAGACATTGTCTTTTAATGACTAAGCTCGCCTCACTACTAACGTCGAGCTAAACGACTTTAAAATTTTTCAAAAGTAGAAATACGTTTTTGAGGGAAAGATGACATAAATCCATGACGATAACTGGCCAGTGTACTTCTACGATATTCCTAGTAACATGCTATTTCTCAATTTAGTTCTAGACTAGGCGGTAACTAGAGTATTTTGATGCGAAGTACCCCAATTGTTTCGATTTCGAGGGTGGAATACACTAGCTTTGTTTTATTTGAACTTTAACTTGACTTAATTTTATCATTAAAGGTGTTAGATCAGGGAAACAAATCATACATTCATGACTTCTTATCCGTTTTACAACTCTTGATGATTTGAATGGCCAGCTCATCTTTAGTTGGTTCCCCACCTTACCTTAACCTTTTTTCAAACCTCATGCATTCTTTCTTAGTGTCTTATTTGCGGATATGTGCAAAAACACCGGAGAGGGAGGAACGACACATTTTTCAGTCATTGAAGACGGAGACTATACGCGATCGGTGGAAGTGAAATCAACAAAGACAAGAGCTTGGTTTTGCCTTGGAAAACTCAAAAGTATGGTATATTTTCGTGCCCCTAAGACTCTATCTCAATAAAAGGCGTTTCCCCCTTATCAAAAATAAAAGAAGAAGAAAAAATCGAAAAAAAAAGAGAAAAGAAAAATCGGAAGGGAAAGGAAACAAGAGCCTAAAGAGAGTCTAGGATTGGTCGAAATTATTATAAGGCATCCTTGACTTGTTTGTGAGAAGTTGTCATTCCAAGCCCACAGAAAAATCTAAGCATGGGGGAATGACAAGAAAGTTCTGTTAACCGAAGAGAAAAACAAAAAAGTTATGTTTCTAGAGAAGGAGGAGAATGCTACGTTTTCGCGCAAGAAGAAGTGACTGGAAGCTGTGGTTCTCAACAGGTCCATCCTCTGTTATTGTTTTGCATAATATCTAGCATCCCTCAGGGATAATTACGGTAACCCTAAACACTCTTAACCCACCACTTAAATAGCCCTTCAATACCTAGCATCATCAACCCTGAATGATAAGCTTAATGAGAAGCTCACACAAATACCTTAATGAATGTAGAGAGCTAATTGACCGGAATCGAGATCTAGATGATTTAGATTTGCATGACGGAAACCGTGGACTAGTGTCATAGGTACTTTGGTGAGAATTTTCTAGGCTAGATTGCATTTGATATAATTCGATGGTTATGGTTTTAAAGGACGGTATCTGACATTTTGAGTTCCCTATGATTTTGTTTCATCTTTCCGAGCTTTGATTTTGTTTTGTTTGAGGACAAATAAAGTCTTAAATCTAGGGGAGTTGATAACACCGTATTTTACCCATTTTCACTATTGTTTTCTTATGCTTTTACAAACGTTTTATTTAGTTTTAAGTGTTTTTATTACGATCTCTGCATATTTGTAGTTTCAAGACTCTTTTTCAGGATACTTAGGAAAATGCTTTGCAAATTAGAGAAAAACCAGATTTCCGGTTCAGCGTAAAACCGTCAGAAGTTCAACCTCAAACGAAGGTCTTCCCACCGTCTGATCCAGCAAAAATTTGGAGATATTAAAGAAGGCCCAGTTAGCTTTCCATCACACTTGATTTGATAACAATCCAACGATTCGATCAAAAGTTACGCGAAGATCAAGAAGTCCCGTCAAGCATATCAAGCAGCTCTCGACCAGTGGCCAAAAAGCAGTTTACCACGGGCAGGGTGTAGCACCCTGACCCGGATTTCTTGCCAGACACGCCAAGGGAACCGCGGTCGATGCATTCCTGTCCCGTCACACCATGACCAGACCTCTTGAATTTTTGCTTTTCTTCTCATTTTTCCTCAACGAGGTTCATTCCATTTCTAAAGCTAACAACTTAACTTTACCGATAACACGAGTTGTAAAACGATTGGAAAGAAGCTAGGCTCAGGGTATTTCTCAGGAATTCAATGAATGTAGATAACTAACTAACATGATTCAGATTTAGCGCGGTTCTTGAACTCAAATCACTAAAGTATAGCTAACCAACTCTCGTTACGAACACTATCTAAGCCTAAATCCTAGAATTCTAAATCTCTTTGCGAATCCTAAAGTCTAAACCAGCTTTTAGTTCATGTTTGATTTGTTCACAAAACAACTAAACCAAATCTCTTTGCGAATAGTTATTTTGTTCACCTAGGTTCTGTCAGGTAATTAATCGCACTCTTGTGCCTAACCAATTATCCTAAGATCTAAGTTCTAGATTCGTCAACCTAGAATTAGCTATGGGAACAACCTAAGGCGAAGAACTAATTCAGATGGTGAATCCTAATCAATCAATTAACCTAACATTCAGAGAAAACCCTTATGAGAACCCTAAACCTAACAAGAGAACTACTCAGACATGGTGATTGAAACAAGCAACATGATTGAATAGATCATCAAATAAAATAAGATAAAAGAGAGTAAAACAAGAGTTCAGAATTGTCTCTTTCAGAAATCTCTCTACACCAGAACAAAACTAAAGTCAAGCTTAGCCAACAAAAGTGGCTGAAAAACCTAATTATAATGCTAAAACACGTTTTGGGCTAAATTGTAAATAATAAAGTCTTATAGGTACTTTTGCAATTCTTCAACTCTTCATAAAAGTAGCGACTTGTGTCTTGCTGCAGTGAGTATCGACCGATACTAGGCAGTGTCGATCGATACTGAGCCTCCAAATCGGGTACTCAGCTACACAAGCTTCTATTTTGCTCCAAAATGCTCCAATAAGCTCCAATATCTCCAATTATGCTCCAAACATGCTAAAACATGTAAAAGACTCTAAAACACTATAAAATAGTAGAAAGACTCTATAAAACGGACCTATATCATGGCCTAAAAGGCGTAAAAACCATGATATATCAACTCCCCCAGACTTAGCCTTTGCTTGCCCTCAAGCAAATAGAAGACTAAACCAAAGAAAGAGGTTTGAAAACACGGAGACTCACATGTTCATGAAACATCGCAATGACCCTTTTCCCAAGCACCCAAATGTCACCTAACCAGTTCCAAGACTAACCACCATGTATTTATCCTTAGGCATTCGCAGCTTCCCCAGACTACACACATTATTTCGCAGCATCGTTCAAATAAACCCCTCATCGCCAGTTTCATCGCTGTGATTAATACCAAGAACCTTCTAGATTCTTTCTCATACAATATCATGACAAGGAACCACCCAATTTCACACTTTTTGTATCACTTTCTCTCCCCAGACTTATTTCTTATTTTGTTCTCTTTTTTTTTTTCTTTTCGCATATACACATCAAGGTATGAGACGCGAGTATTGATGGTGTTTGCCACCGAATCCCCGGTTCTTCCCTCTCAATGTATCAAAGGGTGTAGGCGAATAATGGCATCAAAGGAAAATCCTAGCCTCGTCTCCAACCTTTGTGTGATCATTCCTCACCAAGTAGAATAATGGGATCGCTGGAAATTTTTCTAGCCCTCTACTCAGAAGAAAATCATTTCATCTTTTATGCTCTTTTTTTATTAACTTGTAACAGGGGAGAGAGATACTATCACTTTTAAACACATGGGTTCCTTTGTCAGATATGAATGAGGAATCAAGCTCTATGGACACTAACCACGTCGATGAAGTGCAAAAATTTGGCTCAGGCTTTAAAAGAACTCTGCTGGAGACATGTGTGTCTTCTAGTTAACTGGTCAGCCTTTGGATTTTTCATTAGTCGATTTGTAACTGATTCTGTAACAGTGGACACTTAGAAGCAAAGTCAGAACAAAAGAGTCAAGAACAAGATCATAATCTCCAACAAATTTTGACTCAATAAAACAAATTTGACACAAAAACGACTGACTCTAAGAAAAACAAACACAATGTCAGCGACTACCTCCCCCAGACTTAAACAACACTGTCCCTAGTGTTATCTAGCCTTAGAGTTGGTAAAAGAAATTAAAAGAGTTGAGTGGATGGATGAAAATCGAAGGAGGCTTACCTGGGTGGCGGGTATCGACCGATACCCAGTGGTATCGGTCGATACAAGGGAAAATTGGTCGATGCTAATTTGACAGCGATCGATATGTTGCTCACAGTCCCTTGAGAAATACCCAGCTCCTTTTGCGTGTGGATGGTGTCGATCGATACCGTGTGGGTGTCGATCAATACTCCTCTTCTGAATCTGCTGCATGTGAAACACAAGACACAAAACCAAAAATAAAACCCAAAAAAATAAAATAAAAACAGACTCACCAGTGGGTTGCCTCCCACCAAGCGCTTGTTTAACGTCAGTAGCTTGACTTTGCTCAGGTGATTAGTTGGAGCGAGGTTGAGAACTCACTCCCATGCAAGTTCCGCAGGTAGACACCTCCAGATTCAGAGTTCTGCTCAGCATGCTCTCTATAACCTCCTTTCCTTTCTCTTTCAGCTCTGGAGTAAGGATAACTCTAGCCTTGGAGAATGGTCTCGAGGCTCCTTTGTGCTTCACCTTGTACTCGATCGAGTCCCCATCACACTTCTGAGGGATCAAGGTGACTTGGGCAGCACTTTTTGCTTCTTTGCTATTCGCTTTCTTCTTTGTTGCGTTAGCCTTCTTGGCAACCTTCTTGCTGATGCTGGGAGGTTCAACCGAAACAGTCGCGGCCTTCGGCTCATCGTAAGGATCCTCCAGCAGATCGATCATCAGCGTCTCGCCGGCAGCAGTGGTGATACACGAGACATGTCTGGGTGTTCTTCTAGAAGGGATGGCGTCATAGTAGACCTCGTCGTCAATGTAAGAGAAAGAGATTCTCTTGTTCGGTGTGTCCATGATCGCGCCAGCAGTAGCCATAGACGGTCTTCCCAAAATCAAAGGGAGCTTAGATCCTTCGGTCATCTCCACAACCTGAAAATCAGTAGGAACCAGACAATCTCCTACTTCGACAGGCAAATCGAGGATCGTAGCATAGGGAAGTGAGCTGGTGGAGTTTGTGTATGTGAGAAGTGTGTTGGGAGATCCCATATCGGCTTTCAATTTCACCGCAATCTCCCTTGACATGAGGTTGACACTAGACCCTGAGTCAACAAGGGACTCCTTGAACTCGACTCTAGAGATGGAGCATGGAACCGAGAATCTCCCTGGGTCTTCCCTCTTGGTCAACTGCCTAGGCGGTAGCGATCTGGCTCTTGCCTTGATGAAGAGTATTTCGATTTCTTCCATGGTTTCTCTGCAATCCTTGAAATGGCTAAGTAAAGGGCGGTACTCTAGAGCTTCTTCAAAAGTCAGCGTGTGGGGAATCCTTCGTACCATCTTCTCAAAACCAAGCAGCTACTTCGGAGTAATGGAATCTCTGAGATGTCGAGGAGTCGTAGGCTTCAGTACCTTAGACTTGCGAGCTCTGTCGACACTCATCCTTGGTTTCTTGCCGACCACTGGGTGGGTATCGATCGACATAGTAAGGGTGTCGATCGATTCTTGCTGCTTTGAGACGTCCTCGGTGGATATTTGGACGGGTATCGACCGATACTGGGTGGTATCGATCGATACCAATTGGGTTGCTTGAAGACCTTCCGATCATGGTTAGATACTTCATTGTCCCGACGGACTTTGTTGTGCTTGAGATGGATGAAGAGCCTAAAGATCCACTCATCTTTGGGAGGCCATTTTTGGCAACCGCGGGAGCTATCATCGACGTGAGAAAAGGGAATATTGATTTGCATTTAGGCAAGGATGAAGTACTTGAGTTCAACATCAACGATGTCATGAAGAAGCCCACAATTGACGGTCAATGCTTCTACATCGAGACGATGGATGAGCTCGTGGATGAGCTACTTGAAGAGATTAGTCTTGAAGATGGGTTGCAAGTGGTTTTGACACAAGAGCATGGGAAGCATGGGTATTTGAGTAAAGCAAGCGAAGGGTATGAGATATTTTGGGACTAACACAAGCCGGTTGATAGAGAAACCCCATTCCTTGAGTTGGGTAGTCAAGTGACTAAATTGGAGGACGGGTCTACAGTGGGTTTGGTACAAAAAAGCCTTGCTTTGGGAGTAGAGATGGTCGCGGAAGGAGCTAGCAATGGTAAGTCTAGCATGGATGACGATTGGAGCGAGCTCAAGGCGCCTAAGGTGGACCTCAAGCAACTTCCCGTTGGGCTAAGGTACGCTTTCTTAGGTCCTAACGAGTCATACCCGGTCATAGTTAATGAAAATTTAGATGAGAACGAGTTATCCTCCTTGTTGCACGAGTTGCGGAAGTATAGGAGAGCCATAGGATATTCGCTTGACGATATCAAGGGCATATCTCCTACGCTTTGCACTCACCGCATACACCTTGAGGATGAGTCGAGGACCTCCATAGAACACCAAAGACGGTTAAACCCGAACTTGAAGGAGGTAGTTAAAAAGGAGGGCCTCAAATTTCTCGATGCGGGGATCATATATCCGATCTCGGATAGCACATGGGTTTCCCCGGTGCATGTGGTTCCCAAAAAGGGCGGGATAACCGTGGTAAAGAATGAAAAGAATGAATCCATACCTACTGGGACAATTACGGGGCATAGAATGTGTATTGATTACCGTAAGCTTAACTCTGCATCTAGGAAGGATCATTTTCCCTTACCATTCATAGACCAAATGCTTGAGAGACTTGCTAATCACCCGTTCTATTGCTTTCTAGATGGTTATTCGGGATTCTTTCAAATTCCCATTCACCCGAATGACCAAGAGAAGATGACATTTACATGTCCTTACGACACCTTTGCTTATCGAAGGATGCCGTTTGGACTATGTAACGCATCCGCCACATTTCAAAGGTGCATGATGTCGATCTTCTCGGATCTAATTGAGGAGATGGTCGAGGTCTTCATGGACGACTTCTCGGTCTATGGTTCCTCGTTCTCTTCTTGTTTGTCCAATCTTTGTAGGGTGCTAAAAAGGTGCGAGGAGACAAACTTGGTGCTAAATTGGGAAAATGCCACTTTATGGTGCGGGAAGGCATCGTGCTAGGACACAAGATCTCGGAAAGGGGTATTGAAGTGGACAAGGCCAAGATTGAAGTCATGGTGAGCTTGGAGCCACCAAAGACGGTTAAAGATGTCCGAAGCTTTTTGGGTCACGCGGGTTTCTACCGTCGCTTCATCAAGGATTTTTCAAAGATCACAAGGCCTCTCACTAGGCTCCTTTGCAAAGACATTGAGTTCAACCTTGATGAGGAGTGTTTAGAAGCGTTTTTGGAGATCAAGAAGGCTTTGGTTAGTGCTCCAATTTTTCAAGCTCCGGATTGGGATCTACCATTTGAGATTATGTGTGACACGAGCGACTTCGCGGTTGGAGCGGTCTTAGGCCAAAAGAAAGACAAGAAGGTTAATGTCATCTACTATGCGAGTAGGACGTTGGACGATACTCAAGCAAAGTATGCGACTACGGAAAAGGAGTTGTTAGAGGTGGTATTTTCTATGGAGAAATTCCGTTCGTATGTGGTCGGCTCAAAGGTCATAGTCTACACGGATCACGCGGCTTTGAGGTACATACACGCCAAGAAAGACACCAAGCCAGGACTTCTCTGGTGGATTTTGCTACTTCAAGAGTTTGACATGGAGATTGTGGACAAGAAAGGTATTGAGAACGGAGTTGCGGACCACTTGTCTAGGTTGAGAATTGAAGACCTTGTTCCAATAGACGACAAACTTCCCGAAGAAAGTCTAATGTTGGTGAACGTCTTGAGGAAAGCGATAGAGGCCGTGAAGAGTCTTGAGAGTGCAAGCGGATTACAAGACGGTAAGCTACCATGGTTTGCGGATTTGGTGAACTACTTGGTTTGTGGGAAGGAGCCGCCGAACTTGGATGGTTATAATAAGAAGAAGTTCTTTCATGACGTCACAAGGTACTATTGGGATGAGCCATTCTTGTACAAGTTGTGTTCGGATGGCTTATATCGAAGATGCGTGGTGGAAGAAGAAATGAACGGGATCTTGTTCCATTGCCATGGCTCGGCATATGGTGGTCATTTTGCTTCCTTCAAGACGGCGACAAAAGTTCTCCAATCGGGATTTTGGTGGCCTAGTTTGTTCAAGGACGCTCATGCATTTGTCTCCACTTGTGATGCGTGCCAAAGGAAGGGGAACATTGCTAGAAGAGATGAGATGCCTCAAAATCCTATTCTTGAAGTTGAAATTTTTGATGTTTGGGGCATTGACTTCATGGGACCGTTCCTCTCTTCTTACGGGAACCAATACATTTCGGTAGCGGTGGATTACGTGTCTAAATGGGTCGAAGCAATCGCTAGTCCGACCAATGATGCTAAGGTGGTTCTAAAGCTCTTCAAATCGATCATCTTTCCACGGTTTGGGGTGCCAAGGTTCGTCATTAGTGATGGAGGAAGCCACTTCATCAACAAGGTCTTCGAGAGTCTACTTAAGAAGCACAGGGTTAAGCATAAAGTGGCTACACCGTATCACCCTCAAACAAGTGGCCAAGTGGAAGTCTCGAACCGACAAATCAAGGCCATACTAGAGAATACCGTAGGTAGCTCGAGAAATGATTGGGCTAAGAAGCTAGATGATGCGTTGTGGGCATACCGGACGGCATTCAAGACACCTATTGGGACTACACCGTTCAATCTTCTCTACGGGAAGTCATACCACTTACCGCTCGAGCTTGAGTACAAGGCCGTGTGGACCGTGAAGCTTCTCAATTTTGATCTCAAATCAGCACAAGAGAGGCGCTTGATCCAACTTCAAGAACTCGATGAGATTAGGCTCGAGGCCTATGAGAGCTCCAAGATTTACAAAGAAAGGACCAAGGCCTTTCATGACAAGAAGATTGTGTGTAAAGACTTCAAGGCCGGAGATCAAGTCTTGCTCTTTAACTCCCGGTTAAAGCTGTTTCCCGGGAAGCTACGGTCTAAGTGGTCCAGTCCCTTTGTGATCAAGGATGTGAGGTCTTATGGAGTCGTTGTTCTCGTGAACAAGAACGGAGAATAGTTCGTTGCTAATGGCCAAAGACTCAAACCGTACCATGCCAATGAAATCGTTGAGGAGAGCGTCTCGCTTCCTCTCAATGATGTTCCTTCCGCCTAAGCGGGTAACCAACGTCGAACTGAGTGACGTGAAACAAAGTGCTCTTGGGAGACACCGCAAGCTTATCCTTTGTATATACTTTTCATTTTATGTTTTTCTGTCTTTTCTAGATCTTTTTGATGTTTTGTTCAAAGTGTTGTTAGGATTTTGATTGGCTGCGGAGTCTTGGATAGATGAGCGAAAAGGAATAGACTGCGAAAACAAGAAACCTGGAGGACCATACTGATCCATCCTGGGTTGGTATGGTCGATAGGTATTGGACCAGAAGGTTGCGCCGAACGAATACACCGAGTGAGAACAGGTCGGTATATGTGGAAGAAGAAGCACTCGTCAAGGCGTACCGACCAATCCCCAGCCGGTACTAACCAAACGGTACGATGAAAGTTTTTGTGCCGCTCAGTTAGTGCCGACCCAGAACGGACCGGTACTAAGAGCAATTCTTGCCGGATGATTTTAGCCGATAGCATGTGCCTGAAACGATTTTCAGCCGGCACGGGGAGAGGAAAACGTGCCACAGTCGTAAAGGAGGAATTTTGTACCGGATGGTTAGTACCGGTCGAGAATCGAACGGCGTAAGAAACAAAATCTTCCCCGAGCAAATTCCAGCCGACACAATTTTCACTCGGGCAAGTTTTTAGCAGAAACGAGTTTTTAGCCGAGGGATTAGTGCTGGGCAACTTGTACCGGCTCATAATGGATCGGTACTAAGAAACACGTTCGTACCGCTTGATTAGTGCCGATCTATGACGGGTTGGTATAGAGCAAAACATTCGTACCGCGCAACCTATGCCGATCGAGGACCGAATGATGGGAAGAAAAGCGCTCGTAGCGCACGGTTTGTGCCGATCAAGGATCGAACGGTGGGGAGCAAAACGTTTGTACCGCTCGATTAGTACCGAGCCAGAATCGATCGGTACAGAAAAGTCAACGCGGGTCAACGAAGTTCATGCGCATTTTTATCCCCCAAGCCCGTATGACCCGACCGGCGCGATAAAAACCCTTCTTCTCCGGCTAAATCTATCACGCCTCCTTCTTCTTCTTTTTTCTCTCTTGATTTTTCTTGTCATCTCCATAACTTTTGCTCTAGTTACTCAAATTTAGCGATTCAAAGTGCTGAGAACTCGATTTTTCATTCTCTTTCTGGATTCAGCATCGTTTCTATCACTTGAGCATTCATCCCCAAGGTATTTTAACCGAAAATTGCATGAATTTGTTCTTGAATTGATACTTGATATATCATGGTTTTTACCCCTTTTTCACCATGATATAGGTCTTGTTTTTAGACTCTTTCTAGTGTTTTGTAGTCTTTTAGAGTCTTTTCAGGTTTTAGGCACGTTTGGAGCATAATTGGAGATATTGAAGCATTCTAGAGCTTTTTGGAGCAAAGCAGAGATCATGTAGCTGAGAAGTCGATTTGAAGCCCGAGTATCGACCGATACCACTTATGGTATCAATCGATACCGACTGCAGAGAAACACAAGTCGCGACTTTTCTGAAGTTTGAAGAAACTGCTCCTTGATCCAGAAGACTTTAATAATTACAATAAGCCCCAAAACGTGTTTTAGGCTATTAATTAGGTTTTTCAGCCACTTTTGCTGGCTACGCTTTATTTTACTTTGGTTTTCTGTGAGAGAGATTTTGAGGGAGACAAGTCTGAAACTCTGTTCATCCGAGAGAAGATTTCGAACCCTTGTTTTACTCTCTTCTATTTATTTGATTTCATGATCTATTAAATCATGTTGCTTGTTTCAATCTCCATGTCTGAGTAGATCCACTTTTAGGTTTAGGGTTTTCTCATAAAGGATTTCATTGAGTGCTGGTAATTGATTAGTTAGGATTCATAATTTGAATTAGTTCTTCACCATAGATTGTTCTCAAAGCTAATTCTAAATTGACGAATCTAGAACTTAGAGCGTAGGTTAATCGATTAGGCACGACAGTGCAATTGATAATCTGACAGAACCTAGGTTGAGCAAAATAGCTATCCGCAAAGAAATTTGGTTTAGTTGTTTTGTGAACATATCAAACCTGAACTTTAAAGCTGGTTTAGATCTTTAGGATTTGCAAAGAAATTTGGGATTCTAGGATTTAAACTTAGATAATTCTCGCAACGAAAGTTGATTCATTATAGCTTAGTGATTTGAGTTCAAGAACCGTGCATAACCTGAATTCTGATTAATTGGTTATCTGCATGCTCTGATTTGCTGAGAAACACCCTGGGCCTATATTCTCTTCATCGAATTTAATCAACTCTTTTATTGTTTATTGCTTTCTGTTTCAACTGAATTGCTTAGCTTAATTCGAAACTAATTGATCTATTGTGTGATTTTCTTGAGTCTTTGTGGTTCGACCCCTACTATACTGCAGCTACAGCTTTAGTACTGTTAGGATATTAATTTTGAGCTTATCAAAATTTGGCGCCGTTGCCGGGGACTCTAAATTCGCCATTAGATTTTAGCTTAGAATTCGAGTAAGTTCGTCGGTATCGATCGATACTACTCAGTGTCGGTCGATACTCGCCGTATTTTTTTTAATTTTTGTTATTTACGTGCTTTGACTTTTGTGTTTCAGGTGTATGCCTCATCGCGAAACCAGAAGAAACAAGAGCACTCAGCTAGTTAATCTTTCACTTGAGGAACTAGCACTTTTGGAATGTACAAAAAGGAAAGCAAAGAGGCCAGCAGAGATGAACAATCCAGTGGTTTTGATTCGTGATGAGGCTTGTACTTTCAAAGACCGAGAGGGTCATTTGTGCAATGAGAGAGGGCAACGACTTGATGGAGATGGAAATATTATTGCCCCTCCAGCTGTTGTGAATGTTGGGAATGCTGTGGTTGATCGTGGTAGGACAATTGGTGAGTACAATAGGCATGATCAGTTCTATGCCAATGGATCAGCGATTCGCCCTCCTACTTTTCAGAGGAATGACTTGCATACTTCACTCTTGTGGGTCAGCACCCTTTTCATGGTCTTCCTCATGAGCACCCGATGGATCATATTGAGAGGTTTGAGGACTTGGTCACTAACATTAAGTACAATGGAGTGTCCAACGATTACCTCCTCTGTAAGCTTTTTCCATATTCTCTTGGTGGGGATGCAGCTTACTGGCTGAAGCAATTACTCTTGGATCACTGATTACTTGGGAGGAGACTAAGAACGCGTTCCTGAACAATTTTTATGATGATGCGAGATCCGAAGAGCTCAGGAACAAGATCTCACAATTTTCTCAAGGTGCGACTGAGGCGTTTAAGGCTGCTTGGATACGATTCAGGTCGTATCAGAGGGATTGTCCACACCATGGGTTCACTACGGTTCAGCTGTTGGGTATCTTCTTCAGAGGGATTGACTGGAGGTATCATATGGCTTTGGATGCTGCGAGTAATGGGAATTTCAACACCAGATATCCTGATGATGCTTATGTGCTGATTGAGAACTTGGCGTCTAGCAATAGTACCAAGAATGCAGACTTTGAGCGGAAGAGGCAGGCTGGGAGTTTGGATGGATCGCAGATTTCAGAGGTGAACGCTAAGCTGGATTCAGTTCACAATCTCGTGATGGGAAGGACGAAGAATGTTGTACACTTTGCTGATAAGGTCGAGAATTTGGAGGACGATGGAGTGGAGGATGTTAACTACATTGGTGGTTCCGATTTCCAGAGATTTGGATATAACAACAACCGAAACTTCACCAACAATTACTAGCCTATTCCTCCCAAATCTTCAGAGAACAAGGTTGAATCTATGCTTGAACAGCTTCTCGAGGGACAGCAGAAGATGACAGTAGACTTTAATGGGAAGATGGATGCTATGTACACAAACCTAAATGGAAAGATTGAAGCTCTTAGCATTCATCAGAAGAGGCTGGACACTGAGGTCGCTCAGACTGCAGCAGCTGTGAAGAGGCAAGAAGGTTTTCTTCGAGGGAAAACAGTGAATCCAAGGGAATACGTCAATGCAATCACCTTAAGAAGTGATGAAGAGGTCGATCCAGGAGTGAAAATTTTCCTAACTACAAAGAATCTTGTCGATCTTGCTGAAGATGACGACGATGAGGCTCCAGAAATCGCCCCAGTATCGATCGATACCACCCAACATCGGTCGATACCCGTCCAAGGATCTGCCAAGGACGTTTTGAAGCAAGAAGCATCGATCGACACCACCCAGTGTTGATCGACACCAGTGCAGATACTTTCACAGGACACCTCAAAACCCCGTGTATCGAGCGACACCACTACATGTGTCGATCGACACCGACATGAAGAAACGACACAGAATCCTTGTATCGATCGACACCCCTCGCAGACTGAGCCAGAAACTGTGAAAACACCCAAGATTGTCGAGGAAAGGGTTTACAAGCCTAAGGTGCCATATCCTATACCACCTAGACACCTCAGAGGTCCCATCTCTGCAGAGAAGTTGCTCGGTTTTGAGAAGATCGTAAGGAGGATTCCCCATACGTTATGTTTTGAAGAAGCTTTGGAATACCGCCCTTTGCTTAGTCACTTCCGAGATTGCAGAGAAACTGAGGAAGAGATCAAGGCACTCTTCATCAACGCAAGAAGCACACCCCCACCATTGAAGCAGTTGACTAAGAGAGAAGACCCATGAAAATTTTCAGTTCCATGCCCTATCTATGGAATTGAATTCAAAGAGTCTCTCGTTGATTCAAGGTCTAGCGTCAATGTCATGTCAAAGGCAATTGCAGAGAGGCTGGGAATTGCTGATATAAGATCTCCTGAGATGACTCTCACATTCGCGAACTCTTCCACCTCACTTCCATATGGTACCATCCCTGATTTGCTGGTTAAAGTAGGAGATTGTCTGGTTCCTACTGGTTTTCAGGTTGTGGAGATGAGTGCCATATCTAGTACGCCTCGATTCTTGGAAGACCGTTCATGGCTACAGTTGGTGCAGTTACAGACACGCCTAGTAAGAGAATCTCGTTCTCATACATTGACAACGAGGTCTCCTACAAAGCCATTCCTTCTGGAAGAGCTCCCAAACATATCTCTTGCATCACCGTTGCTACAGGACCGACATTGATGGTTGACCTTTTGGATGAGCCTTATGATGAGCCAAATGTCATAGACGTTTTAGATGGTCCTTCTATCATCACGAAGAAAGACATCGAAAAGGCTAAGGCAAAGAAGAAGGTGAAGAATAAAAGAGTCGAGAATGTTGCCTATATGACTTTAATCCCTCAGAAGTGTGATGGAGATTCGATTGAGTATAAGGTGAAGTGCAAAGGAACCTCAACACCATTCTCTAAGGCTAGAGTTATTCTTACTTCAGAGCTGAAAGAGAAAGGAAAGAAGGTTGTGGAGAGCATGTTGAGCAGAACTTTAAAGCTGGTTTAGTCTTTAGGATTTGCAAAGAAATTTGGGATTCTAGGATTTAGGCTTAGATAATTCTCGCAACGAAAGTTGGTTAATTATAACTTAGTGATTTGAGTTCAAGAACCGTGCATAACCTGAATCCTGACTGATTGGTTATCTGCATTCTCTGATTTCTTGAGAAATACCCTGAACCTAATCTCTCCTCCACTGAATTTACAACAGTTTAATTTGCATTGTTATTTCCTTGTCATTGATTTACTTAGCTTAATTCTATTATATTTAATCTATTGTGTGATTCTTGAGTCTCTGTGGATTCGACCCCTAAATACTACAATCGACAAAGCTTTAGTACTTTAGGGTATTACTTTTGAGCTTATCAAAATTTGAAGCTGGAAGTGTCTAGTTGTAGAACTTGCCTGGGGGTAAGTTCTCAACCTTATCCTGATTGATAGCTGAGCCAAAGTCAAGCTCGTGACGTTAAACAAGCGCTTGGTGGGAGGCAACCCACTGGTAAGTTTGTACATAAGTTTTTTCTATTATTTTTGTTTTTGTTTTTGGTTTTGTGTCTTGTGTTTCACGTGCAGCAGATTCAGAAGAGCAGTATCGATCGACACCCACCCGGTATCGATCGACACCATCCACACGACAAAGGAGCTGGGTATTTCTTAAGGGACCGTGAGCAACAGATCGATCGATGTCAAAATTGCATCGACCAATATCCCTTGTATCGATCGATACCAGCATGGTATTGGTCGATACCCGTCACCCAGGTACACCTCCTTCGACTTTCACCAATCCACTCAGCTATTATGTTTTCTTTTACCGACTCTAGACTAGATAACACTGGGGACAGTGTTGTTTAAGTCTGGGGGAGGCAGTTGCTGACACTGTGTTTGTTTTTCTTAGCGTTAGTCGTTTTTGTGTCAAAGTTGTTTTATTGAGTCAAAATTTGTTAGAGATGATGATCCAGTTCTTGAATCTATTGTTCTGACTTTGCTTTTGAGTGACCAGTGTTACATAATCAGTTCTGGATCGGACTAATGAAAAATCCAAAGGCTGACCAGTTAACCAGAAGACACCCATGTTTCCAACAGAGTCCATTAAAGCCTGAGCCAAATTTTTTGCACTACATCGATGTGGTTAATGTCGATAGAGCTTGATTCCTCATTCATATCTGACAAAGGAACCCATGTGTTTTAAAGTAATGGTATCTCTCTCCCCTGTTATAAGTTAATAAATAAGAGCATAACATATGAAATGATTTTCTTCTGAGTAGAGGGCTAAGAAAATTTCCAGTGATCCCATTATTCTACTTGTGAAGGAATGATCACACAAAGGTTGGAAGCTAGGTTAGGAAAATTTCCCGTGATACCACTATTTGCCTATGCCTTTGATACATAGAGAGGAAAGAACCGGGGATTCGGTGGAAACACCATCAATACTCGCGTTTCAGACTTTAATGTGTATATGCGGATCTAAAAAAAAAAAAAAGAACATAATGAGAAACAAGTCTAAGGGAGAGAAAACAATACCAAAAAATGTGAAAACAGGGTGGTTCTTTTGTCAAGATATTGTATGGGAAAGAATCTAGAAGGTTCTTGGCTTTGATTACAACGATGAAACTGGCGATGAAGGCTTGGATGGATAATATTGTGAAATAATGTGTGGATTCTGGGAAGCTGCGAATGTCTACGGAGAAGTACATGGTGGTTAGATTTGGAACTGGTTAGGTGATATCTGGAGAGCTAAGGAAAAGGGTCATTGCAGTGTTTCAAGAACAGGTGAGTCTCCGTGTTTTCAAACCTCTTTCTCTGGTTTGGTTCTCTGTTTGCTTGAGGGCAAGCAAAGGCTAAGTCTGGGGGAGTTGATATATCATGGTTTTTACCCCTTTTTGACCATGATATAAGTCTTGTTTTTAGAATCTTTCTAGTGTTTTTGTAGTCTTTTAGAGTCTTTTCAGGTTTTAGACACGTTTGGAGCATAATTGGAGATATTGAAGCATTCTAGAGCTTTTTGGAGCAAAGCAGAGATCATGTAGCTGAGAAGTCGATTTGAAGCCCGAGTATCGACCGATACCACTTATGGTATCGATCGATACCGATTGCAGAGAAACACAAGTCGCGACTTTTCTGAAGTTTGAAGAAACTGCTCCTTGGTCCAGAAGACTTTAATAATTACAATAAGCCCCAAAACGTGTTTTAGGCTATTAATTAGGTTTTTCAGCCACTTTTGTTGGCTACGCTTTATTTTACTTTGGTTTTTCTGTGAGAGAGATTTTGAGGGAGACAAGTTTGAAACTCTGTTCATCCGAGAGAAGATTTCGAACCCTTGTTTTACTCTCTTCTATTTATTTGATTTGATGATCTATTAAATCATGTTGCTTGTTTCAATCTCCATGTCTGAGTAGATCCACTTTTAGGTTTAGGGTTTTCTCATAAAGGATTTAATTGAGTGCTGGTAATTGATTAGTTAGGATTCATAATCTGAATTAGTTCTTCACCATAGGTTGTTCTCAAAGCTAATTCTAGGTTGACGAATCTGGAACTTAGATCTTAGGTTAATCGATTAGGCACGACAGTGCAATTGAAAATCTGACAGAACCTAGGGTGAGCAAAATAGCTATCCGCAAAGAAATATGGTTTAGTTGTTTTGTGAACATATCAAACCTGAACTTTAAAGCTGGTTTAGATCTTTAGGATTTGCAAAGAAATTTGGGATTCTAGGATTTAAACTTAGATAATTCTCGCAACGAAAGTTGGTTAATTATAGCTTAGTGATTTGAGTTCAAGAACCGTGCATAACCTGAATCCTGATTAATTGGTTATCTGCATTCTCTGATTTGCTGAGAAACACCCTGGGCCTATATTCTCTTCATCGAATTTAATCAACTCTTTTATTGTTTATTGCTTTCTGTTTCAACTGAATTGTTTAGCTTAATTTGAAACTAATTGATCTATTATGTGATTTTCTTGAGTCTTTGTGGTTCGGCCCCTACTATACTGCAGCTACAACTTTAGTACTGTTAGGGTATTAATTTTGAGCTTATCAATACTCCATGGGACTATTTGTGTGATGCATCTAGCTCGATTTTAGCCTTAGGGTTTGCTAGGGAATGATTGAATTGTTGTTTTCTCTGAGCCGGAATGAACTTTGATGGAGAATCTGCAAATTTGTGTTCTTGACTCTTGGTGTGAATGAGCAAATTTGATGAAAGGGGATTTCTTAAGATTTTAGGAGTTTAATCTCTGGGCTTGAGTCTAAGGAATTGTTTTGTGGAATTAAACTCCTTCTTTCTCATGAAAAATATCTCCACTTTGTTACTCATCATTGATTCTGAGTTATGCTTCCACGAGACTAATGATTTCTTCGAGAAATTGTAGGAATTATGGGACGAACGAGAGCTGCCACGAAGAAAGACGAAGCTCAAGCTCATGCCGTGGGTAATGCAATGGTTGTCGCATCGAGTTCTAGAGCCAAGAAACCCGTCGATGTGACAAGCGCCAAAGCCAAAGGCAAGCAAGTAGCAGTTGCCGAAAACCCCACGGGCAAGAAAAAGGACAAGCGTGCGGCTAACGACGAGGGCAAAGCTGTTGCTGTTCCGGATCCTCCAACTACGGATCAATGCTTCGAGAAATTCATAGGTATGAAGTTCGAGCAAGGTCGATTCACGGACGTCGTTGTGCTAGAGAAGATGGGAATTCTCGAGGATGTGGCAACAATCTTTGACAACATGGGACTTGGAAGATTCTTGCACATGAAGGAACAAGCCCACCAAACCCTTACATGCCAATTCTTCTCCTCCCTAAGGGTGGCTTTCTATGACGAGCATCACAAGAAAGCGAATGCGCAAACCGGATTTAGAGAGATTGGATTTGTGGTGAATGGTCAAGACTATAGGATGACTTTCCATGAAATTTGCCAAGTGTTCGATTTCCGTGAAGAAGGAACAAGTGGGAGCCCGTACTTTCACTACCCCAAGAACGAACTCAAGCGGGTATGGGAAACCATTGGTTATGGGAGCTATCGCCCGGGTGGAAACAAAACCACTCACATCCGTAACCCGGCCATTCGATATGTGCACAAGGTGCTTGCCCATATGTTTTTCGCCAAAGTGGAGTTCGGGACGGTTACACTCGACGAGCTCGAGTTGATGGCATTTGGGTTGAGACCCCTTCTTCCGATTTTCCCCAACGGGATGACATTCCACGACAACGAGAGGACCCCATCCCTTGTAACTCTCTTGGTGAGGCGGTTCTTTTGCTTCAAGGCATGGGCGTATGAGACTAAGAGCCAAAATTCCGCCATAAGAATTGGTTGGCTTGTGACGCCACTTCTCAAAGCCAAAGGGGTTAAATTGTCAAATGCAACAGCAACGTGGGAGTTGATGGATGAGTCATACCTCATACGAACGAGGTTCCTCAAGGGAAGGATCGGACCATTGTTCGCATACAACGTCAAGCTCGGTAGAAACGAAGCGGTACAAGTTTTACTACCCAATGCTGATCTCACTCGTCTCGAGAACCGGTAGAACATCTCCTTCTACCCCGACAAGGACTAGCTTTACAACCCGCCATGGACCCACTCATCGGCCTAGCTCGCAAGGAAAAGGCCGAGAAGAGTAGGACCTCGAGGGCAAGTGTAACCGAGGAATCCTCTCATTCCGAGGACGAAGCCTCTAGTCCACCACTTCCTATGCCCACCTACGGGAGCGAGTGGTACCATTTTGAGCCATTCGACGGAGCAATGGGCGACCCCGTCACTAGACATGCACACCATCAAACGAGACTCCTTCAATGGTGGTGCAAGTGGCAAGACCGATCGATGAGAAAGATGGCGAAGACGATTAAGAGTTTGAAGGAGACGATCAAAGAGCTTAAGGCAAAAAGCTCTTGCGAAACGGCTAGCAACGGCCACGAAGAGACACAGACCACAAACCGCCGTGAGATTGGCGAGGGCTCGCTTGGCGGTGAATTGATGGATCACGAGGAGGCATGCCGTTTGGCGCAACCTTCTGGTCCAATACCGATCCACCATACCGACCCAGGATGGATCGATATGGTCCTCTAGGTTTCTTGTTTTTGCAGTCTATTCCTTTTCGCTCATCTATCCAAGACTCCGCAGCCCATCAAGATCCTAACAACACTTTGAACAAAACATCAAAAAGATCTAGAAAAGACAGAAAAACATAAAATGAAAAGTATATACAAAGGATAGGCTTGGGGTGTCTCCCAAGAGCACTTTGTTTAACGTCACTAAGTTCGACGTTGGTTACCCGCTTAGGCGGAAGGAACATCATTGAGAGGAAGCGAGACGCTCTCCTCAACGATTTCATTGGCATGGTACGGTTTGAGTCTTTGGCCATTAGCAACGAACTGTTCTCCGTTCTTGTTCACGAGAACAACGACTCCATAAGACCTCACATCCTTGATCACAAAGGGACTGGACCACTTAGACCGTAGCTTCCCGGGAAACAGCTTCAACCGGGAGTTAAAGAGCAAGACTTGATCTCCGGCCTTGAAGTCTTTACACACAATCTTCTTGTCATGAAAGGCCTTGGTCCTTTCTTTGTAAATCTTGGAGCTCTCATAGGCCTCGAGCCTAATCTCATCGAGTTCTTGAAGTTGGATCAAGCGCCTCTCTTGTGCTGATTTGAGATCAAAATTGAGAAGCTTCACGGTCCACATGGCCTTGTACTCAAGCTCGAGCGGTAAGTGGCATGACTTCCCGTAGGGAAGATTGAACGGTGTAGTCCCAATAGGTGTCTTGAATGCCGTCCGGTATGCCCACAACGCATCATCTAGCTTCTTAGCCCAATCCTTTCTCGAGCTACCTACAGTCTTCTCTAGTATGGCCTTGATTTGTCGGTTTGAGACTTCCACTTGGCCACTTGTTTGAGGGTGATACGGTGTAGCCACTTTATGCTTAACCTCGTGCTTCTTGAGTAGACTTTCGAAGACCTTGTTGATGAAGTGGCTTCCTCCATCACTAATGACGACCCTTGGCACCCCAAACCGTGGAAAGATGATCGATTTGAAGAGCTTTAGAACCACCTTAGCATCACTGGTCGGACTAGCGATTGCTTCGACCCATTTAGACACGTAATCCACCGCTACCGAAATGTATTGGTTCCCGTAAGAAGAGGGGAACGGTCTCATGAAGTCAATGCCCCAAACATCAAAAATTTCAACTTCAAGAATAGGATTTTGAGGCATCTCATCTCTTCTAGCAATGTTCCCCTTCCTTTGGCACGCATCACAAGTGGAGATTCCACGGCAACGAGAGGACCCCATCCCTTGCAACTCTCTTGGTGAGGCGGTTCTTTTGCTTCAAGGCATGGGCGTATGAGACTAAGAGCCAAAAATCCGCCATAAGCATTGGTTGGCTTGTGACGCCACTTCTCAAAGCCAAAGGGGTTAAATTGTCAAATGCAACAGCAACGTGGGAGTTGATGGATGAGTCATACCTCATACGAACGAGGTTCCTCAAGGGAAGGATCGGACCATTGTTCGCATACAACGTCAAGCTCGGTAGAAACCAAGCGGTACAAGTTTTACTACCCAATGCTGATCTCACTCGTCTCGAGAACCGGTAGAACATCTCCTTCTACCCCGACAAGGACTAGCTTTACAACCCGGCCATGGACCCACTCATCGGCCTAGCTTGCAAGGAAAAGGCCGATAAGAGTAGGACCTCGAGGGAAAGTGTAACCGAGGAATCCTCTCATTCCGAGGACGAAGCCGCTAGTCCACCACTTCCTATGCCCACCTACGGGAGCGAGCGGTACCATTTCGAGCCGTTCGACGGAGTAATGGGCGACCCCGCCACTAGACATGCACACCATCAAACGAGACTCCTTCCACGGTGGTGCAAGTGGCAAGACCGATCGATGAGAAAGATGGCGAAGACGATTAAGAGTTTGAAGGAGACGATCAAAGAGCTTAAGGTAAAAAGCTCTTGCGAAACGGCTAGCGATGGCCACGAAGAGACACATGCCACAAACCGCCGTGAGATTGGCGAGGGCTCGTATGGCGGTGAATTGATGGATCACGAGGAGGCATGTCTTTTTTGGCTCGTAGAGAGAAAGCGGAAAAACGAAAGGCCATGAGATCTCCATCACCGTGCTCTAGCAACCCCTCCTTCTCAATGGGGTCTTCCTCCTCGTCTCAAGACTTCTAGGTAACACTCCAACACCCTTGTACATTTTTTTTTTCTTGAGTCTTGCATTGTATAGATGTTTTTGTCATTTGTTTTTGGTTTCTCCCTTGAATTTATTTCACACCGGGACAGTGTGATTTAATTTTGGGGGAGGGTCCGGCATCTAACCATGTTTATTTTGATCTTATTTTTTCTATTTTGCATTTTGAGTCTCATGCATTCATCTAAGGCATAGAAAAACACAAAAAAAATCGAAAAATTTGAAAATTTTGAAAACACAAAAAGAAAACATGTAGTTGCATTTCATAAGTAGGATCGAGTCTAGTGACATATAGGTTGCATTGCACGTGCATAAAGAGAAATGATGATTTTTCCTTGTAGAGTATCATTTTAAGAGCTCGGTCCAATGTCCTTGTTGCTAGTTGTTTGATTCTTTGATCTCGTGTTTGAAATAAAGGACAAACCATGTTTTGATCTCGTGTCTCATTACTTAGGTCTTAGCTAAAACAAGTGTGAATTGAGTCCAATCCTACCTAAGTGATAACCTCAATTTTGAGATATTAATTATCTTGGTTGTGCATGTCAATGTGGATTCATGGATACCGATACACATATTCGAGCTATCTTCCCCTTTTTACCACTCTTTGTTAGCTCGAATAGCCGGTTCCCCTCTTTGGAACGGTTAACCATTCCCATAACCCAACCGTCCTTCAAGCCAAAAACCATTTGTCAGCGACGTGAGGCCTTTTCCGAATCAACTAGGCAAAAAGTGTTGAGTTTAGAACAACAAGGAGAAGCTTCCATGTAGAACTAGCCTGAACTCAAAGGGCTAGACATAGGTTAGGACTAGGTAGGATGGGGGTTTGGGGATAAAGAAAAGAAAGAGAAGGGAGAAATGGGAAGAGATTGGGAAAAGAAATAGGGGATAAGCAAAAGTTGAAATGGTTGGCAAAGAAAAGTGTCCCAAAAAGCTCTAAGTATCAAAAGAAAATAGTCTCTAATTTTAAAAGAAAAGAAAGAGAGCCGAAAATGGCTAAGGTACAAGAAAATGAGAAACGAGATACTAGAGAAAGCAAAAGAAGAGCTAAGTGAATAAAAATGTGGTAAGCCAAGCCATTTGGAGAATAAAGAAATCCCCTAGGTGCTTAAGTGAAGAGAAAAAGTGAGACCAAGTGAGTAATGAAGGCTAATAGTCTTGTGAAAAAAAGGGTAGCTTAGAAAGGGTCATCATTCGAGCTTAGAGATTAGGAGTCAAGATCGATAGGAGGCATTGGGTAGATGGAAGTGATACATGACTTTTGCAAGTCTTTGAGTCAATTACTCTAAATGCTATTGTAGCATAAGAGTTATCGAACCAAGGAGGTTAAGATCAATGCACCAAGAATACATGAATCTTCCTAAGCTAGAGCAATGTTTTTGGTGTTTAATATTTATGGGAAAAGGAACAATTGCAAGAAGGAAAACTAAAGATATAAGTGTTGGAGAATGAATTAACTATCAAGAATATGATTAATGAGCAAACAATGATGATGAAGATTGAATTAGACACTATCCTAGAACGTGAAATTCACAATTTTGACTAATCCACTGTCGTACCACTAATCACTTTGTAAATCACCAAATCAAGAGCAAACCGTCGTTTGTGATAAGATGACTAACAAGCATTAATTTCCAATCCCACTAAGCTCACTAATCACCCTAGACATCAAATGTCGTTGGCTAGGCAAGAAAAGCTCACAAAAGGTTTGGTTCAAGCATTTCAGCGAACACCTATCGGGCTTGGAATGCTTAAGCTCTAGTTTTGATCTCTCAATCCAAAACTAGCTTTAAGATCAACCTAAGTGAAGGATCTAACAAAGATGCAACCTAAATCATCATCATCTAACCATCAAGACAATTGACTAACGATGCAAATGCACACAATCTATTCTAATCCTTAGGTTAAGATCACTAATTATGACTAATCCTCTCTCAAAGCACTAATCACTTTGCTAATCACTAAATCAAGTGTGATAAAATGATTAGCAAGCATTAAGATCAACATTCAAATCAACCAATAAACACCTTAAGCAACTACTCTCATAGGTTAAGAATGTTTATCTCTTTCTAAGTTCTTTGGGGAATTTCATCAAACACCTTGTGGGTGTGAAATTCCCAAAGATCTAGATTGACTCTCTCAAGCCCAATCTAGCATTAAGATCACTTAGAAAGAAATGAAAGCAATGATTAAGAACATAAGCAACACAAATCAATCATCAAATCATCAAAATCAAGCCTTTCATAATCCAACAAAAACCCTAAAGTCTAAACATGAAGAACAAAAGAGAAAGAGACATAAAGATAAATAAATTGCATAAATAAAAGATAGAGTTGAAGAAATCTTCTCTAGAGTGGCATTTATATGAAGAACAATCAAAATTCCTCCAACATCATAAGAAGAGTTTGGGATAAAACCCAACTCTAGAAAGAAGAAAGCTTCTCTACAAAATTAGGTTTCAAGAGTATTTATAGAAAAATGGGCGAACCGGGTCAACCCGGAACAAACGGGGTATTGACCCGGTCAAATCTGGGTTTTTCTGATTCTGGTGGTCTGTACCAACCCATTCTGGACCGGTACAAATGGATCGGTACAGATTTCTTCCTTGTACTGGTCGGGTAACGTCGAGCTAAGACAGGTCGGCATTGGTGCGCTTGGGTCGTGCGGGAAGAGTTTTTGCCGGGTGAAGTCGATCGGTGTGATCGCTGAGTTAGTGCCGAGCGGTAGTACCGACCGAGAGTGGGTCGGTACAAAAAGCAGTGTTTGTGCCGCTCGAGTTGTGCCGGATGGGGACGGGTCGGTACTGGTCTACATACACTTGGTAAAATCGCCATATCTTTTGAACCACATGTCCAAATGACCTGAAACCACCTCCAGGCGACAGCTAACTCACATATCTTCGACTTTCATGAAGATTGTAGAAGATTAATCGGATTGGAAACCCTTCGTCTGGGTTGATCTTTCAGATGTTGTATTGGGAGCAGCACTCGTTTGGACGCCAGACATACATGTCTCTGATAAATATGATGTATCTTTCTAACCACGGATCCGAATGACATGAAACCACCTCCATAACTCAATCATCTACAACTTCTATGAAGACTTCCGAAGCTAAATCTAAATTGTAAGTTCTTCATTCGGCCTGGTCTTTGAGTCACTTCGGCTGGCTTCACGAGGACGGATTAGGAAGTGGTTTTGTACCGACCAAGTGTACCGAGCTAGGACAGGTCGGTACTAATCTTTTCCTTTGTACCGACCAGTTTTTGCCGGTCCAGAACAGGTCGGTACTAATCTTTCTTTTGTCGATCCAATGCTGGTCGGCGTTGGTCTCGCAGCCATACGGATACACCTTCGGTAAAATCGCGATATCTCCTGGAATACATCTCCGAATGATCTGATTCTAACTCCTCTGGCAAGATAACTCATTCCTCTACAACTTCCATAAAGATCGTCGAGGCTAAATCGGACTGGATCGCCTTCGTTCTGCCGATACAAAAGGGTTGGTCTGCACTGCCGTGTTTGTGCCGCTTGGTTTGTGCCGACCCAGAACGGGTCGGTACAAATCTTCCTGATCCTTCATGCCGAGCTGATCTGGGTCGGTGTTGAGAAGGGCTTCCGATCGGTACAAGTCCCTGGAGCAATACCGACCCATGGTACCGATCAAATGCTGGTCGGTATTGTTTGACATTTTCGCGGCCAGTCGGGCATGGCTTCGGTAAAAAGGCCATATCTTCCAAACCACTGGTCCGAATGACTTGATTCAACATCCGATAGAAAGATAACTCAGCCCTCTACAACTTTCATGAACATTTCGAAGCTAAATCAGATAAGAGAGCCTTCGTTCGGCAGGTTCTTTTGGACGGTTCGGATGACCCCTTCCTTCTCTTTTGCTCCATAACTCCAAACTTCTCCAAAATGACTTCAAGCACCTATAAAACACTCCAAATGATGCAAGACTCACTAGGACTTAATGCAACCTAGCTAGACTCTAATTTAGACTAAAACACTAAGGAAAACAATGATTATGCATGCATGTGACTCAAAACGCTAATTAGAATGCATGCTAAAACAAGTAAAATATGAGAATATCAACTCCCCCAAACTTACTCTTTTGCTTGTCCTCAAGCAAACAAATAAGAACAAGAAGAGAGAGAGGTTGCAGTGAGGGATCAAGTTTGGGAATATTAACAAAACAGTTCGAACCAATGCCCTTGAGAGTAGTTACATGATGCACAAACAATCTCTACTTTAAAAGATTTAGCCATACTCGTTGCTACACGAATTTAGTCTAAGCCTTAGCATTCACAAGCATTCCTAAATCCACAACTCTTTAACATTCATTAAGCTCAATAGTGGATCATGCTCATGCAAATCAAGTGAACTCATTTGGCTTAGGGAAAGGTCTTGACTTAGGGGACTTCGTCTTCAAACTTGATTTGATTGGCTTCTCATCTTTTCTTTCCTTTAGCTCCTCTTTTTCTTGCTCGACTTGTCTCCACTTCATCCTTTGGATGCCTTAGCCATTTTGGCTCTTTTCTTTCTTTCACACTTAGAGATCCTTACAATTCCATACTTGGAGCTAAATCACTTTCTTGCTTCAAACCAATCCAACTTTTGTTTTTCCCCATTCCTTTCTCCATATCTTTTGTTTTCTCCACATTCTCTTTTTCTTTTCAACAACACCCCAAAACTCCCAACCTATCTATCCTAGCATATGTCTAGCTCATTGATGTGTGAGCTAGTTCTACATGAAAGCTTCTCCTTGTCGTCCCAAACTCAACACTTTTTGCTAAGTTCATTCGAAATTAGGCCTCGCGACACACACAAGAGATGAAGGTTTGAAGGAAGGTTTGGTTTAGGGTGTGGTTAACCGTTCCAAAGGTGAGAATCGGCTATTTGAGCTAACAAGAGTGGTGAAAAGGGAAAAGATAGCTCAAATATGTATATGGTATCCATGACTCCACTCTTCAATGTACAAGCATGATAATTCAAGTCAAGATTAGAGTTCACTAGATAGAGCTGGGATCAAATCAAAGCATGCTTCAACCAAAACATAAACATTCAACCCGCAAGATCAAAGCATGGATCATCCTTAACTTCGTGATCGCTCAAATGCATCAAAGAACTCCTAACGAGGGCATTAATTCAAGCTCTTAAGTTTATATTCCACATGGACATTTCTCCCAATGCAAGTGAGTGCAAACCTATATGCGTCTAGACTCAATCTTAATCATGCGAAATGCAACTACATGCTTCTTTTTATGTTCAAAATTTTCAAATTTTTGTGGTTTTTATATGAATGAGACTCAAGTATGCAAAGAGAAAGATAAGAAAACAAAACACAAGGTCAAATGACACAAACCCCTCCCCCAAACTTGAATTGCACCGTCCCGGTGCAACAAGAGTCAAGGAGAAGGTAAAAATATGCAAGAATGTATATACAATGAAATGGAGTGAGAATCATACCTTGAATTGAATCGAGGAGGAGAGGAGTGTGACATGTTGTGGCCGAACCCTCCTTTCATCACACACCACGACCTTGGACCCAAGAGACCACTCTTAGACCGATCCGACCCAAATTTGCCATCTTTTATTGTTGAGGAGCGTGGTGCTCTTTATTCATGCTTGTTTTGTGTCGCAAGCTTGACGAGCGATAGGCTTAGGGAGGTCCCCAAGGGCGCGTTTAACGTCACTAGCTTGACGGTTGCTTCCTCATTGTCACTTCCTTCATGAAAATCACAAGAAAAGTGAAAAGATTAGCAATAAAAGAAAATAAAAAGGCTCTAGTCTCAAAAAGATTCAAAATCCTAATGATCAATGCTAAACCTCCCCGGCAACGGCGCCAAATTGATACATGACTTTTGCAAGTCTTTGAGTCCATTACTCTAAATGCTATTGTAGCATAAGAGGTATCGAACCAAGGAGGTTAAGATCAATGCACCAAGAATACATGAATCTTCCTAAGCTAGAGCAATGTTTTTGGTGTTTTATATTTATGGGAAAAGGAACAATTGCAAGAAGGAAAACTAAAGATAGAAGTGTTGGAGAATGGATTAACTATCAACAAGATGATTAATGAGCAAACAATGATGATGAAGATTGAATTAGACACTATCCTAGGACGTGGAATTCACAATTTTGACTAATCCACTGTCATACCACTAATCACTTTGTAAATCACCAAATCAAGAGCAAACCGTCGTTTGTGATAAGATGACTAACAAGCATTAATTTCCAATCTCACTAAGCTTACTAATCACCCTAGACATCAACTGTCGTTGGCTAGGCAAGAAAAGCTCACAAAAGGTTTGGTTCAAGCATTTCAGCGAACACCTATCGGGCATGGAATGCTTAAGCTCTAGTTTTGATCTCTCAATCCAAAACTAGCTTTAAGATCAACCTAAGTGAAGGATCTAACAAAGATGCAACCTAAATCATCATCATCTAACCATCAAGACAATTGACTAACGATGCAAATGCACACAATCTATTCTAATCCTTAGGTTAAGATCACTAATTATGACTAATCCTCTCTCAAGGCACTAATCACTTTGTTAATCACTAAATCAAGTGTGATAAAATGATTAGCAAGCATTAAGATCAACATTCAATTCAACCAATAAACACCTTAAGCAACTACTCTCATAGGTTAAGAATGTTTATCTCTTTCTAAGTTCTTTGGGGAATTTCATCAAATACCTTGTGGGTGTGAAATTCCCAAAGATCTAGATTGACTCTCTCAAACCCAATCTAGCATTAAGATCACTTAGAAAAAAAGGAAAGCAATGATTAAGAACATAAGCAACACAAATCAACCATCAAATCATCAAAATCAAGCCTTTCATAATCCAACAAAAACCCTAAAGTCTAAACATGAAGAACAAAATAAAAAGAGACATAAAGATAAATAAATTGCATAAATAAAAGATAGAGTTGAAGAAATCTTCTCTAGAGTGGCATTTGTATGAAGAACAATCAAAATCCCTCCAACATCATAAGAAGAGTTTAGGATAAAACCCAACTCTAGAAAGAAGAAAGCTTCCCTACAAAATTAGGTTTCAAGAGTATTTATAGAAAAATGGGCGAACCGGGTCAACCCGGAACAAACCGGGTATTGACCCGGTCAAATATGGGTTTTTGCTGATTCTGGTGGTCTGTACCGACCCATTCTGGACCGGTACAAATGGATCGGTACAGATTTCTTCTTTGTACTGGTCGGGTAACGTCGAGTTAAGACAGGTCGGCATTGGTGCGCTTGGGTCGTGCGGGAAGAGTTTTAGCCGGGTGAAGTCGATCGGTGTGATCGCTGAGTTAGTGCCGAGCGGTAGTACCGACCGAGAGTGGGTCGGTACAAAAAGCTATGTTTGTGCCGCTCGAGTTGTGCCGGATGGGGACGGGTCGGTACTGGTCTACATACACTTGGTAAAATCGCCATATCTTTTGAACCACTTGTCCAAATGACCTGACACCACCTCCAGGCGACAGCTAACTCACATATCTTCGACTTTCATGAAGAACGTAGAAGATGAATCGGATTGGAAACCCTTCGTCTGGGTTGATCTTTCAGATGTCGTATTGGGAGCAGCACTCGTTTGGACGCCTGACAGACATGTCTCTGATAAATATGGTGTATCTTTCTAACCACGGATCCGAATGACATGAAACCACCTCCATAAGTCAGATGGCTCAATCATCTACAACTTCTATGAAGACTTCCGAAGCTTAATCCGAGTGTAAGTTCTTCATTCGGCCTGGTCTTTGAGTCACTTTGGCTGGCTTCACAAGGACGGATTAGGAAGTGGTTTTGTACCGACCAAGTGTACCGAGCTAGGAAAGGTCGGTACTAATCTTTGCCTTTTTAGCGAACAATTAGTGCCGGTCCAGAACAGGTCGGTACTAATCTTTCTTTTGTCGATCCAATGCTGGTCGGCGTTGGTCTCGCAGCCAGACGGATACACCTTCGGTAAACTCGCGATATCTCCTGGAATACATCTCTGAATGATCTGATTCTAACGCCTCTGGCAAGATAACGCGATTGGCCGTTCGAGTCATCATGGATTGGCCCAATCGACGTGTTTCCTTTGTCAACGGCAAAAAAGATGTGTTCTACAGTGCAGTCCCGCTCAAATTCAAGAAGATCAGATATCCCAATTCGAGAGACCCCGATCCCGACTCACTATGTAGCGATGATTCACATGACGAAGAAACCCGAAGGAGATCAAAGAAGACTTGTCATAAGACACTGTCCTTCTACGACTAAGCTCACCGAACTACCAACGTCGAGCTAAACAACTTTACATGAAAGCGCTCAATGGGAGGCAACCCATTTTTAGGTACGTTTTTCTTCTTTATTTTTCTTTCTTTTTCTATTAATGTTTTATTTTTCTTAGTTTCAGCTATCTAAAAAACCAAAAAACCTAAAAAATCAAAAAAACCAAAAAGACAAAAAGAAGGAATCACGGTTCGAAGTTGCTCGGTCTAGCACTAACCGCGAGAAAGTACTTGACTGCAAAAGAGGTCCGGTCGCGGGTGCAAAGCCCCGAGCCGGGGCCAGCTCCCCATTCGCCGCGGTGACGATCAACCAACCCGCGGCGAAGCTTCAAGTGACCGCGGGTGCAACACCCCGAGCCGCGGCCACTCCCCTGTCGACCTCGATCGACTCCGTTCGATCCCCGATCAATTCCCATCCATTCCCAACCATTTCCACATCCCATTCCCATCAACACATCACCACAACATCATTTTCCATCCCCCAATCACCACGATTCCATTCCCAAATCCATCCCCCAACCGCATCCAGGTAAGTTTTCTTGTTCCTTACACTTTTTCAATTATTACATCCATCTATTTATTCGTCCTTACTCGATTTATTTCACACTAAAGACAGTGTGATTTAAGTCTGGGGGAGGATTCTATCCCTTACTAACCACCGTTTCTTTCATCAGTCTTTGCATTTTGCATTTTTCAAACCTTTCTGTAAATTTTTCAAATTTTTCACTACAAGAAAAAGGCACGTTGGTAGCGCGAAAAAATGCTACCGTAGCCTTTGGTAGCGTATTTTACAACGCTAGGTTCGCCGTAGCTACAATAGACCCCCCCCCCTATCGTAGCGTTTTTTTAAATGCTACGTTAGTCTGACCTTTGATAGCGCGAATCAAATGCTATCTAAATGAATTACCTAGCGCCATATCCATGCTATCCTTAGGTTTTCCGTATCGTATTTTTAGTGCTGTAATTTGTTTTATAGTGGCAATTATAAAACACCATTGAATATTTTTTAATGGCGTTGTTTTCGTGCTGTAAGATAATCTATAGTAGGATATTAAAAATGCCATTGAATATTTTTTAATGGCGTTTTTTTCGTGCTATAATATAATCTATAGTAGGAGATTAAAAATGCCATTGAATATTTTTAAATGGCGTTTTTGTCTTGCTGTAAGATAATCTATAGTAGGAGATTAAAAATGCCATTGCGAGGTCCTGTTGGTTTTCACTTCAGAACTGAAAACAAAAGTTAGCTTGGATTAGTTTGACATATTTTTCCGCTTTAGTAAAACCAAAGAAAGACGAAATGGTGAAAAAACTTACCATAACCACTTTATCCTCAGGCCAAGCAATAGAGCTTCCAAGTGCATCTTCCATATACTGGATCTCATCATTAGTTCTCCATACTGCATCATCTTTAACCTTCACAACATCCACCAAGACTCGACATGCACCAGGGCCCAAAGGTACAAAGTGGACACGATGCTCAGGATTATTCGTTGACCAACGTCCCTTAGCAACAACAACCTTCTTTCCGGACAGATCCATGCTTGCATTTTTGATTTTCCTTGAATTTGGTACGCTACATGAACAACCAGCAACAAACATAAACAAAATTCAAGCAGCAAACTACAACCAATCAAATATACAGTCCAGCTAACATTTGTAACTCATAAAAAAATGTACCTCTGATATGCGAATAGGTGATGCTGGAGATAATGGAGACTTCTCATTCGTAGATGCTTTCAAACTGGATGGAGGTTTCTCTAGAGGTGCTGTAGGAGTTACTGGAGACTTCTCAATTTGAGAATCTGGACTTGCTGCATTAGAACTTTCAGGTTGTAGTTCAGAAGAGGTTGGATTTGTTGTCTCAAAGACAACTCTATTTGCAGGCCATGCTACAAACTGTTTCAAAGATCGCTCCACCGTTCTCATGTCAGCAGTAGGCCTCCATATAAATGCAGTTGGTTTGACTACATCATCAACATAGACTTTAATTGCATTTGGACCAAGAGTTAGTCCATTCACCAACGCTTTAGGTTCTCGAGTCTGCCATCGGCCTACAGCGACCACTTCATCATTCTTGATATAATCCCTGAGCTTGCATATGTTATTTGAACCTGTGCTAGGGCTCTGTAGAACAAATTTCAAAAAACAGAGGAAAATTAGCAATAACAAAGAGTCAGCTAAAGATGAAGAGCAACCATACATAACCAAAGTTAAGAAACTTAACCCTAGGTGCAATGTCCTCTGACATGAAACATTTTGTTGGAATAATGCAGTACTCGGCTTGCCATGCAACCATTTCGCCAAGTGCATCCTCAATAGTAAACATCTCAGCTGCAGGCCTCCATAGAAATGCATCTGGTTTGATAGCAGATTCAATCAAAACCTTCACATGGTCAGGGCCTATTGGAATTCCATTCACCAACTCATCAGGATCAGAAGACACAACACGGCCCTCAGCAACATTCTCCTCAACACAGGCCCAGTCAACCAAATAACACTTGGGAAGTGATTTGGTGTTTACACTCTAATATGGAAAATAAAGAATGAGAAATCAGCTCATAAATAAAAGTCTACGTACAAGTATAGGATGTCAATGCATACCCTATAAATCGAGTTTTCACCAACATCAGCCTGAGTGTTCTGTCATATGAGAAGCAATGGCCATATATCATTATCTTGATAAAACTGAGTAAATAATAATCAGTAGACCAATGTGNTTATTCAGGAAAGCAGTCTTGGTCTGATCCCACGTAGTCAATGACCCAGCTGGTAGTTGCTTGAGCCAATAAGAAGCATCCCCACCAAGAGAGTATGGGAAAAGCTTACAGAACAAGTAATCGTAGGACACTCCATTGCATTTGATGCTAGAGACCAAATCCTCGAACTTCTCGATATGATCCATGGGATGCTCATGAGAAAGACCATGGAAAGTGTGTTGACCCACAAGAGTGTAGTACGCAGGCTTTAGCTCGAAATCATTCCTCTGAAAGGCAGGAGGACGAATCGCTGATCGATTTGCGTAGAACTGATCAGGTCTGTTGTATTCACCAATTGTTCTACCACGCTCAACCGCAGCGTTCGCAGCATTCACTGCAGCTGGAGGGGCAATAGCGTTCCCTTCTCCATCGAGTCTCTGCCCTCTCTCATTGCACAAGTGACCCTCTCGGTCTCTGAAAGCACCAGCCTCATCCTGATCAAAATCACTGGATCGTTGTTCATCGTTACTGGCTTCTTTGCTTTTCTGAGTGTGCGTTCCAACTGTGCTAGCTGCTCGTTTGACAAATCAACTAGCTGAGTGTTCTTGTTTCTCCTGGTTTCTCGAGTAGGCATACACGTGAAACACAAAAGATCAAGAACGTAAGTAACTAAAAAAAACGTGTCGGGTGTCGACGATTTAGACGAAATTCTTCACTGAAATCTAATGGCGAAATTGAGTCCCCGGCAACGGCGCCAAATTTGATATGCTCAAATTAATACCCTAAAAAGTACTAAAGCAGTGTTGCAGTATAGTTAGGGGTCGAACACAAGAACTCCAGAAATCACGCAATAGATTATGTAGATCAGAATTAAGCTAAACCAGGAAGATGTGATTAAAAGCAGATGCGTAAATTAAACAAGTTGTAATCGATGGGAAAGAAGATAGGTTTAGGGTATTTCTCAGGAATTCAATGAATGCAGATAGACTAACTAGCAGGATTCAGATTTAGCGCGGTTCTTGAACTCAAATCACTAAAGTATAGCTAACCAACTCTCGTTGCGAAAACTATCTAAGTCTAAATCCTAAAATTCCAAATCTCTTTGCGAATCCTAAAGTCTAAACCAGCTTTTATTTCAAGTTTGATTTGTTCACAAAACAACTAAACCAAATCTCTTTGCGAATAGTTATTTTGCTCACCTAGGTTCTGTCAGGTAATCAATCGCACTCTCGTGCTTAACCAATTATCCTAAGATCTAAGTTCTAGACTCGTCAACCTAGAATTAGCTATGGGAACAACCTAAGGTGAAGAACTAATTAAGATGGTGAATCCTAATCAATCAATTAACCTAACATTCAGAGAAAACCCTTATGAGCACCCTGAACCTATCAAGGGATCTACTCAGACATGGAGATTGAAACAAGCAACATGATTGAATAGATCATCAAAGAAATCAATAAGAGACAGGACTTCATAGTTGTCTTTCCAAAAACCAAAGTAAAATCAAGCGTCAAATAAAGCGTAAAATAAAGCTTAGCTCACAAAAGTGGCTGAAAAACCTAATTATAATGCTAAAACACGTTTTGGGGCTTCTTGTAATTATTAAAGTCTTCTGGACCAAAGTGCAGACTCTTAAATCTTGTAAAAAGTCGCGTTTCCTGTTTTCCAGCAGTGAGTATCGACCGATACTAGTCAGTATCGATCGACACTGGTCACTGCTTCTTCTGCTCGCTAGACTGGACTGTCTTCACAAAAACTGGCATAACTTTTGATCGCACCATTGGAATGGCCTCAAACCACTTCCAAATGAAAGCTAATCCATTGATCTGTCTTGTATCAAAATTCTTCAACTCTTCATTTAAAGTCACGACTCATGTCTTGCTGCAGTGAGTATCGACCGATACTAGTCAGTATCGATCGACACTCAGGCTTCAAATCGGGTACTCAGCTACACGAACTTCTGTTTTGCTCCAAAATACTCCAGAAAGCTCCAGTTTCTCCAATTATGCTCCAAACGTGCTAAAACCTGTAAAAGACTCTAAAACACTACAAAATAGTAGAAAGACTCTATAAAAAATACTTATATCATGGCTAAAAAGGGGTAACAACCATGATATATCATGAACTCTTCTTTCTCTTAAGCTCAATCACTTCAATCATCCCAAATGTCTCCAAAATACCTAGAAACACTCCAAATGAATGCAAAAACTCTCGAGGACCTAATGCAACATCCTAAACTCTAATAAATACCAAAATGCTAGACAAAACTATGATTATGCATGCAAATGACAAGAGAATGTTAACTAAAATGCATGTTAAAACATGTAAATTATGAGAATATTAACTCCTCCAAACTTAATCGTTTGCTTGTCCTCAAGCAAACGAGACTAAGAAGAGGATGAAGATCAAAATGGGACCTCAAATCCAAAAGTACCATAAAAAGAATCTAAGCTCAATGTCCAAGTTGCGAATTTCATGACGCGATCAAACAAGCTTACTCAAAAGAGACTAGCCATACTTATCCCTACATGACTTACATTCAAACCTCAACCTACACAAACTTTCTTATCCTCCAACCCCTTGACGTTCATTAAACATAATGCGTGAATCATGCTTATGCAAAATCAAATGGATTCGTTTGGCTAGGGACGACGTTATGAGATGAAGATGATCTCATTATCATGTGTGGTTAATCAAATGTAAGGATCTCTAAAAAAAGGAGCAAACTTTAGCAAAATGCTAAAGGTAAAAGGATACCTATGCATACAAGGGTGAATTCCCATCTACCCATATGCGTAGAATGTCTCTAACCTTAGCTTCTCTATCTCATTGTGCTCCCAAACCTAAGCTACCATTTCTTCTCAAGGCGTTTTGCCTTCATCACACACACGTACTCTTGTTTCTCCACTTCATCTTCTTCTCATTTAGGGAGTGCCTTCTTCTTCCTTGTTTTTGTGGCTTGGTGCTCTCTTTGTTGAAACCTTAGCTCTTCTTTTTCTTCATTCTTGCTCATGCCTCTTTTTACATTTTTCGATGCTTCCATGGGGTGAGAGTCATGGTGGGAGGTTGGCTTAGCTTGGACTTAGACTCAACGAGCTTGCTTGGTGTCTTTTTCTTTACCTTGTTCCTTGTCTTCTTCTTAACACCTTTGCTATGCTCACCATCATTCCCCATTGTGGCGTGAAAAGGGGATGCTAAGCAATCACCATCCAAAGCAAGGGCTTCCTCATTATCACCATAAGCCATTGTTGCACAAATGCCCACGTATTCAACTCTTGGAGCTTCTTTACAATCACCACACTCTAAACTTTTTTTCTCAAGAGACTTCTCTTTCTCTTCATAACCCTTTGGAGGTGTGATATATCATGGTTTTTACCCCGTTTAAGCCATAATAAAAGTCCGTTTTATAGAGTTTTTCTGCTATTTTGTAGTGTTTTAGAGTCTTTTACAGGTTTTAGCACGTTTGTAGCATAATTGGAGATATTGGAGCTTTCTAGAACATTTTGGAGCAAAGCAGAAGTTCGTGTAGCTGAGTACCCGATTTGAAACCTCAGTGTCGATCGATACTGACTAGTATCGGTCGATACTCACTGCAGCAAGACACGAGTCGCGACTTTTTTGAAGAGTTGAAGAATTGCAAAATTGCCCAGAAGGCTTTATTATTTACAATTTAGCCCAAAACGTGTTTTAGGAGTTTAAGTTAGGTTTTTCAGCCACTTTTGTTGGCGACGCTTTATTTTACTTTGGTTTTCAGTGAGAGAGCTCTCTGAGGGAGACAAGTCTGAAACTCTGTTCATCCGAGAGAAGATTTCGAACCCTATTGTTACTCTCATCTTTATTATTTATTCAGTGATTTATTCAGCCATGTTTATTGTTTCAATTACCATGTCTGAGTAGTTCTCTTGTTAGGTTCATGGTTCTCATAAGGGTTTTCTCTCAATGTTATGTTAATTGATTGATTAGGATTCACCATCTGAATTAGTTCTTCGCCATAGGTTGTTCTCATAGCTAATTCTAGGTTGACGAATCTGGAACTTAGATCTTAGGATAATTGATTAGGCACGAGAGTGCGATTAATTACCTGATAGACCTTAGGGTGAGCAAAATAACTATTCGCAAAGAGATTTAGTTTAGTTGTTTTGTGAACAAATCAAACTTGAACTAAAAGCTGGTTTAGACTTTAGGATTCGCAAAGAGATTTGGAATTATAGGATTTAGATTTAGATAGTTTTCGCAACGAGAGTTGGTTAGCTATACTTTAGTGATTTGAGTTCAAGAACCGCACTAAATCTGAATCTTATTAGTTAGTTTAACTACATTCATTGAATTCCTGAGAAATACCCTGAGCCTATCTTCTTTCCAATTGACTTACAACTTGTTTAATTTACGCACTCACATTTAATTACATTGTTTGGTTTAGCTTAATTCGAGTCTATATAATATATTGTGTGACTTTCTTGAGTTCTTGTGTTCGACCCCTACATATACTACAACAACTGCTTTAGTACTTATAGGGTATTAATTTGAGCATATCAAATTTGGCGCCGTTGCCGGGGACTCAATTTCGCCATTAGATAGCTAAGAATTTCGTCTAAATCGTAGAGTATCGATCGACACCCTAGTGGTATCGGTCGATACCCGTCGCGTTTTTCGGTTACATACGTTCTTGACTTTCGTGTTTCAGGTGTATGCCTACTTGAGAAACCAGAAGAAACAAGAGCACTCAGCTAGTTAATCTTTCCAACGAGGAACTAGCACTTTTGGAACGCACAAAAAGGAAAGCAAAGAAGCCAGCAGAGATGAACAATCCAGTGGTTTTGATTCGTGATGAGGCTGGTACTTTCAGAGACTGAGAGGGTCAATTGTGCAATGAGAGGGCAAAAACTTGATGGAGATGGAAACATAATTGTCCCTCTAGCTGAGGGGAATGTTGGGAATGATGTGGTTGATCGTGGTAGGACAATTGAAGAGTATAACAGGCCTTATTAGTTCTATGCTAATCGATCAGCGATTAATCCACCTGCTTTTCAGAGGAATGACTTTGAGCTGAAACCTGCATACTTCACTCTTGTGGGTCAGCACCCTTTTCATGGTCTTCCTCATGAACACCCCATGGATCACATTGAGAGGTTTGAGGACTTGGTTACTAGCATGAAGTACAATGGAGTGTCCAACGATTACCTCCTATGTAAGCTCTTTCCATACTCCCTTGGTGGAGATGCAGCTTACTGGCTTAAGCAGTTGCCTCCTGGATCACTGACTGCCTAGGAGGAGACTAAGAACACATTCCTGAACAATTTTTATGATGATGCGAGATCCGAAGAGCTCAGGAACAAGATCTCCCAGTTTTCTCAAGGACCAACTGAGGCGTTTAAGGCTGCTTGGATACGATTCATGTCATATCAGAGGGATTGTCCACATCATGGGTTCATTAAGGTTCACTTGCTGGGTATTTTCTTCAGAGGAATCGATTGGAGGTATCAGATGGCTCTGGACGCTGCGATCAATGGGAATTTCAACATGAGATATCCCGACGATGCTTATGTGCTGATCGAGAACTTGGCATCTAGCAACAGCACCAAGAATGCAGATTATGAGCGAAGGAAGCAGACATGGAATTTGGATGGATCGCAGATTGCTGAGGTTCAAGCCAAGCTGGATTCAGTGCACAATCTCCTGATGGGTAAGACGAAGAAAGCTGTTCACTTTGCTGATGAGGATGAAGTGAAAGGTGCTAACTACATTGGTGGTGCTGGATTTCAAAGTCAAAGATATCAATACCCACCTCACCCACCCACAACTCCTGAAAGCAAGGTTGAATCTATGCTTGAACAGCTTCTTGAGGGACAGCAGAAGATGACAATGGACTTCAATGGGAAGATGGATGCTATGTACACATATATGAATGGGATTCGAAGCTCTTAGCATTCATCATAGGATGCTGGAAACTCAGGTCGCTCAGACTGCAGCAACTGTCAAGGGAAAAATGGTTCATGCACATAATGAACACGTCAATGCAATCACCTTCAGAAGTGATGAATAGGTCAATCTAGGAGTGAAAATTGGCATAACTGCAGGAAATTTCGTCGATCTTGATGATGAGGATTCAGAAATTTCCAGGGTATCAACCGACACCAGCCAGTGTCGATCGACACCACTCCAGACACATGCCCGAGTCATTTCAAATCCACGAGTATCGATCGATACCACCCAGCATCGGTCGGTACCCGTCCAAGGATCTGCCAAGGACGTTTCAAAGCAACAAGCATCGATCGACACCCCCACACTGTCGATCGATACGGAGACCGAGACCGAGATCGAGAAGCCTTGTATCGATCGATACCAACCTGGTGTCGATCGACACCCCTCGCAGAATGAGCCAGAAATTGAGAAAACACCCAAGATTGTCGAGGAAAGGGCTTACAAGTCTAAGGTGCCATATTCTATACCACCTAGACACCTCAGAGGTCCCATCTCTGCAAAGAAGTTACTCGCTTTTGAGAAGAGGGTCAGGAGGATTCCCCACACTATATCTTTTGAAGAAGCTTTTGAAAACCGTCATTTGGAGTGTTACTTCCAAAATTGCAGAGAAACTGAGGAAGAGATCAAGGCACTCTTTATCAAAGCCAGAAGTACACCACCTCCGATGAAACAGCTGATTAAGAGGGAAGACCCATGAATATTCTCAGTTCCATGCTCTATCTCTGGAGTTAAATTCAAAGAGTCTATCGTTGACTCGGGGGCTAGCGTCAATGTCATGTCAAGGGCAATTGCAGAGAGATTGGAAGCTGATATTCGATCTCCCAAGACATCTCTCACATTCGCGAACTGTTCCACCTCACTTCCATACGGTACAATCCCTGATTTGATGGTTGAAGTAGGAGATTGTCTGGTTCCTACTAATTTTCAGGTTGTGGAGATGAGTGCAAAATCTAGTACGCAGTTGATTCTTGGAAGACCGTTTATGGCTACGGTTGGTGCCATTATGGACACACCCAGCAAGAGAATCTCGCTCTCATACATTGACAAGGGGGTGTACTACAAAGCCATTCCTACTAGAGGAGCTACCACGCATGTCTCTTGCATCGCTGTTGTCACAGGAGAGACGTTGGTAGCTGATCCTTTGGAAGAACCTTTTGACGTGCCAACTGTCATGGAAATTCTAGATAGTCCTTCTGTCATCACAAAGAAAGACGTCAAAACAGCTAAGGCAAAGAGGAAGGTAAAGAGCAAAGGAGTAAAGGGTGCTCCCTCTATGACTTTAATCCCTCAGAAGTGTGATGAGGACTCGATTGAGTACAAGGTGAAGTGCAAAGGAACCTCAAAACCATTCTCCAAGGCTAGAGTCATTCTTACTCCGGAGCTGAAAGAGAAAGGAAAAGAGGTTATAGAGAGCATGTTGAGTAGAACTCTGAGTCTGCAAGTGTCTCGTTATAGAACTTGCATGGGATTGAGTTCTCGACCTCGCTCTGACTAATCACCTGAGTAAAGTCAAGCTCGTGACGTTAAACAAGCGCTTGGTGGGAGGCAACCCATTGGTAAGTTTGTACATAAGTTTTGTTTTTGGTTTTGTTTTTGGTTTTGGTTTTGTGTCTTGTTTCACGTGCAGCAGATTCAGACAAGCGGTATCGATCGACACCCACCCGGTATCGATCGACACCATCCACACGACAAAGAAGCTGGGTATTTCTTAAGGGACCGTGAGCAACAGATCAATCGATGTCAAAATTGCATCGACCAATATCCCTTGTATCGATCGATACCACCATGGTATCGGTCGATACCCGTCACCCAGGTATGCCTCCTTCGCTTTTCACCAATCCACTCAGCTCTTCTGTTTTCTTTTACCAACTCTAGGCTAAATAACATTGTGGACAGTGTTTTTCAAGTCTGGGGGAGGTAGTCGCTGACATTGTGTTTGTTTTTCTTAGAGTCAGTTGTTTTTGAGTCATTTGTCGTTTTATTGAGTCAAAATTTGTTGGAGACTATGATCGTGTTCTTGACTCTTTTGTTCTGACTTTGCTTCTGAGTGTCCACTGTTACAGAATCAGTTAGAGATCGACTAATGAAAAATCCAAAGACTGACCAGTTAACTAGAAGACACACATGTTTCCAGCAAAGTTCTTTTAAAGCCTAAGCCAAATTTCTGCACTTCATCGACGTGGTTAGTATTCATAGAGCTTGATTCCTCATTCATATATGACAAAGGAACCCATGTGTTTAAAAGTGATAGTATCTCTCTCCCCTATTATAAGTTAATAAATAAGTGCATGAAAAGATGAGATGATTTTCTCCTAAGTAGAGGGTTAGGAATGTTTCCATCGATCCCATTATTCTACTTGGTGAGGGATGATCACACAGAGGATTGGAAGCGAGGTTAGGATTTTCTTATGATGCCATTATTCGCCTACACCCTTTGATACATTGAGAGGGAAGAACCGGGGATTCGGTGGCAAACACCATCAATACTCGCGTCTCTTACCTTGATGTGTATATGCGGATGTAAAAAAAAAAAAAGAGAATATGATAAGAAATAAGTCTGTGGGAGAGGAAAAGTGATACGAAAAGTGTGAAGTTGGGTGGTTCCTTGTCATGATATTGTATTGGAAAGAATTTAGAAGGTTCTTGGTATTAATCACAGTGATGAAACTGACGATGATGAGTTTAATTGAATGAAGCTGCGAAATAATGTGTGTAGTCTAGGGAAGCTGCAAATGCCTAAGGAGAAGTACATGGTGGTTAGTCTTGGAACTGGTTAGGTGACATTTGGGTGTTTGGGAAAATGGTCATTGCAATGCTTCATGAACAGGTGAGTCTCCGTGTTTTCAAACCTCTTTCTCTGGTTTAGTCTTCTATTTGCTTGAGGGCAAGCAAATGCTAAGTCTGGGGGAGTTGATATATCATGGTTTTTACCCCGTTTAAGCCATGATATAAGTCCGTTTTATAGTCTTTCTACTATTTTGTAGTGTTTTAGAGTCTTTTACAGGTTTTAGCACGTTTGGAGCATAATTGGAGATATTGGAGCTTTCTGGAGCATTTTGGAGCAAAGCAGAAGTTCCTGTAGCTGAGTACCCGATTTGAAGCCTCAATGTTGATCGATACTGACTAGTATCGGTCGATACTCACTGCAGCAAGACACGAGTCGCGACTTTTATGAAGAGTTGAAGAATTGTAAAATTGCCCAAAAGACTTTATTATTTACAATTTAGCCCAAAACGTGTTTTAGGAGTTTAAGTTAGGTTTTTCAGCCACTTTTGTTGGCGACGCTTTATTTTACTTTGGTTTTCAGTGAGAGAGCTCTCTGAGCATAGTTGTTGTTGAAACCCCGTTGATATCCACCATTGTTCCCAATGTAATAGACCTCTTCTTTATTACTCAAATCCACCATATGTTCTTGTGATCCATGAGTGCCGTCAAAATCACCAACAAAGTTAACCATTCTTTGAGAAGCATTTAGGAGCTTGTCCATTTTGTTATTGAGTTTTCATTTCTTTGGCTTTCTTTTGCTCCTCAAGATCACTTGTGGTCCGTGTAGCCCGATCATAATCCGCACCATAAGTGCCGTCACTGTGGGCTAAATTTTCCACAAGTTCCATGGCTTCGTTCACACCCTTAGCAAAGAAGTTCCTGTTGGATGCGGTTCAAGTAATATCCGGAGCTTTGGTAAAGCACCACGGTATAGTGTGCTCAAAGAGTTGCATTGGAGAAACCGTGGTGTGGGCATTGAGTGGTGTAGCTCCTAAAACGCTCCTATGCTTCATTGAAGCTTTCATTTGCCCTTTGTGTGAAGCTTGAGATCACAATCCGAAGTTTGGCCGTTCTAGAATGGGAGAAGAACTTGGCAAGGAATGCCGTTTTGCATTGAGCCCATGAAGTGATGGACCTTTGGGGAAGATTTCTTTCCCATTGCCATGCCTTGTCCCCGAGAGAGAATGGGAACAACCGCAACTTGACGCTATCCTAAGAGACTCCATTCATTTTGGTTAGATCACATATCCGATCAAAGTAATCCAAGTGATCAAAGGGATCTTCTACCGCCAAGCCATGGAACTTATTACCTTGGACCATGTTGATGAAGCTAGCGTTGACCTCAAAATCGGTGGTCTCAACCGGTGGAGCTTAGATACCTTGGCAGTTGACATGGGCATTGGCCGCGTCTCCCGCTCCAACTATGTTTGGAGCTCTAGCATCACGGGCGGGAGGTGGTGGGATTTGGATGTTCCCAACGTGAGCTTGTTGGTGCCCTTGACCATTGTCCATGATCCTATAAAGAGAAAACAAAACTAGATAGATAGATTAGTAGACAAAAGAAAAAAGAAAAAGCTTAATCTCAAGAAGAAGTAAAATCCTAATGTTGAAAGCTAAACCCACTTGGCAACGGCGCCAAATTGATAGTAGGATTTTTACTAATCAATTACTCAACCTTACTCGTATCATTGTAGAATTTGAGGTTCAATCCAAATGGGTGTTGATTCAAGACACCAAGAATACATAGAATTACTTAATTCAAGCAACAAGGTTGGTTTTTGTGTTTAATCTAATTAGCTAATAAGAATTTAAAACAAGTAACAAGAGCTAGCAAAACTAAACGAGGGTAATGCTATAGATGAAAGGTGAATTCAAGGATAAGGCAATTGAAATAAGGTGATCCATGGCTAATTAATGATGTCCAAAACTCAAGCAATACTAATCACTAGGCAGAGATCATTAATTACAACTAATCATTTCTCAAGACCCTAATCATCTTTGCTAATCATTAATCCAAGATCATATTCTCATTTGTGGATAATTAATTAGCAAGCATTAAGTTTAACAATCAAGATCAACCAATAATCACTTTAGACAACTACTCTCATAGGCTAGAAATGAATATCTCTTAATTAGTTCATCAAGGCATTTCATCAAACATCTTGTGGGTGTGAAATGCCCTTTGATCTAAATCCACTTTCTCAAGCTAGATTTAGGATTAAGAGTACTAATCAAGAAGGGCAATCTAATAATCTAATCCTATACATCATTAATCATCCATGGAATCACCCTAAATCTACCAAACCCTCAAATCCTAAAAGACTACTCACTAATCCTGGAGAACCCAACAAATCCTATGAAGAACATGTTAAATCCCATGATTAGATGATTAAGAAAGAAGAGATAGAAGATAGAAATCAAATGATCCAAACTTAAATTGCATAAATCAAAAGGAGATATCTCTTACAAATCACTTAAAACACACTTAGAGAGGTTTTTAGTATAAGAAAAGACGTAAACCAAGAAAATTAGGTTTTTGGGCTTAAATAGTGAAAGGGGGCCGAACCGGGTCAACCCGGGACAAACCGGGTATTGACCCGGTTGAAACTAGTTTTGGGCTTGTTTAAAGTCGTTAGCTTGACCTAATAGCCTTTTAGGCGTGAGATGGATTACCGAGGGGAATGGTTTCTTCCTCGGCGATTTCTACGTCAGCGAGGTATGGCTTTAGGCGCTGACCGTTAACCACAAACTCATTTCCCGTAGTGCCCAGCAACACCACGGCTCCGTATGGTCTCACCTCCTTAATTGTGAATGGTCCGGACCATCTCGATCTCAGCTTCCCTGTAAAAAGTTTAAGGCGAGAGTTGTATAGCAATACCTGATCATTTGCAGCAAAGTTCTTAGGGATTATTTTCTTGTCGTGATAGGCCTTGGTCTTTTCTTTGTAGATCTTCGAGTTTTCATAGGCCATTTGACGTATCTCCTCCAGCTCATGTACTTGCATCGTTCTTCTTTCGGAAGCAGGTTTGATGTCGAAGTTGAGTAACTTTACAGCCCATGCTGCCTTGTACTCGAGCTCCACAGGAAGCTGGCATGATTTCCCGTAGGCAAGATGGAATGGTGTCGTTTCCAAAGGTGTTTTGAATGCAGTTCGGTATGCCCAAAGAGCGTCGTCTAACTTGATAGCCCAATCCTTCCTTGCTGTGTTCACTGTCTTCTGTAGGATACCCTTGATTTCCCTGTTGGAAATTTCGACTTGCCCACTCGTTTGAGGGTGGTAGGGAGTGGCCACCTTGTGCTTGACTCCATGTTTCTTCAAGAGGTTCTCAAAGACTTGTTGAAGTGGGACCCTCCATCACTGATCACTACTCTAGGTACACCGAACCTTGGGAAGATTACTGATTTGAACATCTTTAAAACCACCTTGGCGTCATTTGTTGGGCTAGCCAGCGCTTCTACCCATTTAGACACATAGTCCACCGCCACTAGTATATATTGATTTCCGTAAGAAGATGGAAAAGGACCCATGAAATCGATTCCCCATACATCGAACACCTCAACTTCCACGATGAAATTTGGTGGCATTTCATTCCGTTTGCTGATGTTCCCTTGCCTCTGGCACGAATCGCATTTGGAGATAAAAGCGTGTGCATCACCGAACATACTCAGCCACCAGAAACCAGCTTGTAGGACCTTGGATACTGTCTTCAATGTGGCAAAATGTCCAGCATAATTAAAACCATGACAGTGAAAAAGAATGCAGGGGATTTCCTCCTCGGAGACGCACCTGCGGAAAACACCATCCGAACCTTGTTTGTACAAGTAGGGCTCATCCCAAAAGTAGTGTTTGATGTCTCGCAATAACTTTTTCTTCTTGTTCCCAACAAAGTTGCTTGGTTCCTTCTCTGCGGCTAAGTAGTTTGCTATTTCACCAAACCAAGGCATTTCGAGGAGCTTGGAGCGGTGACCACTATGCTCAACGCTAATTGCAAAACATTCTCCTCGGGTAAGCTGTCATCTAGAGGGGTATCCTCATCTATACACAGCCTAGACAAGTGATCAGCAACACCGTTCTCGATCCCTTTCTTATCCTTGATCTCAAGATCGAATTCTTGTAATAGAAGAATCCATCGCAAGAGCCTAGGTTTGGCATCCTTCTTCGTCATGAGATATTTCAGGGTGGATGGTCGGTGTGCACTATAACCTTAGACCCCACAAGATAGGACCTGAACTTCTTAAAAGCGAACACAATCGCAAGAAGCTCTTTCTCAGTTGTAGCGTATTTGCATTGCGCATCATCAAAAGTCCTGCTGGCGTAGTAGATAACGTGGAGCTTCTTGTCTTTTCGCTGCCCCAAAACAGCTCCCACTGCGAAATCGCTAGCGTCTGTCATTACCTCGAATGGGATCTCCCAATCTGGTGGTTGAACAATCGGTGCGCTGACAAGTGCTCGATCAATGTCAAGGTTGATAACATGTACAACGATCTCTTTTGCTTGCTCTTTGTGTGATCTAGGCTCCAGCGTCAACTTGGTGCCATACTCTGTGGCTAAGCGACTAGGATTCACAAAGTTCAAGCAGACTAAGATATCCTTAGTGTTTGCCGATCATTCTGTGAAGCTGCCTGTTGGTGTTCTTGAGGATATACACGTGTGAATTGGAGATGCATCCGTTCCTGCAGATTTCGTGGTCCTGGAGCTAGATGAAGAACTGAAAGATCCTCTCATTTTAGGAAGACCCTTTTTGTGTACGGCAGGAGCCATAATAGATGTGAGGAACGGGCGAATCGGTCTCCACCTGGGAGATATCGTTATGAAATTCGAGATGGACAAGATGCTAAAGAAGCCTACACTAGATGGCCAAATGTTCTCTATTGATGATTCACTAGAAGTCTCTGACGAAGTAGTCGAAGAGATTCTAGTAGATGACCCTCTAAAGACCGTTTTGACAAGAACTGAGGGTGAACATGGATTCATGAGTGATGATGCGACCATTTATGCTGAGATGCTGGACTCAAGTCAGACAGTGGGGAGGATGGTCGAGTACATCATCTTGAATGGAGCTGCAGAGAAACCTCTGGCAGCACGTCCCTCTGCGACACCCACATACCCATGGAGCGAGCTGAAGGCTCCAAAGGTCGAGCTCAAAACACTCCCAGCAGGGCTAAGGTATGCATTTTTTGGTCCTAATTCTACTTACCATGTGATCATCAATGCCGAGCTGAACAATGTTGAGACTGCTTTGCTTTGATGTGAGCTTAGAAAGTATCGTAAGGCTCTAGGCTACTCGCTCGATGATATTCTAGGGATTTCACCTGACCTTTGCATGCATAGGATACACCTAGAAGATGAATCAATGACTTCGATAGAACATCAGAGACGGTTAAACCCAAACCTAAAGGATGTTGTAAAGTAAGAGATAATGAAACTTCTAGAGTCGGGCATCATATACGCTATCTCTGATAGTACTTGGGTGAGCCCAGTCCATGTAGTGCCAAAGAAAGGTGGCGTAACGGTTATTAAGAATGAGAAAAATGAGTTGATCCCAACTAGAACCATTACAAGGCATATGATGTGTATTGACTATAGGAAGTTAAACGCTGCTACTCGTAAGGATCATTTTCCCCTGCCTTTTATCGATCAAATGCTTGAGAGATTGTATAACCACCCATACTACTGTTTTCTAGGTGGTTATTCTGGTTTCTTTCATATTCCCATTCATCCAAACGACCAGGAGAAGACCACGTTCAGATGTCCTTATGGCACTTTTGGTTATTGCAGAATGGCATTCGGTTTATGCAACGCCCCGGCGACATTCCAGCGATGCATGATGTCGATTTTCACTGACCTTATTGAGGACATAATGGAGGTTTTCATGGACGATTTTTCGGTCTACGGATCCTCCTTTTCTGTTTGTCTTTAATTTGTGCAGGGTATCGGAAAACTGCGAGGAGAAACATATGGTATTGAATTGGGAGAAGTGTCATTTTATGGTCAAGGATGGAATTGTCTTGGGACATAGAATTTCGGAGCAGGGGATCGAAGTGGATAGGGCAAAAATTGAAGTAATGACTAATCTTCAGCCGCCTAATTCTGTTAAGGGGATTATAAGCTTTCTTGGGCATGCTGGGTTTTACAAGAGGTTTATCAAGGATTTTTCCAAGATCGCTAGACCCTTGACTCGGCTGCTATGTAAGGAGGTGAAGTTTGATTTTGACAGCGATTGTCTGGAGGCCTTCCACACGATCAATCCTTAGCAGATTGCTGTTGATTTAGTAGAAGTTGCTGCATGAGAAGTTTCAACTCATCCTGAGAATCATTCGCGGAGCTTGCGGGTGCCTGGAATGGAATGTGTTTCGTTGTCTACAAGGTGTTGAACAGTTGTTTCTGTTGAAACCCAGCTTGAAACCTGTTTTGACCTTGGTACCCCTGAGAAAAACCCGAAGCGCCCGCATTTTGCGCAAACATCTTTCTCTGTTGTTGAGTTTGCTGAGGGTATACTTGATCTTGGGAATTTTTGACATTGTTGCTTCTGTAGGACAGGTTTGGATGGTTTCTGTAATTCTGGCTGAAACCTCTGTTCTGCACATACCCTTGCCCGTTAATGAAGTTCACCTCTTGTTGTTCATCAGTTTCTTCCTCGGCTGATCCCTGACAGTGGACAACATCTCCTAGCTCCTCGCAAGACTGCACACCTCTCTGATTTCCCTTCAGCAACAAATTAACCTTTGCGATCAGCTCATCAATCTTCTGCGACTCCGCATTGTTGACCCGTTTGGATCTGTCATACTCAGGACATCGATTCCCAGAACTTGCAGCCAAGTTCTCTATCAGCTGATATGCTCCTTCCTTAGTCTTCGTCATGAAATCTCCATTGCTTGCAGCATTAAGGGCGTTTTTGTAGTCCCAGTCGACTCCATCGTAGAAGATACTTAGGATTTGCTCATCTGAGTACCCATGATGTGCACACTCTCTGCAGTACTCTCTGAACCTCTCCCAAGCTTCGCAGAGAGACTCACACATGCTGCTGGAAAGTAGTGAGTTTGTTCCGCAGTGAAGCTGTCTTAGACTTGGTGTAGAAGTGGTCTAAAAAGGTGGCTCTGCGGTCAACCCAAGTAGTCAACGATCCAGCTGAAAGTGTCTTTAGCCATCTCAGTGCCTTGTCCGCTAAAGAGAAAGGGAAGAGCTTGCACTTGAGGTAGTCAGCAGGTACCCCATTCGATTTGGTGGTGCTGCAGATCTCTTCGAAATTCTCAATATGATCCATTGGGTGCTCTGCAGGTAGGCCATGGAACACGTGTTTCACCAATGCAACCATCTGAGGTTTGATCTCGTAGTCTTGCCTCGTAATGGCTGGTGGACGGAGGGCAGATCTGCTCTGGTAGAAGGTATGAGGCGTGTCCAAGGCCCCGATAGCAAGCTGTTGTTGCTGTTGCAACTGTTGCTGCTATTGCAACTACTGCACTTGCTCTTGTAGCCTCCGAAGTTCAGCTGCCGCAGCGTTTTGTTGGTTATTGTTTTCGTCGTTCATGGTGACGGGATTTGACCTCGCTCTTCTTCTCGTACGTTCTAACCTCGCTAGCTCTTGGTTGTCGAGCTCAAGAAGGTTTTCGGACCCCATGCTTCTGGTAACTCTACCCAGTTTTTGGTTAGTCGCCTGAAACACACAAGAGAGTAAAATAAAATACGTTAGTAAATCTTATACTAAGTTTCAAATTCATAATTGAAGGTAACGCTATTGGTCCCCGGCAACGGCGCCAAATTGATTTAAGTGTTTTCACCTAGTCAATTAATACTAAAGTTCACACTACCGCAATCATAACGGTTGTCAATGCAGTACTTTAGGATTGATTCCACATAGACCAAGGTTGGTTTTGGGAAAGTAACGAAAGCAATTAAAACGATGTAAATTCAATAAGGGAAAAGCATTAGGTCGAGGGTTTCTTCGCAGGAATCCAGAGATCATGAATCAGACAACTATTCATGGGGTAATTAAACACAAGTTTCAAACTCAAACATAAATATCTAACCAATCCACTTCCGTGGCATTGATTACTAAATCTAGCAACCTAAAATCCTAACTTCCGTTGGCATAGAATTCTAGATCAGCACTAACGAGCAGGTTCAATATGTTCACGAATCGCCTTAGCATCAACTTCCGCAGGCTAAGGACAATTCGCTCGCTTATATTCTTTCTAGCAAGCTGCGACACTTCCGTGGTGTAGATTAAGCCATAAATCATAGACTAAGCGGTCAAGCTCTAGCCAAAGCAATAAGCACAACAATAAGCGAAAACCACATAAGATAAGCCCATATCTGTGTCTAATTCAATGATTCATGAATCCCCTTGAAACCCTAAACCTAACTAATGAACTACTCAGACATGGAAGCAGAGAAGAAGCAAAGAGATGAAGAAGACATAGTATAGATTAAGAGAGAAAAGGTTTAGAATTCTTCTCAATGGATACAAAGATTCTTCTCCAAAGCTTACAATGATTTCCAGCAAAAAGTCTCAATAGATTAAAGCGATAAAAAGTGTCTGTAAAGCGGTGTGCCGTCAAAGAGGCTAAAAATAGAGTATATATAAGTCCTAGGTCGAATTAGGTCAAAATAGGCAACTTCTAGGGCAAAACAGGAAAATCATAAGTTTCCTTTTTCTTCTCGTCGGCCTGCATCGATCGATGCTGGATCTCCTATTGGGATTGCATCGACTGGCTCCATCGACCGGCTCCATCCTGCATCGGTCGATTGGAAATCTTTTGATGGTGTTGCATTGGTCGATGCACTCCTTGCATCGACTGATTCTGCTATTTTCTTCACGGTTTCGTGCGTTTTTGCCCTCGTAACTCCAATTTCTTCCTTAGACGCCTTTTTACCTGAGATATCTAAGTAAAGGACTAAAAGACTCTAAGAGCAGACTTTGACTCGATAAAATACTTAAAAGAAACACCAAAACATAAGTTAGAAAACGGTAAAAACTAAGTATATCATGAATCTGATCGGAACCCCTTCGTTCAGCCGGTACAAATGGATTGGTCTGCACTGCCGTGTTTGTACCGAGCCGTAGTACCGACCGAGAATGGGCCGGTACTAATCTTCCTGAGCCTTCATGCCGAGCTGAGCTGGGTCGGTGTTTCCTCCTGTGCCGATACCGATCCAGCATACCGACCCAGAACGGGTCGGTACAGTCTTCTGGAAACTCCATTCTTCTTTTCGGCAGCCAGACAGACATACTCTCAGTAAATCGGCCATATCTCACGAACCATAGATCCGAATGACCTGAATTTAACTCCAGTAGACAGCTAACTCCTTTGTCGACAACTTCCATGAAGAACATTGAAGCTGAATCAGATCGGAAAGCCTTCGTCCAGCCACATCTTTAAGACACCTCGGGTGAACTCTTCCTTCTCTTAAGCTCAATCACTCCAATCATCCCAAATGTCTCCAAAACACCTAGAAACACTCCAAATGAATGCAAAAACTCTCTATGACCTAATGCAACATCCTAAACTCTAATAAATACCAAAATGCTAGAAAAACTATGATTATGCATGTAAATGACCAGAGAATGTTAACTAAAATGCATGTTAAAACATGTAAATTATGAGAATATCAGCACCCGCAAGCTCCGCGAATGATTCTCAGAATGAGTTGAAACTTCTCATGCAGCAACTTCTGCTAAATCAACAACAATCTGCTAAGGAGATCAATGTCAAGGTTGATAACATGTACAACGATCTCAACGGCAAGTATGAAGCTGTATGCAGTCATGTGAAGAAGCTAGATACTCAAGTTGCTCAGACTGCTGAAGCAATCAAAAGCCCGCAAGGAACTCTCCCAGGGAAGGTAGAGCAGAATCCAAGAAATGAGTTCGTCAATGCCATCACACTCAGAAGTGGAAAAGAACTCGAAACCGTCGCAAGGGAAAGTAAAGATGATGATATTGTCATGGAACCAAAGAAAGTCGACGAGAAAACAACCCCAAGAGAGAAAAATTTCATAGATGAGGGCGATGCAGATGAACGACAAATACCACCTCCTACACGTGTCTATACTCCAAGGGTTCTGATAGTAGGATTTTTCCTATTCAATTACTCAATTCCTACTCGTATCGTCGTAGTACTTGAGGGTCAATCCAAATGAACGAGATTTCAAGGCAATAAAAATGCACGGTGCTTTTTAAGTTAAGCTAAACAAGAGGGGTTGTGTTTTAATTAATGAACTAAGCAAACTAAACAAGATTTAGAAATAGCAAACTAAACAAGTTGAAATTCAATAAACAAAAGCGAATTCAAAGATGGGGTAATCGAATTAGGTGAATCCATGGCTAATTCATGATGCTCAATATTCAAACAAGGCTAATCCCTAGGCAATGGTCATTAAATGTGACTAATCCTTTCTCAAGATACTAATCATCATGCTAATTACTAATCCAAGATCAAATTCTCATTTGTGAACTAATTAGCAAGCATTAAGTGTAATCATTCAAGACCAACCAAATAAACACCCTAGACAACTACTCTCATAGGCTAGAAATGAATATCTCTTGACAAGTTCATCTAGGCATTTCATCGAACACCTTGTGGGTGTGAAATGTCCCTTTGATCTAAGCAAGCTTTCTCAAGCAAATCTAGCATTAAGATCACTAATCAAGAAGGGAAATATATTAATCTATCCCTAAGCATCATAAATCATCCAAGGAATCAACCTAAATCTAACCCATCCCCAAATCCTAAAAGACTACTCACTAATCATGATGGACCCAACAAATCCTATGAAGAACATGTTAAATCTCATGATTAGATGATTGGATGATTAAGAAATGAGATGTGAGAGGAAGAGATTAAGGAATAAACTTAGATTGCATAAATTAAAGGAGAATCTCTCTTACAAATTACTTAGAACACTCAAAAAGGGAGGTTCTTAGCATAAGAAAAGACATCTATGAAATTAGGTTTAGAAAGTATTTATATTAAAAAGTGGGCGACCGGGTCAACCCGGAACAAACCGGGTCTTGACCCGGTCGGATCTTGGGTCGTGGTCGCAAAGGATCCACACCGTTTGGCCTTGCCGGATGGATGGGGGTCGGTGTGAGGACTTCATGTCCTTGCCGGTTGGTGGCGCCGGACGGGTGTGGGACAGTGTGACTTTCTTGCTCATGCACGTCGGATGCATTCGGGCCGGTACGGGAGATGAGTCCAAACGGTGCATGCTTCTATCTTCATACTGTGTGGGGTGTGCCGTGCGGATGGTGGTCGGTACAGGTGCTGGGTTGGAACACGCCGGACGGACGCACCGGATGGAAGCTGGCCGGTGTTGTCGCTTCATGAGAGGGGTTGCCGGATGACCTCGGGACGGCACGGGCGTAGTGCTGGGACAGCACAACTCTCTGTCCTCGTACCGTTTGGACGTGCCGGATGGAAGAAGCACGGGACGAGTGCTGGGTTGAACTGTGCCGGACGGAAGCGCCGGATGGGAGCTGGACGGTGTGTGGAAGGGAAGATGGCCGGTACATAAGTGATGCAAATCCATGTCGGATGGGATCCGGCCGGTGCAGAAGGTGACTTGGGACGGCACATCATACTGTCCCCATACCGTTTGAGGACACCGTGTGGAATCCAACCGGTGTAGTGGCCCAAAAACTCCATTTTTCCTTCTAGTCAACTCCTCATGACCCAAGTCCGAATGCAAGCTTCTTCAACGGTTTCCAAAAGCTTCCAAAGTACATAGAACACACTTCAAAACATGCAAGACTCCCTAGGACCTAGTGAGAACTCTGTAAACTCTAAATGGGAATGAAACCTTAAGGAAAACAATGATTATGCATGCATGCGACTAAAAACACTAACTAAAATGCATGCTAGAACAAGTAAATTACGAGAATATCAACTCCCCCAAACTTATTATTTTGCTTGTCCTCAAGCAAACAACAAGAACAAGTAGAGATAGAGGCGGGAGCGGGAGCTCAAATCCACAAGTAACGCGAAAAGAAATCACATTCATCGCCCAAGATTGTAGTTCTAAAATGCACCAAGCGCGTCTACTCCAAAGGAGTTAGCCATTCCTATCTCATCATGCATCAAATCCAAACCCCAATCTACACAAGCAATCCTATTCTCCAACCCCTTAACATTGATTAATGGTGTAATCGTGAATCGTGTTTATACACGGTCCGTTTGGCTAGGGACTCGGTTATGAGATGAAAATGATCTCATTGTCACGCACGGGTAATCAAATATAGGTATCTCTCATGGAAGGAGCAAACCGTAGCCAAATGCTAAAGGTAAAAGGCAATGTATGCATACAATGGTGAATTCTCATCTACCCAAACGCCTAGAGTGTCTCTAACGTATTTCTTTCTAAGCCGTTGTGCCCCAATCCTAAACTACCCTTTTCTCTCAAGGCATTTTACCTTCATGACCCAAAAACGTGCTTCTCGTTCCTTAATTCCATTTTCTTCTCATCCGGGGATCGACTTCTTCTTCCTTGCTTTCATGGTTTGGTGCTTCCTTTGTTGTTTTTGGCTCTCCTTTTCTTCTTTTGTTCTTGCCTCTTTTGCTTCTTTGTTGCTTTGGCCTTTTCGGCTTTCTTATATTTCTTTGAATTTTCGAGGCTAACTTATTCTTAGAGCTATTCTTATGATTTTTGCACCAACCAATCTATAAATTTCAATCTCATCTTTCCTCCTCCCTATTTGTCTTCCCATTCCACCGAATCATTCGAAACAAAATCCAATCACCTAATTCCTAAACCGTTCCCATGTCAAACCAAGAGTCACCAACCTAGCTAGCCTAATCCTAGATTAACTCTGTGGTGATGGAGCTAAATCTACAAGAGACTTCCTCCTTGTCACCCTAAACCTAACACTTTTTGCCAAGTTTGCTCGAAAGAAGGCCTCACAAATCGCACACGAATAACAATGGCTAGAAAGGAGGTTAAGGTCAAGGTAGGGGAAACCATTCCAATGATGGGATATGGCTACTTGGATAAACAAGAGTGGTGAAAAGGGGAAAGATTATCTAAGTATGTGTATGGTGATCCACAAATTTATTCAAGAATGCATAAACACGATATTTGCAAGTCAAGTTTAGGGTTATCACTTAGATGGGGTTGGATGCAATTCAAGCTTGTTTCAACCAATGCAAGTATGATGAAGCATGAGATCTAAAAATGGTTCGTCTTTACTTTCAAACTCACCTAAGTGCATCAAACAACTACGAACGTGGGCGATGAATCAATTTCTTAAGGTGCTACCCTATAGGGAAAAATCATCATTGCTCCCTATGCACGTGCAATGCATCCTATATGCTACTAGACTCGATCCTATTCGTGAAATGCAAACTAAATGGATTTTCTATGCCTTAGATGAATGCATGAATGCATGAGACTCAAAATGCAAAATAGAAAAATAAGATCAAAATAAACATGATTAGAAACCGGTCCTTCCCCCAAACTTAAATCACACCGTCCCAGTGTGAAATAAATTCAAAGGAAGAACCAAAAACAAAATACAAAGATGACTATACAATGCAAGACTCAAGAAAAATTAAAAATTATTTACAAGGTGTTTTAGAGTGTACCTAGAAACTTTGAGATGGGGAAGAAGACCCCATTGAGTAGGACGGGTTGCTAGAGCATGGTGAAGGTGACCGCATTGCCTTTCTCTACCCTTGAGAAACCGCGTCCTTGTGAGATAAGCTTCGTCCATTAGATCCCACTCCACGTTCTTGTCAACCGATAGCTTGATTCCCTTGGTCTTGAGAATAAGTGTGATTAGCCAACCAACTCCAATCGCACACCTCTTGTTTTTAGTCCCCGATGCCCAGCCATTGTAGCATACCAAATGTCTCATTACGAGAGTCGCTAGGGACGGGATTCTCTCGCTGCCCTTGAACTCTTGACCATTCGTGAAAGTCGAGAGAAGGGGTTTCAAACCAACAGCCATCAATTCCAACTCATCAAGTGTCACCGTCCCGAATTCCACCTTGGCAAAGAACATGTGAGCCAAGACTTTGTGCACGTACCTAATGGCTGGGTTCCGGATGTGAGTATTCTTGCTGGTCCCGGGACTATACTTCCCATATCCAATGGTCTCCCAAAAGTGCTTGAGCTCCTTGGCGGGGAAGTGAAAGTATTCTCCTCCTCGAGTTCCTTCTTCCCGGAAGCCAAAGGCTTGACAAATCTCATGAAAGTTCATCCTATAGTCCTTGCCATTCACCTCGAACCCGAGAATCCCAAATCCGGTTTGTGCATTCGCGTTCTTATGATGCTCGTCGTAGAAGGCCACACGTCGAGAAGATAGGAATTCGCATGTGAGCACTTGGTGTGCTTGTTCCTTCATGTGCCAAAAGCCACCAAATCCCATATTGTTGAAGATGGTTGCCACGTCGTCAAGGATTCCCAATTTCTCCAACACAATGACGTCTACAAACCGTCCTTGCTCAAACTTCATCGTCATGAGCTTTTCAAAGATCTCGGACTTGGTTGGGGGGTCTTGCGTTGTGGCTTCTTCTTCCCTTGCCACGTTTTTCCCTTTCTCCTTGGCCATGGAAGTTTTCTTAGTCTCCTTGGCGGTGGTGCTCTTCTTCTTCCCCTTATATGTGGGGTTCGTAGCCTTGGCTACTTGCTTTCTCTTAGCTTTTGAGCTCTTTGCATCAACGGGTTGCTCGGCCTTGGAGCTCGTCGCAACAACCATCTCCACGTTTTTGTGTTTAGCTTGTGTCTCTTCATCAAGTGTTTCTGCCCTTGTCCTCCCCATAGCACCCACATTGCCTCAAGAATTTCATGAGAATCACGAAAAGAATGGCAAAAATTCAAGAGAAAAATTCTTGCATGAGGCTTTTGAATTGAAGCAATTTTCATGAGCAAGAGGGTAATTTAGTCCACCAAAATAAATTAAAATACCCAAATTCAAGACTAAATACTTCTACCCTCAAGAAAATCTCAAGAAAAATATCACCTTTAAAGCTCTCCATGTTCATGAACTTAACCCCTAAAAAAAACTCATTCAAATGCACAAGTTGCTCCATAGATCTAAGGTATCTAGGTAAGTTCCACCTAAATCCCAAGGTTCTACCCCAAATGAAAGCAAATTCCAAGCAAATCTAAAAAAATTTCAAGAAATAATCCCTAAAAATTTTAAGTTCTTGATTTTCATGGGGATGATGAGTTTGATGAATTTACATTGGGATTTTCGTGCACAAATGCTTAAGAAAGTGATGGATGCACAAATTAGATGAAAAATCGAGCTTGGAGCAACTTGAATGAACAAATTTCAGCTTGAAATGAGAGAGCTATGGTGGAATGAAGAAGATGAGAGTAAGGAAGAGAGAGAAAATTTGTAGCTTTCTTATCCAAAATAATGGAAGAAGACAAAACCGGCCGGGTCGGGTCGAGCATGGCCGGGTCGAACCATCGGGCGGACCGGTGGTCCATAGATCCATTTTGACCAAATTCGAATCCGGTCAACACCGCATGAGGTCGGTACGGTGAGGCCAAACGGTGTGGATCAGTTTTCAAAAACTTTCTTCCCCGCTCAATTTGTGCCGTTCCACATGTGTGCGGTGTGGCTGGACGGTATAGCCTTCTGTCCGCGTCCCGTTTGAACCTTGCCGGCTGGAGTGCATACGGTGAGGTTTGTGCGAGAATCCTTGCCGGCTAGAATGCGTCTGGTGCTTTCAAACGGTGTAGGCTACTGTCCTTATACCGGTTGAGTCACACCGTCTCGATCTTGGCCAGTACAGTTCCATAATTGCACCAACACTCCCTATGCCAAGTCCCGTTCATCCGGCGCCAAGGAACGGCGCAACTCACTGTCTCCACACCGGTTGGAGCACACCGGCTCGAAGTCACGCGGCGTGGATGCTGGGATTGCATCGTCCCAATTCTTCATTCTTTTGCCCATCGATCCAAGGCTCTGTAACTCATCAAGATCCTATGAACACTCAACGAAAACGTCAAAACGAACTACAAGAGAAAGAAAAAGCGTAAAAATGAAAAGTATATACAATGATAAGCTTGGGGTGTCTCCCAAGAGCACTTTGTTTAACGTCACTAAGTTCGACGTTGGTTACCCGCTTAGGCGGAAGGAACATCATTGAGAGGAAGTGATACGCTCTCCTCAACGATTTCATTGGCATGGTGCGGTTTGCGTCTTTGCCCGTTTGCAACAAATTCTTCTCCGTTCTTGTTCATGAGAACAATGGCTCCATAAGGTCTCACTTCTTTGATCTTGAAAGGACCTGACAACCTAGACCGTAGCTTCCCGGGAAACAGCTTCAACCGGGAGTTAAAGAGCAAGACTTGATCTCCGGCCTTGAAGTCCTTACACACAATCTTCTTGTCATGAAAGGCTTTAGTCATTTCTTTGTAAATCTTGGAGCTCTCATAGGCTTCAAGCCTAATCTCATCGAGTTCTTGAAGTTGGATCAAACGCCTCTCTTGTGCCGACTTGAGATGGAAATTTAGGAGCTTCACGGCCCACATGGCCTTGTACTCAAGCTCGAGCGGTAAGTGGCATGACTTCCTGTAGAGAAGATTGAACGGTGTAGTCCCAATAGGCGTTTTGAACGCCGTCCGGTATGCCCACAATGCATCATCTAGCTTCTTAGCCCAATCCTTCCTCGAACTACCCACAGTTTTCTCTAGAATGGCCTTGATTTGGCGGTTTGAGACCTCCACTTGGCCGCTTGTTTGAGGGTGATATGGTGTGGCCACTTTATGCTTAACCACGTGCTTCTTGAGTAGACTCTCGAAGACCTTTTTGATGAAGTGGCTACCTCCATCGCTAATCACGACTCTTGGAACCCCAAACCTCGGAAAAATGATGGACTTGAAGAGCTTAAGAACTACCTTAGCATCATTGGTCGGACTAGCGATTGCCTCGACCCATTTAGACACATAGTCCACCGCTACCAATATATATTGGTTGCCATATGAAGAGGGGAACGGTCCCATGAAGTCAATGCCCCAAACGTAAAAAATTTCAACCTCAAGAATAGGATTTTGAGGCATCTCATCTCTTCTAGCAATGTTCCCTTTTCTTTGGCAAGCATCACAAGCGGAGACAAAAGCATGAGCGTCTTTAAACAAGCTAGGCCACCAAAATCCGGATTGGAGAACCTTTGTCGCCGTCTTGAATGAAGCAAAATGACCTCCATAGGCCGAGCCATGGCAATATAACAAGATCTCGTTCATTTCTTCTTCCGCCACACATCTTCGATATAAGCCATCCGAACACAACTTGTACAAGAACGGCTCATCCCAATAGTATCTCGTGACGTCATGAAAGAACTTCTTCTTCTTGTAGCCCTCCCAGTTGGGCGGCTGATGAAGGATAATTGTGTGTATCCAAATCAATTACCCAAACACTCCATCATTGTAGTATTTGGGGATCAATCCAAGGGAGGCACAAGAACAACACACTAAGAATGCAAGAAATCGCTTAAGCTAAACAAACCAAAGAGATTTGGGTTTTAATCTAGCAACCTAATGTAATTGAAAGCAAATAAACAAAAGACAAGCACTAAACGAGATTAACAATGATTAAAAGAGGATCATTGGGCAAGGCAATTGATTGGGGGAATCTTAAGCTAATCAATGATGTTCACATAATCACAAAAGAACATTTCCTTAAGCCTAGAACACTAATCAATATTAATCTAATCTCTTAGTACTAATCACTTCGCTAATTACCAAATCAGATCAAATTCTCATTTGTGAAATAAGTAATTAGCAAGCATTAAACTCAAGTTCTATTAGCTAATAATCACCTTAGACAATCACTCTCATGAGCTAAGTATGAAAATCCCCTTATTTAATTCATTTGGGCATTTCATCAAACACCTTGTGTGCATGAAATGCCCTTAGCTCTAGATCAACTTTCCCAAGCCTAATCTAGCATTACCATCAAATAAGAGAGGAAAAAATATAATTAAGCCCTAGACATCAATAAATAACCAAGAAACCCCCTAATCTACCAAGCCCAATGATCCAAGAATGAACTACTCACTAATCTTCATGAACCCAACAAGTCCATGAGAAAGATGATGGATTCCATGATTAATGAATAGAAAGATGAAGAATTAGGAAGATTAAACTTAAAGTTGCAATTAAATTCAAGATCAATTATACAAAATCATCCAAAATCCTCTAAGAAACCAAAGATGGATACACATTCGGTAAAATCGCGATGTCTCCTGGAATACTTGTCTGAATGACTTGATTCCAACTCTTCTGTCAAGCTAACTCATCTGGATACATCTTTCATGAAGATCATTGAGGCTGAATCTGACCGTAACTCCTTCGTTCTGCCGGATCTTCAAGACACTTTGGAATGATCCTTGCATCCTCTTTTGCTCCATTACTCCTAACATCTCCAAAATGTCCCCAAACACCTAGAAAACACTCCAAATGAATGCAAGACTCACTAGGACCTAATGCAAACTAACTAAAGCCTAATTTAGACCAAAACACTAAAGAAAGATATGAAAACACATGCATGAGACCTAAAATGCTAAGTTAAATGCATGCTAAAAGAGGTAAAATATGGGAATATCAACTCCCCCAAGCTTAAACCTTTGCTTGTCCTCAAGCAAATAAGAATAAGAAGAGAGAGAGGATCAAAAATGGGAGCTCAAATCCACAAGTGCCATAAAAAGAATCTAAGCCCAATGTCCAAGTTGCAAACTTCATGAGGCGATCAAACAAACTTACTCAAAAGTGACTAGCCATACTTATCCTTGCATGACTTACATTCGAACCTCAACCCACACAAACTTTCATATCCTCCAACCCCTTGACATTGATTAAGTGTAATAAGCGTGAATCATGTTTATGCAAGATCAAATGAATTCGTTTGGCTAAGGGTTCGGTTATGAGATGAAGATGATCTCATTATCACGCATGGGTAATCAAATGCAAGGATCTCTCATGGAAAAAGCAAACTCTAGCAAAATGCTAAAGGTAAAAGGCAACCTATGCATACAAGGGAGAATTCTCATATACCCAAATGCCTAGAGTGTCTCTAACCTAAACCTTTCTAACCCATTGTGCCCATATCCTAAGCTACCCATTTCTTCTCAAGGCATTTCGCCTTCTCGAACCAAAACACGCTTGTCGTTCTTTTCACTTCATCTTCTTCTCGCTCGGGGATTAGCTTCTTCTTCCTTGCTCTTTGTGGTTTGATGCTTCTTTTGTTTTAACCGTAGCTCTCCTTTTTGTTCATTCTTGTTCACGCCTCTTGCGCCTTTTTGATGCTTTTGCCTTTGGTTTTTCTCTTGTTCTTTGAACTTTTGAGGCTAATCTTATGCTTAGAGCTATTATTACGAATCTTTGCATCAACCAACCTATAGATCCAATCGCCTTTTCCCTTCTCCTTGTTTATCTTTTCCATTCCACAATACAATTCCAAACAAAACCGTTCACCAAATTTCCAAACCGTCCCCGATATCGAACCAAGAACCACCAACCTAGCTAGCCTACTCCTAGATTAACCCCGTGATGATGGAGCTAAATCTACATGAGAATTCCTCCTTGTCACCCTAAACCTAACACTTTTTGCCAAGTTTGTTCGAAAGAAGGCCTCACCAATCACACACGAATAGTAATGTCTAGAAAGAAGGTTGAGGTCAAGGTAGGGGAAACCATTCAGATGATGGGATATGGCTACTTGGATAAACAAGAGTGGTGAAAGGGAAAAGATTATCCAAGTATGTATGAAGTGATCCACGAATCCATCCAAAAATGCATAAACACAATAACTACAGGTCAAAATTAAGGTTATCACTTAGATGTGGTTGAATTCAAGTCAAGGTTTGCTTCAATCAAGGCAAGAACAATAAGACATGAGATCAAGGCATGATTCGTTCTTAATTTCTACACGAGATCAAAGCATCAAGTAACTAGCAACAATGGCATTGGACTAAGCTCTTAATATGGTACTTTACAAGGAAAAATATGTCATTACTCATAATGCTCATGCAAAGCTACCTTATATGCTATGCATCTAGACTCGATCCGCACAAAGGTTCAAACATTTTCAAATTTATTGAAAATGCATGATATGCATGAGACTCAAGATGCAAAAGGCAAAATAAGATCACAAAACACATGATTAGACACCGGTCCCTCTCCCAAACTTAAATCACAACGTCTCGGTGTGAAAGAAGATCAAGAGAGAGACCAAAAACGAAAGATAAAAATGCAAAGAGACTCAAAAGGAAAGAGTTACTTACAAATGAGGAGTGAGACTAGATGAATGGAGATGAATGAAGATCTTTCGACATCTACACCAATGTGCCTTGCCACGACCTTGCTACCATCAAGAACCTTGCAACCACCCAACAAAAGATCAAAAAGAACAAGGAAGCAAAGAAAGACATGAAAAGAAAGTATGTACAATGATAAGCTTGAGGTGTCTCCCAAGAGCACTTTGTTTAAAGTCACTAAGTTTGACTTTGGTTACCCTTTTAGGCGGGTGAGAGAGGAGTGTGAGCACTCCATGGTGGATCTTTGAGCTCGAGCTTGAGCACCTTGCTCATGTCATTTTGAAGACCGGTTTCGCCTTTCTCCTTGAGCTCTGGTGTGAGGATTGCTTTGACCATGACAAAAGGCTTAGACCGTCCCTCACACTTGATTTTGTAGTCAATCACCTCGTTTTCATGTTTCCAAGGGGGAGAGTCATGGTGGAAGGTTGGCTTAGCTTGGACTTGGGCTCATCAAACTTGCTTGGTCCGTTTTTCCCTTTGGCCTTGGTCCTTGTTCTCTTCTTTGCAACCTTGCTACTTTCAACCTCATTTTCCATCGTTGTGTGGAAGAGGGATGTTAAGCAATCACCATCCAATGCATGGGCTTCTTCACCATTACCATAACCAAAAGCTCTTTCTCCACAAGATCCCTTCTTCTCAAAATTAGCCTTTGGGGGTGAAACCACATCTATAGTTGCACAACTACCCACATGCTCAACTCTTGGAGCTTCAACCTCATCATCCTTGTAAACCATCACCTCTTTAGCATCGACCTTAGAACCGTAGAGGAGGTTAGAGATCTCATCAATTGCCTTTTCATGCTCATCAATTGTCATCAATACCACGGCTTGTTCCTCAACCTTCTCCTTGCTAGCAACCATCGATTCTTTATATTGAGAGCCGTGGAGGACTTCCTCAATCTCTATTAGAGACTCCTCATTCTCATCAATCAAATACTCCTCCACTTGACACTCATTAATTTTTCCTTCGAGATTCTCCATGGGTTTACTAGAAAGGGAACGTCCTTGAGCATTTTGATGATTTAAATGCATGATCCTAGAAGATACACTACAAGAAAACATCAAAAATTCCGACAAATATTTTCAACAATGATATTCGTTGGAAATTTCCAACAAAGATCTCACAAACTTCCAACGATATTTACGTTCGTTGAAAACTCGTCATAATTTTCCGACAAATATAGGTTATCGGAATTTCGTTGCATAGTTTGTAGGTAAATTGTCGGAAGTTTCCCACAACATTAGACCCGTCAGAAATTACCGACAATTGCCGACAATATGTAAGTTGTAGGGAATTACTGACGAAATCTTCGTCGGAACTTTGTCGGTGGACTTGGTTCCAACAAATTACCTACGAAATTTTTGTGGGAATTTTTCTGTATCTTTTTATCTTCTTTTCCGATCTAAGAGAAACCGAGAAAACAGAGTTTAAACCATCAAGTGCTGAGAATCGGTTTGTCAACTCGATCTTATCTCTTTGCTCAGTACTGGTCTTCGACGTCACACCGTCATTGTGGCTTGATGATACTCTGCTTTTGTCGCAGAGAGTTGTTGATGAAGATGCTTGAGTACTCATAATGTGTTGGTTCGATCTCTGATTTGATTTGTTTTGGGCTTCTCAATATTGGCCCAAAATCGTTTTCTCTTTAAAGAAACCAATATGTTTTGTTCCTGGGACTTTTCCTTTGTTTGCAATACAATTTCGTACCTATGATTTTTCTAGTTCAATTTGCAAAAAATATCAGAAGTTTACAAAGGAAAAAGAAAAACGCTTCATCTCCTTTTTTCTCCCTCTTAAGATTCAATAGGTAATATATAGGTTTATGATATTCTGTTACAAAAACAATTAGATAATTTAAAAAAAAAAAAAAACCAACTAAGTCGTCTAATATAATTGGGCCTGAAAAATCAAAAGCCCATACTAATTGACCACATGCCCTCGTAATCATCTTCTTCAATTCTTCGATCTGGTTTTATCACCGACGACGCTTCCAATCTAGCAACCACGCGCTTCCAACTACGAATCGTGCGTTTCCCAGCGTTTACAAACACCAGTTTTTCGGAATCGCGATTCTCTTGCGATTCCAAACGATTCTGTTGCCAATTCCGATTCTGTGGACTTGGTTCACCGGCGCTTTCGTGCAACCGGTGTGGGAATCGGAGCTTCACCGGCGCTTCCGTGCAACGTAGCTTTTAGTTCAATACTCCTATCCCTAAAACGAAAAAGTTCAAAAAATTGTTTGCTATGGCGACTAATAAACATCAGAGTCGTGAGTGGATGTACAACCATATAAACGAAGCTACGGGAGAGTTAACGAAGGAATATAAACAAGGGCTTGCTGAATTTATGCGTTTTGCTACAAATCAAGAGATTCCGTTGGAGCGGGGTAAGATGTATTGTCCATGCTCTTTATGTGGTAATGAAAATTTTATCTTGGTGGATACTATTTGGAAGCATTTGTATATGCGGGAATTTACGCCTGGATATTATATATGGTTTTCCCATGGAGAAGATTTTGAAACTCTAGCAAATCACAATGGTGATGATGGATTGAATTATCAAAGCTTTGATAGGAACGAAGAGCAGAAGAATATGCGTAGGGATCCAACTGGTGTTGTACAGATGGTCACAGATGCTTTTCGTGAAACAATGGAAACTGGAAACGTTGTTGAGGAACCAAACTTAGAAGCGAGAAATTTTTTTGATATGCTAGATACAGCGAAGAATCCGATTTATGATGGTTGTGGAGAGGGTCATTCACGTTTATCTGCTGCAACAAGGATGATGAACATAAAAACAGAATACAACTTGTCTGAAGATTGTGTTGACGCAATAGCTGATTTCGTGAAGGAGTATTTGCCACAACCAAATCTGTCACCTGGTTCTTACTATGAAATACAAAAATTGGTATCAGCACTTGGGTTACCATTCCAAATGATTGATGTTTGTATTGATAACTGCATGATATTTTGGAGAGAAGATTCAAATCTAGATGTCTGTAAATTTTGTCAAAAGCCACGATTTCAGGTTACAAGTGGGAGAACTCGAGTATTGTACAAACGTATGTGGTATTTGCCAATAACAGATAGGCTGAAGAGGTTATACCAGTCTGAGCGCACGGCAGGGCCTATGAGATGGCATGCAGAGCATTCATTCGAGGGGGATATTTCGCATCCTTCTGATGTTGAGGCATGGAGACATTTTAGATCGACATATCCTACATTTGCAAGTGAGCATAGGAATGTATACTTGGGATTATGTACTGATGGATTCAATCCATTTGGCAAGTCTGGACGCAAATACTCTTTATGGCCAGTAATCGTCACACCCTACAATCTTCCCCCAGCTCTATGCATGAAACGAGAGTTTTTATTCCTAACCATTCTTGTTCATGGACCAGACCACCCTAAGCGATCACTTGATGTATTCTTACAACCGTTGATTCATGAGTTACAAGCTTTGTGGCACCAGGGTGTAGATGTGTATGATGTATCTCTAAACACCCAAATTATTAAATTGCCGCTTGTTACCCGGATCCGACGAATAAACTCAAACTGTTTTACCCTAATTTCATTCCTATTTAGCCGATCACCACTTCGATCTAACCTTTCCTCTTCTCCTCTCAACTCTTTCACTGTGCAAGTAATTTTAGTCCATTTTCTTCTGCAATTCAGTATATTAATCTGTATATATATATTGTGTATCTGCTTACGAATTGTTGACTTAAAACTTATGTCGGATGTCGGTCTTTTGTGTTTTCAATAGCTGGATTTATGGGTTTACAAAATTTTCGATTAAAAAATTGGGTGTAAGGTGTATTGTGCTGTATTATGGATTAAAAAAACTGGGTTAATTGTGGGTTGTGTTTTATGATATCTGGATTAAAAAATTGGATAGAATATTCTATGACTTTCAAGTTTATTGGTTTTGCATGGCGTTTTGAATGGTATCGATTTATGTTTTGTTTTTTTATTTATTTATGTTTTGTTTTTGAATGGTTCGGATTTATGTATCGTTTTGTGAACTTGTGCAGATATGGCTTATACGCCCACATGGGATGGTTATATGGCTTACAAACGAATGATGGACCAAAACCTTTTGGGATCGTGTTCTGAACCGATGTCTCAAGTACCCGAGACCCTTCCATATGTGGAAGAACCATCTCAAATGCCAGAGAACCTTCCAAATGTGCAAAATTCAACGGATCAAGTGGATTTAATGACACTAGACCAATTGCTTCGTAGTCCAGGTCGTGCGAACCTAAAGATGCTTGATCCCAAAAGGCTGAACGGTGCTGGCTGGTAAGTTTGTATCATATTATGTCTTTCTTTTTTTGGCTTTCTATTGGAGCTTTATGAGTTTTTTTTTGTATATAACTAGTATTGTGGATTAATGTAAAAGGTATAAATACACAAAAGGGATTACAAAGACCGTGAAAACCATAATTGAGAGCGATTTCCAAGAACCGGCTCTAAATATGTCAACCCTCTCAAGTGATTCCAAATTAAGATGGTTCAAAGCTTTTGCGGTAAGTTTTTTAATTCATTATTTATTTGGTAAACATTCTGAATGCATTATGAATGAGACTATGACATTTATAAGTGATTTTACTTTTAACTAACTCTTGTGTCTTTTATGTGATCCCATAGCAAAAGTATAATTGGCGGTATGAGCAAACTACACGAGTTCGTGAGGAGTTTGAGGCTGTGTGTGGAAGTAGTTTGCGGGGACAAGCCTATGAATGGAAGAAGCTGTGGAAGGAAAAGAATGAGAAGCCCGAATGGATGCGACACTCTGTTTGGCTTGGGCTTATTGCTTATTGGAAAGTTGAAAAAAATGCCAACCGAGGCATAACAAACTCTACAAACAGGAAAAGCGACCGTAAAGGATTAGGGATGGCTAAGCACACATGTGGTTCAAAGCTGTATGTCCGAAGGAGAGAAGAGATGGTAATCTTTATTTATATGTTTATCTAATTTCTTTCAAGTTAGATTCCATTTTTCAAAATGTGTTTACTTTTTGTAAATGGTTAGCGTGACGATGTGACGGGAGAACTCCCAGATATGGTGACCTTTATGGAAGAAACCCATAAGAGAAAGTCGGATGGGGTGTTTGTGTGCAAAAAATCCGAGCGCATCGCTAAGAAGTGTCGAGCTATGGAGCAGCAAATTCTCACTCAAAAGACTCAAGACGATGATGATGCACTCGAGTCTAACCATCTTACACAGGCTGAAATTGATGTCATATATCAAGAGGTAAAATGTTAAGTATTATATAATGCTTCTTTTAACATGAGCGGCATGTAGGAATAAATCCAGAAATGATTATCCTAAACTAATTAATTAAAGTGTTGTAGTTTAGACTCTGTTGTCAAATGTAAGGTAGTGGTACGTTGTGTAGTCGGTTTGCTAATTAAATATTTATCTTTTAATTTAATGTGAGTTTTCTGGATTTTGCTTAATGTTAGTTTGGTGTAGTGTGATATAGTCCTCTCACCTCTGTATACAATAGATACAAAAATATTGGATTGTACTTGCATATGATATATATTTAATTTCATCTTACAGGAAGTACAAGTCCAGAAAGGCAAGAAGTTTGGTTACGGCTCAATTCCTGTAGCTGTTGATGTTAATACTGTTGAGACTTCTACATTTTATGAAGAAATGTATATGGTGACACAAGAGAAGCTCAACAAAGCGGAAAAAAGGATTGAGGAGATGGATTTGAAGTTCGAAGATGTTAACTTTTGGACTACAATGATGCAGAACAGGTTTCCAATTCAAGTTCCGCCTTCGAGGAGAGCAACCAAAACCATGAATCATGATAACACCGTCAGCCCAGACCAAAGCCTCTGAACTTTGTTAAATTTTTTACTCTGCTTTCAAGAAAACATTTGTTTAATTAAGTATTTTGTATTTTTGTCGTCTTCGATGCTGACAACATCTTTTGGTTTAGGTATGTTTTGGTTTAAACATTTGACTATTTAGGTATGTTTTGGATATTTAAAATATGTTTAATTATTATAATTTCTATTTTTATTTATGTTTTTAAAAATTAATTTATAACTTGTCTGAAATTTGTGGGTAATCTCTACAATTTACCAACAAATATCAAAACAGATTCCAACGTATTACGATGACATTTTCTAACAAAATTCCAACAAATAATTCATTGGAGAATTTTGTTAGAATTTTGTAAAACATAAGCCACGACGGTCCGACAAATATTTCATCGGAAATTTTTGTTACAACTTCGTTGGAAATACCAACTATATTCCGACATGTGTTTATCGGAAGGTTTTGTCAGAAATTCGTCAGACCATACCAACAAAATTCCGACAAATAATACATCAGTAAGTTCCGGCGATTTTCCAATAATCAAAGTTTGTCGGAAACGTTTCCAACGATTTACAAACAAAGTCGCGATTCCAACGAGTAAATTCCGACAAATTTTTCAATTGTGAGAAATTTGTAGGAACCAGTGATTTCCAACGAAATATCTACAAATATCTCTGTTGGAATCCACGTTTTTTCTTGTAGTGATAGGGCTTCAACCTTTCGGTGTAAATCATCATAAGAGCAATCAACCTTGTCATGAATCTCGGCCACCATCTTATTCAACTCATTTGCTCTATTAGCTTGCCCGGTTAAGAGTTGTTGAAGCATGCCCTTCATTTCAAGGTCTTGTTGTGTACCCAAATCCACATTATCCTCTTCAAACCGTGTAATGGCATCAAAACCCCCATCAAAGTGAGCTGATTTTAGAGAGGCATTGATGAGCTTTTCTATCAATGTGGATTGCTTGTCCACTCTTTCGTTTAGAGCCTTCATTTCCTTAGTTCTCCTTTGCTCCTCATTAGCACTCGTGGTCCTTGTAGCCCGAGCATACTCATCACCATAGTTCTCTTCGTTTTGGGAAAAGTTCTCCACTAGTAGCTCTCCTTGTTCCACGGTGAGGTTTGTAAAACGCCCATTGCTAGCCGCATCTAAGGTTCATTTGTGCTCTTGATCAATTCCCAAATAGAAGATGCTAGGGATGGCTTCCTCCTTGAACCCGTGATGGGGACAATCTCGAGTATATCCTTTAAGTCTTCCCCATGCCTTATGAAAGCTTTCATGCATGCTTTGCTTGAAATTCGAGATGTCCCTTCTAGTTTGGACCGTTCTTTGTTTGGAGTAGAACTTGTTGAGGAAAATCTCCTTGCAATCATCCCAAGAATTTACCAAGTGAGATGGCAGCGTTCTCTCCCATTGGCTTGCTTTTTCTCCAAGAGAAAACGGAAACAAGATGAGCTTGATGCTATCATGGGGTACTCCTCCGGTTCTAAACGTGTCACACAACCTCTCAAAGGAATCCAAGTGATCATAAGGGTTCTCAACTTTCGTCCCCAAGAACTTAGACTCTTGAATCAATCTAACCAAGCTTGCTTTGATCTCATAGGCCTTGGCTTCAATTGGAGGAGGTTGGATCTCATATCTCGATCCACGACAACAAGGAGTGTCAAAGCTTCCAACCGTTGTCATGTCCTTTGGAGCTTGGGTCGGATTTGATGCCAACTGTTGAGGACGTGTTAGTTCTTGAAGTTGTGGCATTTCTTGAAGTTTTGGAGCTTGAGAAATGCTTCTTTGGTCGTCCACCTCTTGAGGTTGTAGATCTTCAAGAACTTCTTTGTAATTGACAACCTCAAACACTTCAATTGATCTTGTCTTCCCATGTCTCTTCCCTTGATTTTGGTACCTTTGAAAGCACAAAAGAGCTAAGGAAGACAAGTTAGTAACAATAAACAAAACAAAATTCATCATCTCAACGAGATGCATACTCTTAGTGATGTGCATTAACATAGTGAAAATAAAAGCTTAGTCTCAAGCAAAATCTAAATCCTAATGGTTATTGCTATTGCCTCCCCGGCAACGGCGCCAAATTGATAAAGGATAATTGTGTGTATCCAAATCAATTACCCAAACACTCCATCATTGTAGTATTTGGGGATCAATCCAAGGGAGGCACAAGAACAACACACTAAGAATGCAAGAAATCGCTTAAGCTAAACAAACCAAAGAGATTTGAGTTTTAATCTAGCAACCTAATGTAATTGAAAGCAAATAAACAAAAGACAAGCACTAAACGAGATTAACAATGATTAAAAGAGGATCATTGGGCAAGGCAATTAATTGGGGAAATCTTAAGCTAATCAATGATGTCCACATAATCACAAAAGAGCATTTCCTTAAGCCTAGAACACTAATCAAGATTAATCTAATCTCTTTGTACTAATCACTTCGTTAATTACCAAATCAAGATCAAATTCTCATTTGTGAAATAAGTAATTAGCAAGCATTAAACTCAAGTTCTATTAGCTAATAATCACCTTAGACAATCACTCTCATGAGTTAAGTATGAAAATCCTCTTATTTAATTCATTTGGGCATTTCATCAAACACCTTGTGTGCATGAAATGCCCTTAGCTCTAGATCAATTTTCCCAAGCCTAATCTAGCATTAAAACCATCAAATAAGAGAAGAAACAATATAATTAAGCCATAGACATCAATAAATAACCAAGAAACCCCCTAATCTACCAAGCCCAATGATCCAAGATGGAACTACTCACTAATCTTCATGAACCCAACAATTTCCATGAGAAAGATGATGGATTCCATGATTAATGAATAGAAAGATGAAGGATTAGGAAGATTAAACTTAAAATTGCAATTAAATTCAAGATCAATCATACAAAATCATCCAAAATCCTCTAAAAAACCAAAGACCACGTTTTTGTGCCAAGAGAAAGAGAGAAAATAAAGTTTAGCTCATGAAAATTAGGTTTTTGGACTATTTAAAGGAAGGTGGGCGAACCGGGTCAACCCGGGACAAACCGGGTATTGACCCAGATGAAACTGGTTTTTGTTGATTCTGGAGATCTGTACCGACCAGTCCTGGGTCGGTACAGTTGGTCGGTACTACTCTCTGCGCATAGCTCATTTGGGCGCCAGACAGACACGTCCCCGCTACATCAGGTGTATCTTTCGAACCACCGCTCTGAATGACTTCAAACGACTTCCAGTAGACAGCCAACTCAAATCTCTACAACTTATATGAAGACGTTGAGAGCTAAATCTGAACGGAAGTTCTTCGTTTGGCGCGATCTTTGGGTGACTTTGGCTGGCTTCGATGAGAACAGACTAGGTTTTGTACCGATCCAGAATGGATCGGTATGGGGAGTGAAGCTGGGTCGGTACTACCCTCTGCTTCAGTACCGACCAGATAGTACCGGTCTAGGATGGGTCGGTACTGGGCTTACTTGTGCTGATCCAATGCTGGTCGGCGTTGGTCTCGCAGCCAGACGGATACACCTTTGGTAAAATCGCGATATCTCCTGGAATACTTGTCCGAATGACCTTATTTCAACTCCTCTGGCAAGATAACTTATCAGGCTACATCTTTCATGAAGATTATTGAGGCTGAATCTGACCGTAACTCCTTCGTTCTTTCGGATCTTCAAGACACTCCAGAATGATCCTTGCATCCTCTTTTTCTCCATTACTCCAAACATCTCCAAAATGTCCCCAAACACCTAGAAAACACTCCAAATGAATGCAAGACTCACTAGGACCTAATACAAACTAACTAAAGCCTAATTTAGACCAAAACACTAAAGAAAGATATGAAAACACATGCATGAGACCTAAAATGCTAAGTTAAATGCATGCTAAAAGAGGTAAAATATGGGAATATCAGCGGCTCTCTTCCACAAGCTAAGTAGTTCACTAAATCCGTAAACCATGGTAGCTTACCGTCTTGTAACCCATTTGCACTCTCAAGACCCCTCACGGCTTCAACTCCTTTCCTCAATACACTCACCAATATCAATTGCTCCTCGGGGAGTGAATCGTTAATCGGGACAAGGTCTTCAATGCGCATTGTAGATAAATGATCTGCAACTCCGTTCTCAATACCCTTCTTGTCCACAAGCTCCATGTCAAACTCTTGAAGTAGCAAAATCCATCGGAGAAGTCTCGGCTTGGTATCCTTTTTGGCGTGTATATACCTCAAAGCCGCATGATCCGTGTATACCACAATCTTGGAGCCAACCACATATGAGCGGAATTTCTCCATAGCAAATACCACCGCCAACAACTCATTTTCCGTTGTCGCATACCTTGGTTGGGTATCATCCAACGTCCTACTTGCATAGTAGATGATATTAACCTTCTTGTCCTTCTTTTGGCCTAAGACCGCTCCAACCGCGAAGTCACTCGCGTCGTACATGATCTCGAACGGTAGCTCCCAATCCGGAGCTTGAACTATAGGTGCGCTCACAAGAGCCTTCTTGATCTCTAGGAACGCCTCGAGGCATTCCTCATCGAACTTGAACTCCACTTCTTTGCAAAGGAGCCGTGTGACAGGTCGCGCGATCTTTGAGAAGTCTTTGATAAACCGACGGTAGAAACCCGCGTGTCCCAAGAAACTTCGAACACTAGTGACCGAAGTTGGAGGCTCGAGACTCATCATCACTTCAATCTTCGCCTTATCAACCTCAATACCCCTTTCCGAGATCTTGTGTCCTAGCACGATGCCTTCCCGGACCATAAAGTGGCATTTCTCCAAATTTAGCACCAAGTTTGTCTCCTCGCACCTCTTTAGCACCCTACAAAGATTGGACAAACAAGAAGAGAACGAGGAGCCATAGACCGAGAAGTCGTCCATGAAGACCTCGACCATCTCCTCAATTAGATCCGAGAAGATCGACATCATGCACCTTTGAAATGTGGCGGGTGCTTTACATAGTCCAAACGGCAACCTTCGATAATCAAAGGTGCCATAAGGGCATGTAAATGTCGTCTTCTCTTGGTCATTCGGGTGGATGGGAATTTGAAAGAACCCCGAATAACCATCTAGAAAGCAATAGAACGGGTGATTAGCAAGTCTCTCAAGCATTTAGTCTATGAATGGTAAGGGAAAATGATCCTTCCTAGATGCGGAGTTAAGCTTACAGTAATCAATACACATTATATGCCACGTAACTGTCCTAGTAGGTATGGGTTCATTCTTTTCATTCTTTACCACGGTTATCCCGCCCTTTTTGGGAACCACATGCACCGGGGAAACCCATGTGCTATCCGAGATCGGATATATGATCCCCACATCGAGAAGTTTGAGGACCTCCTTTTTAACTACTTCCTTCAAATTCGGGTTTAACCGTTTTTGGTGTTCTATCGAGGTCCTCGACTCATCCTCAAGGTGTATGCGGTGAGTGCAAAGCGTAGGAGATATGCCATTGATATCGTCAAGCGAATATCCTATGGCTCTCATATACTTCCGCAACTCGTGCAATAAGGCGGATAACTCGTTCTCGTCTAAATTTTCATTAACTATGACCGGGTATGACTTATTAGGACCTAAGAAAGCGTACCTTAGCCCAACGGGAAGTTGCTTGAGGTCCACCTTAAGCGCCTTGAGCTCGCTCCATTCGTCATCCATGCTAGACTTACCATTCCTAGCTCCTCCCGCGGCCATCTCTACTCCCAAAGCAAAGCTCTCTTGAACCGAAACCATACTTGAACCATCTCCACAATTAGTCACTTGACTACCTAACTCAATGAACGGAGTCTCTATATTAACCGGCTTGTGTGAGTCCAAAAGTAGCTCATACCCTTCGCTTGCCTCACTCAAATACCCATGCTTCCCATGCTCTTGTGTCAAACCACTTGCAACCCATCTTCAAGACTAATCTCTTCAAGTAGCTCATCCGCGAGCTCATTCATCGTCTCAATGTAGAAGCATTGACCGTCAATTGTGGGCTTCTTCATGACATCGTTGATATTGAACTCAAGAACCTCATCCTTGCCTAAATGCAAATCAATCTTCCCTTTTCTCACGTCGATGATAGCTCCCGCGGTTGCCAAAAACGGCCTCCCAAAGATGAGTGGATCTTTAGGCTCTTCATCCATCTCAATCACAACAAAGTCCGTTGGGACAATGAAGTCTCTAACCATGATCGGTAGGTCTTCAAGCAACCCAATTGGCACTCTCACGCTTCTATCCGCCAACATCAAAGAGATGTTGCAAGCCTTATACTTCGTAAATCCCAATCTCTTAGCAACCAAGAATGGCATGAGACTCACACTAGCCCCTAGATCACAAAGGCAATTGTTGAATGCTAGCGGGCCTAGAGCACATGGAAGAGTGAAAAAACTGGGATCTCCAAGTTTCTTGGGTACCATCTTCTTTTGGATGATGGCGTTACATTCATGAGTCAAGATCACCATAGACTCCATCTCCTTGGCTCTTTCCTTTACGGCGTCTTTGAGAAATTTGGCATATTGCGGTACAAGCAAGAACGCATCTACCAAAGGCATAGTAAGCTCCACCTTCTCCATTTGCCTATCGAACACCGCCTTGTACTTCTCCAATAGTTGTTTCTTGAAACGTCCCGGAAAAGGAAGTTTAGGTACATATGGCGGTGGAACAAACAAAGTTTCTTTCTTCTTGGGCTTCTCCTTGGTCTTCTCTTGGATCTCAACTCCTTTACCCTTGTCTTCATTACCCAAACTCCTATCTTCGACCACTACATCCTTGGTTTCAAGCGTCTCCCCCCCAACTTGGACATCGATGTCCTTATCGAATTTTGTGGCTTCTCTAGGGGGAAGTTCCTTGCCACTTCGAAGTGTAATGGCATTCGCATATTCCTTGGGATTGGCCTCGGCTTTGCCCGGTAATTGACCTTGTTGTTCAATGTCTCAATCTTGGAGTTGAGATCGTTGTAAGAGCAATCTACGCGTGAGTTGATCTCCGCTTGTCCCTTAAGAAGTTGTTGGAACATTGTATTCAAGTCAAGCTCTTGCGGTTTAGACGTAGTTGCTTGACCTTGAGAGACAGAACCTTGTTGGAAACCCGGGGGAGCCGTGAAGGGTGCCTTAGCTTGAAACCCGCCTTGATTTCCTTGGAAAGTGTTCTTGTGAACATAGCCTTGGTTGTTGGAACCTTGACCTTGTTGTTGAGAAGTGAAGTTCCTTTGTTGACCACTTTGATTTCCTTGGTGTTGTTGAGGATACACTTGATCTTGTGGATTCTCCACATTTGGGTTCCGGTAAGAAAAGTTAGGGTGGTTACGGTAGTTGTTGTTGAATCCACCCCGTTGGAAACCGCCTTGGTTGCCCACATAATTTACTTCCTCTTGTGTAGCCTCGTCCACAACCTCATCATTATAACCTTGGTTGTCCTCGTTGTCCCCAACAAAATGAACATGCTTTTGAGATGAATGGAGAAGCTTGTCAATCTTATCATTGAGGCTCTTCAATTCCTTGGCCCTCTTTTGTTCATCAACGTCACTAGTGGTTCGTGTGGCGCGGTCATAGTCGTCACCATAAGTGCCGTCGCTTTGAGCAAGGTTCTCGACTAGCTCCATTGCGGCGTCGACTTGTTTGGCCAAGAAATTCCCGTTAGATGCGGTGTCCAAGAGCATCCTTATCTTTGGTAAGGCACCACGGTATAATGTACTCAAAAGTGAGGCATCCGAGAATCCGTGGTGTGGACATTGAGTGGTGTAGCTTTTGAATCTCTCCCAAGCTTCATTGAAAGACTCATGGTTTCACTACAAGAAATTCGCGTATTATTAGCGCCTGGAAAACGCTATCTAACAAAGACATAGCGTTTTAAAAAGCGCTCTATCATCGACCGCGATAATAGGTCGGGCACTTTAGATAGCATTTTTTATGCATGCTATGGTTGTTGTATATACAATAACGCTTTTTTATCTGCGATATATAAGAATACGATAGCAATTATTTAATGTTATTTATTTTTATGTTACAGCATAACCAAAATGTTATGTATTATTTTAAAATAACATAACCAAAATGTTATATATTATTTTAAAATAGCATATGTATTTTGCTATTTGTTTTTGTCTTCCAATTCACTAATTTGGATTAATGAGCTTTTATTTTATGCATATATAAAATTATAAATACTTCAAATGTAACAAACTAAAGACAACTTTATAAATGTAAACATTACAATGTTGAAGTCTAAACCACACAGAGTTCACTATTACATTAAACTAAACCACAAATCCAGCCAATAGCACACAAGTTCATAGACAAATTTCACCACAAACTCACATAAAAATAAGTTTCTCATTAGGCCATGCCACTGTTGTACCTAAAGCATCAGCAACGCATTCAACTTCTGAATTTGGTCTCCAAACTTTGGCCTTTCCATTCTTAATAACTTCTACCCATACCTTGCTAGCATTAGGACCTAAGGGGATAAAGTGGATCATCTCTTCCGGATTGGTTGAAGCGACTCTACCTTCTGCAACGATCCTGAGTTTTCACAATCCAACAGCATGCACTTCTGCTTCTTACCACCTGATGAGCTGTTATCGATGCTGCAACTTACACTCTACCACTCACAAACAAAATTTAACAATCATAAGGTCAACTCAAACACAGCATCATATAGAATTTCAGAAAAATAACTTAAATTATAGTAAGAGAATTATACCGCATGTGATGATGCTTTTGGTGATGCTTGTCTTGAAGGTGGAGTACTCAATTGTATCTTCTGAATAGGCCAGACAACATACTCATGAAGTGCGTTACCCATCAAGTACATTTCACTAGTAGGTCTCCACAGTAAGCATCTTTCTTCACCACCTTTTCAACCTTCAGCAGTGCAGCATTGGGACCAATAGGAATATTGTTGACCTTCTCTTGCGGATCAATTGAACACATACGACCCTCAGCAACTACTACATCCTCCATATTCCAATCATACATAATGATTCTATCAAGTGATGCCTAAGTCATAAACAAAACACATATATTAGAACATATCAAATATAAGTTTATACAAATTCGTTATGATAAAGCAGAATCAAAACATTACCGATGAACCAGAAGTTTGGTTTTCAGTTGGGGAGTCTAGCTCACTGTCCAAAATGATTTTATCAGCTGGCCATGCTATTTTGGTTCCCACAGCTTGACCAAGTGATACAACAGTTGCTGTTGGCCTCTAGACATATGCATCTTCTTTTGATACAGACTTTACAATGACAGCTGCTGCATTAGGACCAAGTGGAATACGCCCAACCTTGTACATTTGTTCAGCTGAGCGGTACTCTCCTTCACCGATAACAACGTCTTCCATTGAGCACCAATCCAATAGTTGACACCTAAGCTTCCTGGGTAGCATTACTATCCAACTTCGATGCAGAAACATCATCAGGCTGTTCTCAGAAGAGTAAAGCGAATTGTAAAAGCATAAAAAATGGAATCATGAAGTACATGAGTTAAAGATTAACTAACCTTCTTCCCTTTAGCCAAGTGACGAACTTGGTTTTGCAGAGTTTCAATCTGGTTGACCAATTCCGCATGTTTTTGTACAAGCTTATGCACATGTGCATCTCTAGCCTGAAGGAATGCTAGCTTTGTTGCAGTAACCCCTCTGCCCATCCCTCTAAACCTTCCAGGCTTGTCTCGTCCTAACACCTGACTCACAGTGTCCTCTCTGATGCTAGTGCTAGCTGTAGATGCCATTTCACTATCAATGGATTTTATTTGTTCCTGACACAAATGGTTCAACAGAGTTAGTGTGAGCTATACAAATAAACATTACATACATTAAAAGAATCACATCACTTACAATAGTATCAGCAAATTCTAGTCTCGCATCTGAATGAGTGTGTCCTGCTACCCATACTTTGCTCCTACTTACCTTGCTAGGGTCTGCGCTTTTTTTCTTCTGCAAGTAACAAAGTAGCATTAGCTATGCGAGTAAATACACATTACATTAACAAATACATACCATATCATGAGCTAGTCGAATCATTCCTTTACGGCTGGTGGTGTGTGGAATCTGCGCCTTCCTTAGTTCCCTGAATTTTGTCACTTACAACCTACATAAAGAAGCCCACAGTCATTAATTTTAAAGATTCAAAAAGAAACATGAATCTAGCAATAAAGAGTTGGATACACCACCTTAAAATCCTCATTAGTCTTACACGTAACCCAATTTTTCCATGCTGTCCCAGATTGGATGTTACTTGGTTTTAACTGCAGAACTTGTTTCTTACTCGCTTTTCTGACTTGAGAGAGAAGCCTAGACTTAGATGACCGCCACAAACAACCCATCTGCCTGAAAACAACATCTTTTTGCCATTCCTCAGTCAAATTAAACCTTCCCTACAATAGTATTCAAAGTTAAACATTAGTATGCTAGGTAACAGATTCTTATAAGAAGTAATTCAGCAAAAAATTATAGAAACTACATGGATTTCCTCCCACATTATATCCTTTAATGAACTATCCAGGTGCCTCCAGTCGTCAAGAATGACTGGCACGTGCTCTCTCACCAGAGGACCGAGGAAAGACGAAAGAGATATTGAACCTTTACCCACATGTTCACTAAGAGAATTGAATTCGACTTCAACCTTATCTTCATGGTGTTTAGCAACACCATGCATCTTAGTTGGTCCTCTGGTTTTCCTTTTCTTGGTTTTTGGTTCAAGGGTCTGAGCTTCTCTAGTTTCTTCATGTTGCGTCTGGGAGATAGGTTCATCTAGCTTCCCTGCTTCCTCTTCATTGTCTTGCTTCCCCGCTTCCTCTTCAGTACGCTACTTCTCTGCTTCCTCTTCAGTTGGCTGCTTCTCTGATTCCTCTCCATTGTCATGCTTATCTACTTCTTCTCCTTTGTCATGCTTCTCTTCTTCATATTCACTCTGTTGCTTATCCTCTTCTCCTTCTGATTCTATGTTCTCCAAAGCTTCTTCATCGTTTTCAATCTGCTTGTTAGAGGCATGAGTAACAGTCTTAGTGCGTCTGGTGATCAACTTTCCAAGGACTGGTGAGATGCCTAGCTGACGGTTACTGCGTCTTGGAATGACTGGTTGCATTTTCATACACCTGAAACACAACTGAATGTTCAAAAAATTCATAGAGAGATAAAAATATCAAGGAAAACTACCACAGTATACTAAGCCTAGCCCTATTAATCTACAACTAAAACCCCTTCACAATCTTCTCTATCAAAGAAACTCTCGTCATCAGAAGACTCGTTCCCCAAATCTTCACTCTGCGGAAAGGATAGAGGAGCAACAACAAAATCTTCTTCTGTCTTTAGCTCATGATACCCTCTTGGTGGCGCCCTCCTCACTACAGACCAACTTGATGAATCATCATCTCTGGAATAGAAAACTTGTTTCGCCTGTGATGCCAAAATATATGGATCTTGGAGATACGCAGATTGGTTGACATTGAGATTCACAAGTGTAAATCCTTCTTCTTCTTTTACCCCATTTCCTTTGTTGGCCCACTTACACTTGAATAGTGGAACCTGAAACATGTGGTAATCTAGCATAATAATCTGTTGTATAACTCCATAGTACACAACCATATCTACCATATATCTATTATCTCTGGCACTGGCTCTACACATGCTAAAAGCTTCGTAAGTTACTCCACTGTTTTGAGTCTTACGCAATACATCCTCAGTGTGAAATTTGTGCCCATTAATCACAAACCCCTTATAGGTCTGAGCTATATTCCTAGGTCCATAAGCCAACCATCTCAGTTTCTCATAATGATCATCTGAGTTAGAAGGGATCTACAGCCACAATATATATAAGAAAGTAAAGTTAGTGTTATATAAATATAGTGAATTTTAGATTTGTGTTATATAATATCTAACCTTCTCTTTTACCCATTGTGAGAATCTCTCTGCATGAACTTTCCATAAAAGAGTTTCACTTCTACTGCATTTGACATCCACTGCTTGCAATTCCTCCAAATGCAAACTGCTATACAATATCAGAGGTTAGTTTGATCGAGAAGTATAAGTTAAAAGATAAAAGAAGGGTATAAACTTACTCTACATATGGATTCATCACTGCCATGTTCATTAGAACATACCGATGAGCTATGTCTCGCTCTTTATCACTTAATTCAACTTGAGCAGCCTTCCGGAATGGGTGTCCTTCAAGAATGTGGTCAGATGACTCATTACGGTTAACTAGTTCTTGAACCAGAACATAATTTGTAGAAACTCCATGCAGAATGCAACACACTCTCCAGCCAGATAACCTTCAGCCATACACGCTTCTGGCCTAGCATAGTTTTTAACATATGCCTTTAGCGTTTTCATGTACCTATAGCTCAACCATAAAAGCAGATAATATGTTAGTCAACTATTGCAAACAACTCAACCAAGAAAGAGAACCAAAGTAAATTAAAAAGTTTAATACCTTTCAAAGGGGTACATCCATCTGAAGTGGACAGGTCCTCCCAAACGAGCCTCCCTTGCTAGATGTATTGGAAGATGGAACATAATATCGAAAAGGGATGGAGGAAAATATCTTTCTAACTGGCAGAATGTCTCTACACACTCAGCCTCCAGTAATATTAGCTTTTCTAGATCAACAACTCTCTGACGACACAACCTGTTAAAGAAACTACACAGTCTAATCACTGCAATCCTAGGTGCATTTGGGAGCAGTCCTCTCAAAGCAACTGGTAGCAGATTCTGGAGAAGCACATGATGATCGTGAGACTTCAATCCACCAATCATAGGAGGATCCACAGAAACACAATTCGATATATTTGCAGAATAGCCATCAGGCCCTCCAAATAAACTTAGCCTCCTACAAAACTTCCTTTTCTTATCCTTCGTCAGCCAATAAGCAGCTGGAGGTAAATAAGTTCTCTTACCTCCTTCCTGAATATGCAACTTGCGTCTAATCCCCATGTCTTCTAGATCTTTCCTTGCTTTCAACCCATCTTTTGACTTAGCAGATTGCACCAACATTGCCAAGATAGCATCAGAAACGTCTTCTCCACATGCATGACATCTATATTGTGACGAACCGGCATATCCTAACACAGAATATGAAAATTTAGTTAGAAATTATATGCAACTGTATAGAAGTAAGCTACTATATTAAAATTTATAATCAAAAGTACATACCTTCCAGTAAGATAAGTCGAAAAGGATGGACCTTTTCTTCCACCTCCAATTATCATTGTCTTCTTCATATTCATCATTTGACAGCTCCTCTTCTTCACAGATAGTTTTTCTTTTCTTTTTCCCCTTTTTCTCTATAACTTTACCAAACTCATTTCTGAAATCCTTAAGCATCTCACAAATTTCTACTCCACTTTGAATTCGATTTGCACTTTCTCTCTCAACAGTGTTATCAAACAACTTCTTTCTTCTTCTGTAAGGATGATCAGGTTTGAGCCTCTTTCTGTTGCCCAAATACACATGCTTATGACTGTGTTTCAACCACCTAAATGGTGTATCTTTTCCACACACGTTACACGCCTGCTTCCCTTTCACTTTACATCCAGCCAATGTCCCTAAGGCTGGATAATCAGTTATACTCCACAACAAAATTGCTCTAAGCGTGAAATTCTCCTTCTTGAATGCGTCATACACCACAATACCTTCCTGCTGATACTAAGACTTTTCGGTCTTAAGGAGGTATCAATAACTCCAATACGAGTAGTATAGAAGGTTATCAATCCGTATTGGGATCAATTCTAAGCACCAAGAATACAAAGCACTCAAGTAAGTTAAGCTAAATAAGTGAATTGTTGAGTTTTACTAACACCCTAACAAGATTAAGTAAACGAACAAGATGAAACAAGCTAAGCAAGATGTGAATTTAAATAATGGAAATGAATCCAAGGATGGGGTAATTGGATATAGGCTATTCCAAGTCTAATTCATGATCCTCATACACAATCAAGGTTAATTTCCAAGGTTAAGATCCTAATTATGACTAATCCTCTCTCAAGGTACTAATCACCTATGCTAATCACTAATCCAAGATCAATTTCTCATTTGTGGACTCTTATTTAGCAAGCATTAAATTCATTAATCAAGATCACCTAAATAATCCCTTAGACAACTAATCTCTTAGGCTAAGAAGGGTATTTCTCTTAGAAAGCTCTCTTAGGCATTTCATCGAACACCTTGTGGGTGAGAAATGCTTTGAGATCAAGTTTGACTTTCTCAAGCACAATCAAGCATTAAACACACTCCCTAAGAGTAAGAAATTGATTATTTATCCCTAAGCATCACAAATCATCCATGGAAGTCACCTAATCCTAACCCATCCCTAGATCCTAGGAGACTACTCACTAATCATGATGGGTCCAACAAATCCTATGAAGAACATGTTAAATCCCATGATTAGAAGATTAGATGATTAAGAAAGAAGATTGAGAAAAAGAGATTTATAGATAAACTTAGATTGCATAAATCAAAAAGTATCTCTTACAAATTACTTAGAACAATCTACCCGCGTATTGAGGTTGTTGTTGTATGAGCAATCTACCCGCGTATTGATCTCCGATTGGCCCTTTAGTAATTGTTGGAACATGGAGCTCAAGTCAAGCTCTTGCGGTTTAGACGTAGATGCTTGACCTTGGGGTATAAACTCTTGTTGTTGTTGAAAACCGGGTGGTGCAAAAGCTTGTTTTTGTGGAAATCCACCTTGGTTTCCTTGAAAGTTGTTCTTGGGAACGAAAGCTTGGTTTGAGTTAGAGGCTTGACCTTGTTGTTGATTGAATTGCTTTTGTTGAGGGGCTTGGTTCCCTTGTTGTTAAGGGTACACTTAGTCTTGTGGATTCTCAACATTTCTGTTCCGGTAAGAGAAATTGGGATGGTTCCTATAGTTGTGATTGAACCCTTGTCTTTGGTAGTTCCCTTGGTTCCCAACGTAGTTCACTTCCTCGTGTGTGTCAACGGTTTCTTCTTGATAGCAACCTTGATTATCTTCATAATCACCAATGAAATGAACCGCTTTGTGAGACTCTTTTTTAGTGGCCTCAAGAAGTTTATCTATCAAGGATGCTTGCTTATCCATCTTCTCATTAAGTGCCTTCATATCTTTGGCTCTCTTGTGCTCATCAAAGTCGCTTGTGGTCGTGTGGCACGGTCATAATCGTCGCCATATGCCCCATCACTAGTAGCCAAGTTTTCCACAAGCTCCATTGCTTCCTCCACATCTTTAGCCAAGAAATTACCATTCGATGCCGTATCGAGTAGCATTCGAATCTTAGGCAAAGCACCCCGGTATAGAGTACTTAAGAGAGAGGCGTTGCTAAAGCCATGATGAGGGCATTGAGAAGTGTAGCCTCTAAATCTCTCCCAAGCCTCGTTGAAAGACTCATTGGACCGTTGTGTGAAGCTCGATATCTCGTTGGGAAGCTTGCCGGTTCTAGCCGGTGAAAAGAATTTGGCAAGAAATGCACGTTTGCAATCATCCCAAGAAGTAATAGATCCTTGGGGTAAGCTCTTTTCCCATTGGTGAGCCTTTTGACATAGAGAGAACGGGAAGAGACGAAGTTTGAAACCATCTTCGGAGACTCCATTGATCTTAGTGAGACCACATATCCGGTCAAATTGGTCTATGTGGTCTAATGGATCTTCCATTGACAACCCATGAAACTTGTTAGCTTGAACCATGTTGATTAACCCCGGTTTGACCTCAAAGTTGTTGTTTTCTACCGGAGGTGGTTGAATCCCTTGGCGATTTCGGTGTGCATTCGCCGCATCACCTTCTCTAACAACATGCCGAGCCCTAGGTGGATGGTTTGGACGGATTGGGTGGTGATGGTTTCCATTGCCACCACCTCCTTGGTTGTTCCCATTTCCATTCCCACCGTTCCTTTGGTGTGGAATGTTATCGTGAATGTGACACTGGACTTTTGCAAGTCTTAAGGAGGTATCAATAACTCCAATACGAGTAGTATAGAAGGTTATCAATCCATATTGGGATCAATTCTAAGCACAAAGAATACAAGGCATTTACGTAAGTTAAGCTAAATAAGTGGATTGTTTTTAATCAATGAATTGAGAGAACTAAACAAGATTAGGGGATGCCGAACTAAACAAGTTGAAACGCAATAAACAAAGCGAATCCAAGGATGGGGTAATTGGATATAGGTTATTCCAAGTCTAACTCATGATGCTCATATACAATCAAGGTAAATTTCCAAGGTTAAGATCCTAATTATGACTAATCCTCTCTCGAGGTACTAATCACCTATGCTAATCACTAATCCAAGATCAAATTCTCATTTGTGGATTTTTAATTAGCAAGCATTAAATTCATTTGTCAAGATCACCTAAATAATCTCTTAGGCAACTAATCTCTTAGGCTAAGAAGGTTATCTCTCTTAGAAAGCTCTCTTAGGCATTTCATCGAACACCTTGTGGGTGGGAAATGCCTTGAGATCAAGTTTGACTTTCTCTAGCACAATCAAGCATTAAACTCACTCCCTAAGGGTAGGAAACTGATTTTCTATCCCTAAGCATCACAAATCATCCATGGAAGTTACCTAATCCTAACCCATCCCTAGATCCTAGGAGACTACTCACTAACCATAATGGACCCAACAAATCTTATGAAGAACATATTGAATCTCATGATTAGATGATTAGATGATTAAGAAAGAAGATTAAGAAGAAGAGATTTTTAGATAAACTTAGATTGCATAAATTAAAAAGGGAAATCTCTCTTACAAAATACTTAGCACACTCAAAAAGAGGTTTTTAGCATAAGAAAAAGACATCCCTCAAAATTAGGTTTTTTCTGGTATTTATAGTGAACAGTGCGAACCGGGTCAACCCGGGACAAACCGGGTATTGACCCGATCAAATCTGGGGCTTGAGCAAATATGAGCCTTGTACCGACCAGGTCTGGGTCGGCACAAGTGGTCGGTACAGGTTGCTGTGCTGGTACCGAGTGGGTAGTGCCGAGTGAGGTTTGGTCGGTATGGATGTGCTTGGATCGGGAGTCGGTTGAGTTTTAGCCGGCTAAAGTGAAGAACTGGTCGATGCAAGGTGCAACAGGTCGTGTGCGGGATGAGCTTATAGCCGGCTGGAATTCATCTCTCCGTGTGCTGAAATTAGTGCCGGCTGGTAGTACCGGCCCAGAACGGGTCGGTACTAATCTTCATCGTGAGGTCGCCGATGCGAGGCGTGCCGGTTCGTGCTGGATCCGTGTGCAGGATGAGTCCTATCCGGCTGGAGTTAGTACCGCTTGATTAGTACCGACCCAGGATGGGTCGGCACTAATTCTCCTTGTGGGCTGGTGCCGGTCGGTATGAATTCGTGCTTGGATCGGTGTTCATCACTGTCTCCATGCCGGTCGGTATGAATTCTTGCTTGGATCCAGGATCGATCGGTGTGAATCACTTGGAAACGTGCCGTTCGAAATCTCGGAGTTCTGGGAGGGTACGTCGATCGATTCTGGGTCAGCGCAAAATCTGTTGTGGATCGGTATGAGCTTCTTTCTCCATACCGACCCATCGTACCGATCAAGGATGGGTCGGTATACTCCTCTCCTTTTTGCTGTTTTGCTTTGGCCATCTCTTCTTGCACCCAACTCCGATCCAGCTTGGCTTGGTGACTTCCAATCCTTCCAAAATGTCTCCAAACACCTAGAAAACACTTCAAATGAATGCAAGACTCACTAGGACCTAATGCAAACTAACTAAAGCCTAATTTAGACCAAAACACTAAAGAAAGATATGATAACACATGTATGAGACCTAAAATGCTAAGTTAAATGCATGTTAAAAGAGGTAAAATATGGGAATATCATAATGTTCCCAAGTGGAACATTGTCAAAATTCTCCATTTTGTTACCGACCTCTTCTTGCACTCTTACGCGGCTTCGTCGTGCTCTTGAACCCCTTTGAAGTTGATCAATATCGTCACTTGGTTCTACGAGATTGGTATTGCCACGGGAACGAGTATGCATACACCTATAGAGAGCAAAAGCAATAGGAAGTAAAGAAGATTAGTAACTTGGTAGAAAGTAGTACTTAAGCTCACTGAGAACCTAAATCTCAATGTTAAAATCAAATCCCAATATGGCAACAGCACCAAATTGATACTAAGACTTTTCGGTCTTAAGGAGGTATCAATAACTCCAATACGAGTAGTATAGAAGGTTATCAATCCGTATTGGGATCAATTCTAAGCACCAAGCACCAAGAATACAAGGCACTCAAGTAAGTTAAGCTAAATAAGTGAATTGTTGAGTTTTACTAACACCCTAACAAGATTAAGTAAACGAACAAGATGAAACAAGCTAAGCAAGATGTGAATTCGAATAATGGAAACGAATCCAAGGATGGGNAAAACTGGCATAACTTTTGATCTCACCGTTGGAATGGCCTCAAACCACTTCCAAATGAAAGCTAATCCATTTATCTTTCTTGTATCAAAATTTGAGCTCAATCCATCGGTGGGAAGTTCTTCAACTCTTCATTTAAAGTAGCGACTCGTGTCTTGCTGCAATGAGTATCGACCGATACTAAGATAGTATCGATCGATACTGAGGCTTCAAATCGGGTACTTAGCTACACGAACTTCTGTTTTGCTCCAAAATGCACCAAAAGGCTCCAATATCTCCAATTATGCTCCAAACGTGCTAAAACCTGTAAAATACTCTAAAACACTACAAAATAGTAGAAAGACTCTATAAAACGGACTTATATCATGGCCTAAAAGGGGTAAAAACCATGATATATCAAAAGCGACCCTTAGAGAAGAAAAGAATTGGCATGTGAGCACTTGGTGAGCTTGTTCCTTCATGTACAAGAATTTACCAAGACCCATGTTGTTGAAAATGGTTACCACATCTTCGAGAATCCCCATCTTTTCCAACACGTTGGTGTCTACAAACCGCCCTTGATCAAAGTCCATGGTCATGTGCTTCTCGAAGCATTCTTCCGTGGTTGGAGGGTCCGCCTTGGCAACCGCTTCTTCCTCCTCTCTAGCCACGCTTGTTTTCTTCCCCTTGGCCGTGGTGCTCTTCTTCTTCCCCTTAGCCGTGGGGCTTTTGGTTATGGCTACTTGCTTGCCTTTAGCCTTTGCGCTTTTTGCATCAACGGGTTGCTTGGCTTTAGAGCTTGTTGCAACAACCATCTCCTTGTTCTTGGATTGAGCTTTAGCTCCATCATCTTTTGTGGCTGCCCTTGTTCGCCCCATCATTCCTACATTCTCTCAAAAAACCGTGAGTTTCATGAAAGAACAACCCAAAATCGATGAAGTTCAAGTATGAGAAACCAAAATGAGATATGTTCCATGAGAAAAAAGAATTTTAATCCAACAAAAAATAATTCATTAGACCCAAGTGTCTAGATTAAATGCTTACAATTTCAAAAAAATTCTCAAAGATGCTAACTTTGAAGCCCTTAGAGTCAAGAACAAAATTTTCAAAATTCCTCTAGCAAATGCTCAATTCGGCTCAAGAGTTTATCGACTAAATCATTCCCTAGCAAATCCCAAGGCTAAAATCAAGTTAAATGCACCTCTCAAACCTAGACATGAAAATTCTTCTCAAAAACCAAGTTTGTCACTTTTCATGAAGAAGATGAGTCTTGCAAATTTACCTTGGGATTTTTGATGCAAGAGTGATGAAATAGATCCTAGATTCACAAAGTGAGAGAAATTTCGAAATTGTTGCCACTTAAATCACCAAAAATGAGCAAGAAGAGAGAGAGTTATGGAGGAAACAAGAAAATGAAGAGAAAGAGAGGATAAGGTCACGATTTTTGCTTAGCTAAAGAAGAAGAAGACAAACTCTGGCTGGTCGGGTCGGGTCAGCGGGTGAACAGTTGGTCAACAGATCGGGTTTGACCAAATTCAAACTTGGTCAAAGGCGCCTCATATTTGAATTTTGTTAACTGCCCTATTTTTCCCCCGTACCGGTTGGCTGTGGCGCGGCACAAGTCACCCGGTACAAATCCTTCTTCTCCATATGATATTCCCATATTTTACCCATTTTAGCGTGTATTTAACTTAGCATTTTAGGTCTCATGCATGTGTTTTTCATAGCTTTCTTAGTGTTTTGGTCTAAATTAGGCTTTAGTTAGATTGCATTAGGTCCTAGTGAGTCTTGCATTCATTTGGAGTGTTTTCTAGGTGTTTGGAGACATTTTGGAGATGTTTGGAATAATAGAGCAAAATAGGATGCAATGATCATTCCGAAGCAACTGAAAGAACTGGCAGGACGAAGGATTTCCATTCTGATTCAGCTCCAATGGTCTTCATGAAAGTTGTAGTCAAATGAATTAGCAATCTACTGAAGGTAGTTTGAGGCCATTCGTACATGTATTCCATGAGATATCGCGATTTTACCGAAGGTGTATCCGTCTGGCCGCGAGACCTCCGGCGCTTGACTCCAGCTCAGGTAGGACAAATACCGGCCCATTACACCCCCCAAAGACCGTCCGGTGTCAGACCCAAGCTCGACCAGGAGCAATACCGGCCAGGCATACCGGGCCACCACGGCCAGGTGTTGGGGCGCGGCCCAAACTTGTATATAAGGTTTTAGACCTAATTTTTAGAGGCCATCTATTTTCTCTTGCTAAAAACCTCTCCTTTTAGGGTTCTAAGTGATTGTAAGAGGGATCTTGAGTTTTTAATGCAATTTAAAGTTTGTTTCTCTTAATACCCTTTTAATCTTTCATCTTCCTATTCTCTAATCATGATTAACACCTCTTTCATGAGATTTTGTGTGTTCTTCATGATTAGTGAGTAATTCTTCTTGGATCATTTGGGTTTGGTAGATTAGGGGGTTTCTTTGTTGATCTTTTATGTCTAGAGTTTAATTGTCTTGTTTCCTTTCTTGTTTAGTGTTTATAATGCTAGATTAGGCTTGAGAAAGTTAAATCTAGATCATAGGAATGTGGTGTTTGATGAATTTCCCCAAAGAACTAAATAAGAGATTTTCACACTTAGCTCATGAGAATGATTGTCTAAGATGAATTTTGGCTATTGGAACTTGTTATTTAATGCTTTTTGATTGCTTATTCACAAATGAGAATTTGATCTTGAATTTGTAATTAACAAAGTGATTAGTGCTAAGAGATTAGATTAATCTTGATTAGTGTTCTAGGCTTAAGGAAATGCACTTGTGTGATTGAGTAGACATCATTGCTTAGCTTAAGATTCCCCCAAATCAATTGCCTCACCCAATGATCCTCTTTTTAATCATTGTCTTAATCTTGTTTAGTGTTTAGTTTCTTGTTTGGTTTGCTTTGTTTAAATTTGAATCATTAGGTTGGTAGATTAAAACCACTTGATTTACTTAGCTTATATAGTTTTTTGGATTCCTGGTGTGTTAGCCTCATACCTCCTTGGTTCGATATCTTAAATACCACAATGACATGAGTGAGATTTGAGTAATTGACTTAAGACTTGCAAAATTCCTACTATCAATTTGGCGCCGTTGCCGGGGAGGTTTAGCGTTAGCCATTAGGATTTAGATTCTTTATAAGACTAGGCTTTTATTTACATTATGTTAATGCACATCACTAAGAGCATGCATCTCATTGAGATGATGAGTTTTCTCTTGTACATTGTCACTAACTTGTCTTCCTTGGTTCTCTTGTGCTTTCAAAAATACAGAATCCAAAAAAGGAGCAATGGAAAGACAAGATCACTTGAAGTGTTGGATATGGACGATCAAAGAGGGTACCAAGTCCAAAGGAAAAGTGATGGAGAGACAAGGTCACCTGAGGTGTCGGAGATGGACTACAAAAAGAACATTCTTCAAGCCCCACAACCTCAAGAATTGGCATAAAATCCGATCCAAGTTCCAAAGGAGAAACCAACGGTTGGGTGTTTTGACACTCCATGTTGTCATGGATCAAGATATGGAATTCACCCACCACCAATCGAAGCCGAGGCATATGAGATCAAGACAAGCTTGGTTAGGTTTATTCAAGAGTCTAGATTCTTGGGGACAAAGGCGGAAAACCCTTATGATCACTTGGATTCCTTTGAGAGGTTGTGTGACACGTTTAGAACCGGAGAAGTGCCCCATGATAGCATCAAGCTCATCTTGTTTCCATTTTCTCTTGGAGGAAAAGCAAGCCAATGGGAGAGAACATTGCCATCTCACTTGGTAAACTCTTGAGATGATTGTAAGGAGATTTTCCTCAACAAGTTCTACTCCACACAAAGAACGGTCCAAACTAGAAGGGACATCTCGAATTTCAAGCAAGGCATGCATGAAAGCTTTCATAGGGCATGGGGAAGACTTAAAGGATATACTCCAGATTGTCCCCATCATGGGTTCAAGAAGGAAGCCATCCTTAGCATCTTCTATTTGGGAGTTGATCAAGAGCACAAATGGACCTTAGATGCGGCTAGCAATGGGCGTTTTACAAACCTCACCGTGGAACAAGGAGAGCTACTAGTGGAGAACTTTGCCCAAAGCGAAGAGAACTATGGAGAGGACTACTATAGGTCTCCACTAGGAAATGGAAGGCACGAAGACCAAGGTAGAGAGGAGATTAAAGCTCTACATGAAAAAATGGACAAGAAACTTACCATGATTGAGATGCAATCTACACTTATCGACAAGCTTCTCATTGCTACTAAAAGGTCGGTTCATTTTGTTGAAGACTTCAATGACAACCAAAGGTGTGCCCCTCGAAACCATTCTCCTCTTATTCCTCCACAAAGTTTTGCATAAGGTTTGGTTCCTCTAGGGCAACATAGCTTTTCCATGCCACAAGATGTGGATCTTAATAGGGTGTTTAAACAAGCTCTCAAAGGTCAAGTTGAAACCTCAACCAAGATAGATTGTGTCTACAATGATCTCAACTCAAGGCTTGAAACCATGACTTCTAGGCTCAAAATTTGGAGAATCAAGATGCTCAAGGAAGCCCCCTCTCTAGTAAACCCATGGAGGAACTCAAGGGTAAAGTCGATGAAAGCCCAAGTGAGTATTACAAAGTTATCTTCTCGGATGAAGAGAGTGAAGAGGCTTTAAGAGAGGTTGAGAGAGTTCTCCATGGCTCCAAAGACGAAGTTCATGTTGAGGAAGTGGCGTTTGTGGGTAGTTATGAGATGATGGATGTTTCTTCACCCCCAAAAGGTTGTAAAAAGAAGAAAGGTTCTCATGAGGCAAAAGTTCTGGGTTATGGTAATGTTGAAGAAACCCTTGCATTGGATGGTGATAGCTTGGAATCTCTTTTCTCTACTACTATGAAGGAAGAGAAAGAGAGTACCAAGGGGGAAGGCACTAAGACCAAGAAGAAGAAACCCAATGATAACCACCCTCCCACCCTTGACCCATCTTCTCACACAATGACACTCATACCTTGGAGGTATGATGATGGAGCCGTTGAGTACAAGGTGAATTGTAAGGGAAGATCTAAACCCTTTGCCAAGGTTAAAGCACTCCTCACCACCGAGCTTAAGGAGAAAGGTCAAAAGGGTCTCCAAGAAGTCATGAAAAAGGTCCTCACTCTTGAATTCAAGGACCCACCAAGGAGTTCTCACACTCCTCCACCACCCGCCTAAAAGGGTAACCAAAGTCAAACTTTAGTGACTTTAAACAAAGTGCACTTGGGAGACATTCTCATGTTTATCATTGTACATATTCTCTTTGCTTTATAGTTGATTTTGTGTTTCTAGGGCTTTTTGATCTTTTGTTGAGTGGTTGCAAGGTTCTTGATGGTAGCAAGGTCGTGGCAAGGTAGCAACGGTGTTTGATGTTGGGAAAGATCTTCATTCTCTCTATTCACATAGTAACACTCCTCCATTGTAAGTAGCTCTTTTCTTTCGAGTCTTTGCAATTCATCTTTTGTTTTGGGTCTCTTCCTTAAATTTATTTCACACCGGGACGGTGTGATTTAAGTTTGGGGGAGGGACCGGTATCTAATCTTGTGTTTTGTGTCTTATTTTCGATTTTTCCATTTGTTGAGTCTCTTGCATATCATGCATTCACTTATGGCATAGAAAACTAATAAAAATCGAAATTTTTTGAAAATTTCGATAACACAAAAAGAAGTCATCTAGTTGCATTTCATATGTATGATTAAGTCTAGTTTGCATATAGGTTGCATTGCATATTGCATTGGGAGAAATGATGATCCTTGTAGAGTATCACTTTAAGAAATTAGTTCAATGCTCACGTTCGTAGTTGCCTAATGCATTCTAGTAAATTTGAAAGTAAGGACGCACCATCTTTAGATCTCATGCATCATTATTCTTGTCTTGATTGAAGTAAGTTGTGAATTGAATTCAACCCAATTAATAAGAACCTTAATCTTGACTTGCAATTATCATGTTTGTGCATCTTTGAATGAGCTCGTGGATACCGTATACATACTTGGATCTTCTTTTCCTTTTTACCACTCTTGTTGATCCAAGTAGCCATTTCCCATTTTTGGAATGGTTCCCCACACCTTGAACAAAACCTCCTTTCTAGCATATAACTTTCGTGAGTGATGGAGAGGCCTACTTTTCGAGCAAACTTGGCAAAAAGTGTTAGGTTAGGGCGACAAGGATGGATTCTTATGTAGATCTAGTTCCAACATCAAGGGGCTAGTCTAGGGATAAGTTAGCTAGGATGGGGAGTCTTGGGGTGTTCGTATGGGACTTGCGTGAAACAACAAAAGAAGGGTGGAACGGAAAGGAAAATTGGGGAGAAAGCAAAGGGGGATTGTAAAATGTGAAGTGGTTGGTGACAAATTATAAGATTAGCTCTAAGCGTTAGATTTAGCCTCAAAGAGTTCAATGAAAAGGAAAGAAGCCGAAAAATTGGCTAAGGCATCAAGTGATGAAAGATGAGGCAAGAAAAAGTTCAAAAAGAAGAGCTAAAGCAACAAAAAGAGGAGCACCAAACCAAAAGTTCAATGAGAAAGAAGGAATTCTCCAAGTGAGAAAAAGATGAAGTGAAGAGACAAGAAAAACGTGTGGGATATGAAGGCAAAAGTCCTTATGAAAAAGGGTAGCTTAAGTTTGGGACTTAATGGGTTAGGATGCTAGGGTTAGAGACATCTTAGGCGTTTGGGTAGATGAGAATTCACCCTTGTATGCATAGGTTGCCTTTTACCTTTAGCATTTTGCTAAAATTTGCTCATTCATAGAGAGATCTTTACATCGAAGAGCCCACACATGTGATTGAGATCGTCTTTATCTCAAAACCGACTCCCTTAGCCAAACGAGTTCATTTGATTTTGCATGAGCATGATTCACATAAAACATTAATGAATGTCAAAGGGTTGAAGAATAAGAATGCTTGTGTAGGTTGGGACTTGTAACTTGATGCGTGTGGAGATAGAAATGGCTAACTCTTTTGGAGTAGATTCACTTGATGCATTCTAGAATTACAAACTTGGACGTTGAATTTGATTTCTTCTTGTGATGCTTTTGGATTTAAGCTCCCTTCTTCAAACCTCTCTCTCTCTCTTCTTGTTCTTGTTTGTTTGCTTGAGGACAAGCAAATGACTAAGTTTGGGGGAGTTGATATTCCCATATTTTACCTTTTTTAGCGTGTATTTAACTTAGCATTTTAGGTCTCATGCATGTGTTTTTCATAGTTTTCTTAGTGTTTTGGTGTAAATTAGGCTTTAGTTAGTTTGCATTAGATCCTAGTGAGTCTTGCATTCATTTGGAGTGTTTTCTAGGTGTTTGGAGACATTTTGGAGATATTTGGAATAATGGAGCAAAATAGGATGCAAGGATCATTCAGAAGCGTCTGAAAGAACTGGCAGGTCGAAGGATTTCCGATCTGATTCAGCTCTAATGGTCTTCAAGAAAGTTGTATCCAAATGAGTTAGCTGTCTACTGAAGGTGGGTTGAGGCCATTCGTACATGTTTTCCAAGAGATATCGCGATTTTACCGAAGGTGTATCTGTCTGGCCACGAGACCTCCGGCGCTTGACTCCAGCTCGGGCAGGACCAATACCGGCCCACTACACCCCCCCCCCCAAAGACCGTCCGGTGTCAGACCCAAGCTCGACCAGGAGCAATACCGGCCAGGCATACCGGGCCACCACGGCCAGGCATACCGGGCCACCACGGCCAGGTGTTGGGGCGCGGCCCAAACTTGTATATAAGGTCTTAGACCTAATTTTTAGAGGCCATCTCTTTTCTCTTGCTAAAAACCTCTCCTTTTAGGGTTCTAAGTGATTGTAAGAGGGATCTTGAGTTTTTTAATGCAATTTAAAGTTTGTTTCTCTTAATACCCTTTTAATCTTTCATCTTCCTATTCTCTAATCATGATTAACACCTCTTTCATGAGATTTGGTGTGTTCTTCATGATTAGTGAGTAATTCTTCTTGGATCATTTGGGTTTGGTAGATTAGGGGGTTTCTTTGTTAATCTTTGATGTCTAGAGTTTAATTGTCTTGTTTCCTTTCTTGTTTAGTGTTTATAATGCTAGATTAGGCTTGAGAAAGTTAAATCTAGATCATAGGGAATTTCATGCACACAAGGTGTTTGATGAATTTCTTCAATGAACTAAATAAGAGATTTTCACACTTAGCTCATGAGAATGATTGTCTAAGATGTATTTTGGCTATTGGAACTTGTTATTTAATGCTTGTTGATTGCTTATTCACAAATGAGAATTTGATCTTGAATTTGTAATTAACAAAGTCATTAGTGCTAAGAGATTATATTAATCTTGATTAGTGTTCTGGGCTTAAGGAAATGCACTTGTGTGATTGAGTAGACATCATTGCTTAGCTTAAGATTCCCCCAAATCAATTGCCTCACCCAATGATCCTCTTTTTAATCATTGTCTTAATCTCGTTTAGTGTTTAGTTTTTTGTTTGGCTTGCTTTGTTTAAATTTGAATCATTAGGTTGTTAGATTAAAACCACTTGATTTGCTTAGCTTATATAGTTTCTTGGATTCCTAGTGTGTTAGCCTCATACCTCCTTGGTTCGATATCTTAAATACCACAATGACATGAGTGAGATTTGAGTAATTGACTTAAGACTTGCAAAAGTCCTACTATCACCATACCGCTTGGTGTTGGAGCGGTACAAGTCATCCGGCACAAGTCGCTTGGGCATGCCACATGATTAATGCCGATTCAAAGCTAAACGGTACGCTTCATCCTAATGTCTTGTGTTGGATGGGGATCTCTTGGCACAAGTCATTTCCCTCGTACCGCTTGGTGTTGGAGTGGCACATATCGCACGGTACAAGTTTCTTCTCCCAACTTGTGCCGGCTAGAAATCACCTCGGCTAGAAAACACCTCGGCATAAGTTTCTTCTCTATACCGCTCGAACAATGCCAACCCGAGGCGGAGCGGTATGCTTCATCCCAACGTCTGGTACCGCTGAAATCACTCGGTATGGTAGAACGACACCCATCCCTGCCATGATACCGATCTACATGTGCCGGCTAGAATCCATTCGGTACGTGCAAATGCTTCCTTGCTCCCGTCTGTGCCGACCGAGATTCAATAGGTATGCCCAAACGGTGCTTGCTGCTGGTCCAATACCGAGCGAATTGTACCAACTGGAAGTGGATTGGTATGGTCGACCAGAACTCTCATTTTCGCAGCCTATCTCCCTTGCTCGGTAGCCATGCTTTTCAAGACATCAAAAACCTACAAGCACTTAACAAAAATATCAAAACGAACTAGGAAAGATGAAAAACATAAAAAGAAAAGTATGTACAAGGATAAACATGGGAATGTCTCCCAAGTGCACTTTGTTTAACGTCACTAAGTTCGACGTTTGTTACCCCATTTAGGGGGAAGGAGGGTTAGAAAGAGGAACCATGACCCCTTCCTCAATGAAATCACCTGCCAAGTAGGGCTTAAGAGGTTGTCCATTGACCGTGAACTCTTCACCCGTCTTGTTCAACAACACAACCGCACCATATGGCCTTACTTCTTTGATCACGAACAGACCGGACCATCTTGACATTAGCTTCCCGGGAAACAACTTGAGCCTTCACTACAAGAAAACAGCGTTTTAGCGACTACATAATCAGTCGTAATGTAGTCTCTAAAACTGTTTTACCGACTACATTACGACCACGTTACATAGTCGTAAATGTCTAGTCGCAAAAACACGTGGTCGGTAATTAGTCGCTAAGTTACGACTACTTTGCGACGTTGTTGCGATGACAATAAGAAGTCGCAAACCAGTCGCACATCAGTCGTAATATATGCGACCATGTACCGACTACATTAACGACTAACCTGCGACTAACGTACGAATATATATTGTGTCGTGTGGAAGTCGTTTGGTGTAGTCGTTAAAGAGTCGTGAAATGTTGTGACTGATTTGTGACTAATATGTTCACGGAATAGAGATGTGGTCATCGTTTTACGACTGTTTTGCGACTATTTTGCGACTGATTTGCGACTACCTAGCGACTGAGTTGCGACTACCTAGCAACTGATTTTATCAACGAATTTCAAAATGGTAATACAGTACCCAATTTGTATTACCTAGCAATTTGGAAATCATATACAAACTAATACAAAGAATACTGGAAATTTAAAATGAAAGAAACATACATTAATAAAGAAACATTAATATATATTATACATTGTTTTAGCATATCAAATACAAACCAATACAAAGAAAGGTCCAATGTTCAAAACATGAAATAAAATGACAGCCTAGGGTGTAGAATCATGCTGCTGATCAGATTGAGAAGCCATGAAGTCTAGAAAATTTGGATCGGTTTCACGAAGATACCTTTCCACCATTGAATAATGCTTCTGGTCAGCTTCAAGTTTGGTAAGTTTGCTTTGTTGGTCAGCTGCAAGTTTGGTAAGCTCTGCCTCACGCCGAGCGTTAGAAGCAGCTTATTCTTCTATTTGGCGTTGAGCTTCTTCCAACTTATCTTCCAGAGATTGAAACGATGAAGAGGTTACTTCAAACTTGCGTTTTCCACCAACATGAGACTCTACGAGGCTTCCTATTCCATATGGTCTGCCTCTGTCATCCGTGTACGTTGACTGCATAAATAAAACCAAGATTTATAATACCAGATGACAGAAAACCAAAAGATAACATAGATTTCGTATTTACCTGAAGAAAGAGATCGTTGTATTCCTTTGTGGTTAGCTCTCGCTGTTGCGACCTACCGTCTGAAATTTCAGGCCCGGTCTCTTGCATCTTAGCTTGCAAGTTCTTCTCATAATTTTGCGTGATCCTCTCAGCCTTCAGATCAACAAACGTACCATCAGATTTTGTGTGAGTCTTCACAAAAACCTCACTGATACTAACCGGTCTGCCCAATTCGTCTTCCTGAAAATGTAACATATAAATTTGTTACATAATAGAAAGTTGCAGAAGTATTAGATATAGAAATTACACTTACCATTTCTTGTTGGATTTGGTGATATGACTTTTGGCCTGATAAGTGTTTGTGCACACCAAGGCCTTTACGGTCAGATTTCCGAGCAGCGGATGTGGTATGAGACCTCTCTTTAGCTTCGTCAGTGTCCCATTTCTCTGTCATTGTTGTCCACAGTGTTGGGTTAATCCAGGGTGGTCGCTTTCGAGAAGTCCTCGCGGTGCTTACCATATCCTTCATTCGCCTTTGACAAATCATCTCGAAATGTTTTTGAACAACCCCTGAGATTAAGGGATCCCATGTGTGGGTTTTCTACAAGACAAGTAGATGGTGTACTGGACATAATGCTTACCACGAACTCGACGAAGTATCTTTCATGTCTATCGCGAGGCACAATAGTCCAACTGTAGTGTGGACCATCAAACTTATTTGTGAAAATCTTGGTGATCTTCCTTGTCAGCTTTCCCTTGTCACGGCCAAACCTAGACAGAGACAAATAAGTGCCTCAACAACAACACAAGAACCAAAGATACATAAAATGTGTTTTAAGACATATTATTGCATGAAAACATTAGAAATGTACTTAAGGTCCCAAATGTTATTGGTACAACCAACAAATTAAAGTTTAATTCACGGTAATACTAATATAAGTGAAATATCCCCAAAGTACAACTATTTAGAACCGAGAACAACTATACAACTAAGAAGTATAACTATGTTAAATATTTTGAAATTTTTTTAAAAAAATTTCCCTCCAAAAAAATTTCCCGACATGTGTTTTTAATGTTTTTTTGGAATTTTGTTTTTCTTATTTTCTTGGGACAATTGGCCAAATAACTAATTTTCAATAAACCATTAAGAAAATAGCCATGAATAATCATAAATTAAGCAAGTAACAAAATGGTTGCTTTTCGGATGATTTTGCCCTCCTCGGCACTGGATGTAGACATTCTATACTATTTTGATATTGTTCTATATGACAGCACATATTGTTACTCCATATATTATGTTTTTTCCGTTATTTGTATCCTATGAATTGATTCAATTTTGTAAAACTACAAAAAAACACAGATTTTTTTTCACAGCAAACATGATTTCAATTTTTTAAAACTAACAAGATTTTTTTCCAGCCGTGAATGGTGACAGTGTCACCAATAACGTAACAAGTGTATTTTTATTAATAACATAATAAGTCTATTTTTGTTATAAAAAACGTAGCAAATTTATCAATAACATATGAAGTCTATTTCTTTCCAGACATTTCATCTCTTAAGTGTCTCGTCAATAATTTACAAAATTGCAAAAAAAATAGACGTTCTATACACACATAAAATTAGTCTTCATTAATTTCCGATCGTCTCTCGCCCACGACCTCAAAGTCACCGTCTTTCTCCAACGGCGAAGTACTGGATAGTGTTGCAAAGTAATAAAACCAACAATCGAATTAACAAAAGCCAAATATATAAGCTCCACCATGAAACCAAATATATAGCCAGTCTATGTGTTCTATATAGATATCATCTGCAGAACTAAGATACTCAGCTTTCATCAATTTCATTAAACATCATCCGCAGATTTAAGAACTAACCAAGACTTTTCTATCAAAACTGGTTTGAACTTGGAACATTAACACAGTTCAGCCTGAAAGCCTTAAAAGAGAAAACCATCTCACAACTATTAACTCATAATTCATGGAAAATTGCTAACGGTAAAAACAAAAATGCAGGGATCTCAATACCTGGCATTCAGCCTGTATATATATAATCCATCATTTGTGGTTCCACTATTAAAAACAGTTGTGCCTATTAAAAACAGTTGGAACAGTTGATCAAAAGTCACGAAAATTGAAAATTAGAATAGAGGCGCAACTCACGAGAGGGAGAGAGGCAGGGGTTCGAAATGAATCGATTCGATTGGCTTCCTTGAATCTGAGTACTCGTTGGTATGGCTCTTGATGTGGGAAACGGCGATTGGGCTTCTGATTTAGTTTCTTTCCTCGGCTCGGCGTCGACATCTGGCGGAGTTGTGTTGCGAAAAGTATCTGAGTTGGGCGAAGATGGTGCTTTGGATTATGATGGAGATTGCTTTGATCGGAGGCGCCGGAGAGAGAGAGATTTGAGATAATAATTTTTACAGAGAAATAGAGAAAGAAAAAAAAATATATGAAAAAGATGAGAAAGAGAATAAAAAATTAAAGAAGGGGTAAAACTGTATTAATATAGATTATATACAGAATAATATCTTCAATTTTTTTTGGTTAGTTTCTAAATTATAGTTTTTTTTTGTAATACACGGCAATTTCTCTATTTTTTTTTTCAACCCAGATTTTTTTTAATTCATTTTTTAATACTCAGTTGTACCGAATAATTCCATTAATATAGACATATGACGGCGCCAGGTGTCCATTTTAACCGCGTCACGTGTGTTTTTAATGTTTTCTGATTTTTTGGAAATTTTTTTTTAATCTTATTTTTTCAACCTATCTTATTTTTTAAAATTATTCTATACTATTCAGTTCTACCTAATAATATTAGAAATCTAATTTGACAAAGTAATACTAGAAATCTAATTGTACAAAGTAATAGTAGTCTCAATTATACATAATACCGAACCATAGTTGATAATACTATAAATGTTAAAATAAAACTTTTAAAATATTGCTTCAGTCACTTCCCCATTTCCAGACTTCTAGCTTCTAATCACTCACATATTCTTAAACCCTCTAATCACTCTCAGTTCAATCCCATACTACATACTCCGTTCCATGGCGAGATTCCCACCTTCTAGCAGCTTGCCTAACAAGCTTGTCTTGCCCGCCATGTCCTGTATACATAATCACATCTCCTTGATCATCATCATCCTCATACCCACCTGAAACAATCACACTAGTAGCAATTGGCTCCCACTTCAAGCAAACTAATCGCCGTCGTTCCTCCTCCCAAAAAGGACAGACCAACAAACGAACAAAAACACACCAATTCTTCATCTTTTCAATTTCGTAATTGTACGGTTTCAGAGTCTAAGGAAAACCCAAGCTTCATTTCCAGACCTTCTAGCTTCTCACCACAAACACTAAAACAATCGATCTGAAAACGCAGAGAGATTCTGTTTGGATCTTCAATTTCTGAATTGATGAAACTTGGAAGATGAAGAAATTGAAGAGCTATTATATGTAAGTCCATCACCAACAACAAGCTGTAGACCGGAAATGGATTCTTCCAATTGCGATTGGATCTATTTGTTCTTTGTTTCTCTTGTTGCTAACGAACTTAGCTTCGTCTTCTGGTCAGACTCGTTTGATTCCGTTTTCAGTCTACGGACTTAGATCCTCCGTGTTTGTCGAGTCCAAGATAAATCCATTGTCCGGCTCCGTCTCACCTCCACCGCCGCCGCGTCTCGCTTACCTAATCTCTGGCTCTTCCGGAGATGGTCAGATGCTGAAACGGATACTTATGGCGCTTTACCACCCGAACAACCAGTACGTTGTTCATCTCGATCGGGAATCCTCGCCGGAGGAGCGGTTGGATCTCAGTGGTTTTGTGGCGAATCAAACCTTGTTTCAGAGATTCCAGAACGTTCGGATGATTGTTAATACGCTTCACGCAGCAACGATTTTGCTTCGAGAGGGAAGGGAAGTGAGACTGTGACATCCCCACCTCCTCCAATCCACCTACCACCTCCACTACCCTCCACTACCACCACCCTCTACCTTTACCCCTACAATGCCCTCTACTATACCCGTACAAATACACCCTTCACCACTACAAAGAATAAAACCACGTTTATAAAAGAAGAAGAAGGGAGAGAGGAGTCAAAGAATAAGTTGTGCATAAACAGTTCTGAGCAAGCCTCTTGTCAGGACGTTTACGATCTGACCAGAAGGAGTTAGGTGACGATTTGCACACCCCTGGAAAGACCTCGTTGCAAGGAAGCCATAGCAGTTGACCGAATGTCATTCCGAGGTAAAATCCATCCGCAATTCGATCTACAAGTTGAGAGAAAATCACTGTTTTCTTCTGAACCCAGAAATCTGTTTATATCTGATTTTTCCAGTTTGCTAGAGTCATTTTGTGAGCCGTTTTCCCGTCGAACTAGAAGGAACCAGATTGCGATCTACATACCGTTGGAAATATCTTGAATCCATCTCTTAATAACAGTTTCCCGATCCTCATTCCGAGGTAAATTCCGCTCGCAAATCGATCTTCAATATGACGGAAAATCACTGTTTTCTGACAAAACCCAGAAAATCTGCTTCAACGCAGCAACTTCAAGGAACCGTGGACGATTCGTGTGAAGTCCGATCGGGCTGCATTTTGGTGGAGGGCTTCACAGTACTACCGTCTTTGGATTCAACGGTCGGATCAAAATTTCAACGGTTGGTTGTCGAGCTAAGAGCGCGTTTCCGAGACCGTTTTGAAAGTGTTCTTAAAAGAGGCAGATCATCAATTGGCTAAGGTGAGGACTGGTTTGTAGATTCTTAAGATGCGTTAGTCGACTAGTAATAAGTGTGTGCTTAGTATAGGGATTAGAAATGATTGATAATTGATGATTGATGATTGATAATTGATGATTGAATAGTAATGAGTAATTATTAAACTCGTGATATGGTTATGAAGTATACATTATTAGGTGTAGTGTTACTCATTGTTTGACGGCCTACAACGAGGGACTGAATATTGAGAAGTTGTAGTGATCGAGAAAGGGCTGACGGACCATAGTCAAACCCTGTAGTGGGCGGTGGCACCAGGATTATTTGTCAAGCCTGAAATGGGTCGAGGCAGAGAATGAGTACCTTGGATGAGGGGATCGTCCTTGGGAATGTGAAGTAGACTCGCTAGGTTGATTTTTATGAATGAATGATTGTCCTTATTTAAGATTGTTAGAACCATGTTATATAGTAATGTTAGTTATGATAGGTTGGTTGTTGTGTGTGTTTAATGTCTATATTATGTATACTCGTATTACTATTTCAAATGATGTATCTAGAATCTTGTGTGTCTCAAAAGCACACCCTCGCTGAGTATTTCCCAAAATACTCACCCCTCTTCTTTCAGGTGAGACCGAGGAGTATGACTTATGGTGGTCGTTGTGGTGTTAATCCCGGGGAACCATGGGCGCTTATTTTCATTTTTATTTACTATTTAATAATGATTTTCAAGGATATTTTTCTGGTTGTTCTATCAAGTTTTAAGAAGTTGTTTTTTTTTTGTTGTTAAGACGTTCGAGTTCCCGGTTTGATCTTTAATAAATGATTTTCAGACATTAATTAAGTATTTAATGAATTCGTTATTATTTGAAAAACTGTTAAATGATTAGAAATCAAGTTAGGTTAAGTTTTACGAGATTATGGCGTCTCAGAGAGGAGAGAGAAGGTGTGGAATATATCAGAGAAGTAGGAGGAGAGGAGGAACCCCGAGGAGGAAAGCGCCCGAGAAGAAGAAGAGGAAGACGTGAGAATGACAAAAAAAAGAACCAAAAATTAAATAATCCGACCCGATTCCATAGGATTTTGACTTTCCCCAATCCAAATCATGGTTGGGTTTGTAATTATGGAGATTTTGATAGGTTTTTTGGATTTTGTACCAATTTCTGTATTTAAAAAAAATCAAAAATAAATTGATTATTAGGGAAGGAGTATTTTAGAGTTAATTTGTCTATAGGGTAGTTTTAAGGTTGGAAATTTGCTAAATGGGTAGTTTGTTTTAAAATAAGGGATGTAAGTAGTTTGAAAGTTTAGTTACCTTCTACACCCCTGTCCATTTATCTTAATTATTTCAATGCCATTATGGAAAAGAAAAAAAAAATTCAGATTTTCGACATTAAGAAACACGAAGTCTCGTATACCTGCAACTAAGCTCCACCTGTTTTCTTCACTGGCTTCGTTTAGAATCACCTGAAGCAGTCCGATCTAACGGCTTCTTATCCTCCCTTCTATTCCACGTCGGTCGATTTTCTTGAAATCGGAGATGCCGAATAATGGGCGTCAAACGGCAAAAAACCTCCGGCAACCCTCTATGCCGTCCGCGAGGTAACTAAAAAAAGGAGCTGCAGTAGCCGATTGAGCCGCATTGCAAGCGTCTCGCCGATAAGTTTTTCTAAACACGACTCCACACTTCTCGATTCACCTTTTTGGTTTTTGGAATTAAACTTCCCACTTATATGTTTGAATGTCGCAACTGCGTTGCAGTTAATTCCTGTTTTAGTGCCTTAAAACTCGTTCAATTTTCAATTCATTCCGTTTGGGTCACACTCTCTCTCATAACTTATTTAAATTTGCCCTTCTTGTCTGCAATTCGCCCTATCGGTTATCTTAATCCACTAAATTTACATGTTCGATGGAAAACGGTAATGACAGCGGCCACATTTCAGATAAACTCCCTCGAAGGGTCCTCGCCGCCGGTTGTTACCCGGTAGGTGCTCGATTGAACATCTACTACAAGGCGAACGTTATTGGCTTACTTGCCCGCATCTTGAAAGGTCAAGAGGAACTTCAAATACTGCTCGACTCTCAGTTCGCAGCACTCTTCAGGCTGCATGTTGCGAGATGTTGTAACAGCGCCAAACTTATTCACGCTCTTCTATCCCGCCAACTAATCACCACCAAAAAACATGAGATCTGGTTTATTTTTGGCTCTCAACCCCTCCGGTATTCCTTGCGGGAATTTAAGGAGATAAATGGCCTCTACTGCACTTGGGTTCCCGCATGTAGTGACAATGATAGTGTGCCAAGTGAGGAGACAATGTGGAAACAACTTTTCGGGAAGGAAGATCTCAATGTTACAGTTTGTGATTCACTTGATATGCTTAGGGACCCGTCTTTATCCGAATGGAAGCGGCTGCCATTGGCTCTAATCATTATCGTCGATGGCGTCCTCTTCTGCAATACCAAGACTCTTCATTTGACATTCGACTACGTAGAGATGTTGGCTGACATAGCATTCTTTATGGAGTATCTGTGGGGCAGGCTTTCATTTGAGAAAACTATTTCTCGTTTTCAAGCTCCCCTGTCAAAGCCTCAGGATGGAGACACGGAAGATCCCTTATCAAAACTGCACCGTCAACTAAAATAAAAAACAAGTGCCTGCTACGGCTTCCCATTGTGCCTACAGCTCATGGCCTTGTAGTCGATTCCAATGCTTGTTTCCAAAATCTCTGAGCCTGACAACTTACAGACTTTCCTTGCGATCCCTTTGGTTGTGAAGCCAGTATCACCCTTCTTCATCTTGAGGATATTCTTGCCGTTGAATCCGACCCTCTGGTTAGTCCTATACAACACACTCAAACAAATTTAGAATGTCTACCATTAGTCCTATTTTGTTTTGTTCTACGCATTTCCTTTTTATTAGTGCCTAGTTTTCTTGAATCCTGTTTGCCTATTTTGTGTTGTTGTTGACAGTGAAGCCGATTGTAGATGTTGGTGACAATGATAGCCATTCTGAATTTGGTTGGGATGACGAGGTGGAGGCCACTGACACCGAGGTTGTATACTTGCAACTTCTTATAACTGACAAATTCTCACCCTTTGATTTCGCTGGGGGGGGGGTGCCTCAATCATCCCTATCATAAAACCTATTGGAGAACAACCGTTAGAGTAGCATGGCCTGGAAACATTCCACCAACATAAAAAGTGTAAACTGCTTCAGAGAGTGAAGCCTGCCACTAAAGCTAAAAAAAAACCGCATCCAAAATGTACAAAACCACCAAAAAACCTTCGCATGTTTCACCAGTCTCAGATGATGAAGCTGGCCAAAGCCGTGGTGATAATGCTACTCTGGCTAATCTCTTTTGAGTAAGCTTGTTTGATCGCGTAATGAAATTTGCAACTTGGACATTGGGCTTAGATTCTTTTTATGGTACTTTTGGATTTGAGCTTCCATTTTGATCTTCTTCCTCTTATTAGTCATGTTTGCTTGAGGACAAACAAAAGATTAAGTTTGGGGGAATTGATATCTTCATATTTTACATGTTCTAGCATACATTTAACTAGAGTTTTGTGTCATTTGCATGCATAATCATGGTTTTGTCTTGCATTTAGGTCTCATTTAGAGTTTAGGACATTTGCATTAGGTCCTAGTGAGTTCTTGCATGTTTTGGAGTGTTTTCTAGGTGTTGGAGGCAATTTGGGAAAATTTGGAGAAATGGACCAAAGTAGGATACAAGGGTCATCCGAGATGTCTGAAAGATGCAGCTGGAAGACGACCTTCCGTTCAGATTCAGCCTCAACAGTCTTCATGGAGGTCGTAGAGGAGTGAGTAAGCTGTCCAGTGGAGTTTGAATCAGGTCATTCAGACGTGTGGTTTGGAAGATATGGCCGTTTTACAGGAGACGCATCCGTCTGGCCACGAGACCAAACGCCTTCACACCGACCCAACCATCAGGTGTAACCATCCGGTGCACAAACCCAGCAACAACACCGAGCCCTCCAACTGGTGTAAGCATCTGGTGTTGCATCAGAAGCTAAGAACCGGATGAGGCAGCTCCCACACCGACCCATGCACTCGGTGTAGCACTTACCAGCCGAGCACACCCGATGGGTCTGAAAGATCGGCCCGAAAGAATGGTCTCCAATCTGGAGGTGGTTGCACGTCGTTTGGAGCTGTGGTTCAAAAGATACATCAGATTTAGCAAAGACATGTCTGTCTACCGCCCAAACGAGTTTTGCCCGGAGTTGAAGCCCATCAACTACACCGATCAGTTGCACCGACCTGTCTGGTCGGTGTGAAGCCACTCAAGACCAGATTTGACCCATTTTAACCGGGTTGACCCGGTTCGCCCACCTTCCTTTAAATAGTCCAAAAACCTAATTTTCATGAGCTAACCTTTATTTTCCTCTCCTTTTCTCCACCAAAAACGTGGTCTCTTGTGTTCTTGAGGGTTTTATGATTTTTGTGAGAGATATCTTGAGGTTTTTATGAAATTGAAAGTTTTAGTTTCTTGATTTCCCTAATCTCTCTTACATTAATCATCTAATCATGGATTCAATCACTTCTCTCATGAGATTTGAGGGTTTCACCATGATTAGTGAGTAGATCTTCTAAAGCTCATGGGTGAGGTTGATTAGGGGATTTAATGATGGAACTTTGATGTCTAGGGCTTAGATTACTTATTCTGTTTCTTATTTAGTGTTCATAATGCTAGATTTAGCTTGAGAAAGTGGATCTGGAACTAAGGACATTTCATGCACACAAGGTGTTTGATGAAATGCCTCTTAAGCTAAATAAGAGATTTTGCTTGCTTAGTGATATATCATAGTTTTTACCCCTTTTAAGCCATGATATATGTCCATTTTATAGAGTCTTTCTACCATTTTGTAGTGTTTTAGAGTCTTTTACAGGTTTTAGCACGTTTGGAGCATAATTGAAGATATTTGAGATTTTTGGTGCATTTTGGAGCAAAACAGAGGTTGTGTAGCTGAGTACCCGAATTGGAGCCTCAGTGTCGATCGATACTACCTTAGTATCGGTCGATACTCACTGCAGCAAGACACAAGTCGCGACTTTAATGAAGAGTTGAAGAATTGCAAAATTGCCCAAAAGACTTTATTATTTACAATTAAGCCCAAAACGTGTTTTATGAGTTTAAGTTAGGTTTTTAAGCCAATTTGGCTAAAAAAACGTTCTCAGAGTTCGATTACGCTTTGTTCTACTTTGTTTTGGGAGAGATTTTTGGAGAGACAATTCTGAACTCTTGTTTTACTCTCTTTTATTTATTTGATTTGATGATCTATTCAATCATGTTGCTTGTTTCAATCTCCATGTCTGAGTAGTTCTCTTGTTAGGTTCAGGGTTCTCATAAGGGTTTTCTCTGAATGTTTGGTTAATTGAATGATTAGGATTCACTATCTGAATTAGTTCTTCGCCTTAGGTTGTTCCCATAGCTAATTCTAGGTTGACGAATCTAGAACTTAGATCTTAGGATAATTGGTTAGGCACGAGAGTGCGATTAATTACCTGACAGAACCTAGGTGAGCAAAATAACTATTCACAAAGAGATTTGGTTTAGTTGTTTTGTGAACAGATCAAACCTGAACTAAAAGCTGGTTTAGACTTTAGGATTCGCAAAAAGATTTGGAATTCTAGGATCTAGACTTAGATAGTTTTCGCAACGAGAGTTGGTTAGCTATACTTTAGTGATTTGAGTTCAAGAACCGCGCTAAATCTGAATCATGTTAGTTAGTTTATCTACATTCATTGAATCCCTGAGAAATAACCTGAGCCTATCTTTCTTCCATTTGACTTACAACCCATTTAAATTACGCATTGCTTTAATTTACATCTTTTTGGTTTAGCTTAGCTCGAATCTAAATAATCTATTGTGTGAATTCTGGAGTTCTTGTGTTCGAGCCCTAACTATACTACAACACTGATTTAGTACTTTTTAGGGTATTAATTTGAGCATATCAAATTTGGCGCCGTTGCCGGGGACTCAATTTCGCCATTAGATTTTAGTGAAGAATTTCGACTAAATCGTTGAGTATCGATCGACACTCGTCGCGTTTTTTTAGTTACTTACGTTCTTGACTTTTGTGTTTCAGGTATATGCCTACTCGAGAAACCAGAAGAAACAAGAGCACTCAGCTAGTTGATTTGTCAAACGAGCAGCTAGCACATTTGGAACGCACACTCAGAAAAGCAAAGAAGCCAGCAGAGATGAACAACAACCCAGTGGTTTTGATTCAGGATGAGGCTGGTGCTTTAAGAGACCGAGAGGGTCAATTGTGCAATGAGAGAGGACAACGACTTGATGGAGAGGGAAACATCATCATCCCTCCACCAGCTGTCGATGAGATTGCCGCGCGAGCTGCGCGCAACAACGAGGTGAATCATGGGAATGCTAGGGTTAATCGTGCTAGGACGCTTGGAGAGTACAACAGACCCGATCAATTCTATGCCAATCGGTCTGCGATTCGTATTCCCACTTTTCAGAGGAATGACTTTGAGCTGAAGCCTGCATACTTCACTCTTGTGGGTCAGCACCCTTTTCATGGTCTTCCTCATGAACACCCCATGGATCACATTGAGAGGTTTGAGGACTTGGGCACTAGCATGAAGTACAATGGAGTGTCCAACGATTACCTCTTTTGTAAGCTCTTTCCATACTCTCTTGGTGGAGATGCAACTTACTGGCTGAAGCAGTTGCCTCCTGGATCACTGACTACTTGGGTAGAGACGAAGAACGCGTTTCTGAATAACTTCTTCGATGATGCGAGATCCTAGGAGCTCAGGAACAAGATCTCTCAGTTTTCTCAAGGACCGACAGAGGCACTTAAGGCTGCTTGGGTGCGATTCAGATCTTATCAGAGGGATTGTCCACATCACGAATTCACTCAGGTTCAGTTGCTGGGAAACTTTTTCAGAGGGATTGATTGGAGGTATCAGATGGCTCTAGATGCTACGAGCAATGGAAATTTCTACACGAGGTATCCTGACGATGCGTATGTTCTCATTGAGAACTTGGCGTCTAGCAATAGCGCCAAGAATGCTGATCTCGAGCGAAAAAGGCTGCACAGAGGTGTTGATGGATCGCAGATGGCTAAAATGCATGCGAAGCTGGATTCGGTGCATAATTTGTTGATGGGCAAGCAGCAGAAGGCTTTTTGTCCTGCTGAAGAGGATGAAGTGGGATATATTAACTACATTGGTGCAGTCTGGGGGAGGTAGTTGCTGACAACGTGTTTGTTTTTCTTAGAGTCAGTCGTTTTTGTGTCAAAATTTGTTGGAGATTATGATCTTGTTCTTGACCCTATTGTTCTGACTTTGCTTCTAAGTGACTACTATTACAGAATCAGCTCTAGATCGACTAATGAAAAATCCAAAGGATGACAAGTTAACTAGAATACACACATGTTTCCAGCAGAGTTCATTTAAAGCTTGAGCCAAATTTCTGCACTTCATCGATGTGGTTAGTATTCATAGAGCTTGATTCCTCATTCATATCTGACAAAGGAACCCAATGTGTTTAAAGTGATAGTATCTCTCTCCCCTGTTATAAGTTAATAAAAAAGAGCATAAAAAGATGAAATGATTTTCTCCTAAGTAGAGGGTTAGAAATGTTTCCAACGATCCCATTATTCTACTTGGTGAGGGATGATCACACAGAGGTTGGAAGCGAGGCTATGATTTTCCTATGATGCCATTATTCGCCTACACCCTTTGATACATTGAGAGGGAAGAACCGGGGATTCGGTGGCAAACACCATCAATACTCGCGTCTCATACCTTGATGTGTATATGCGAATCAAAAAGAAAAAAGAGAGAACAAAATAAGAAAATTTGATATGCTCAAATTAATACCCTAAAAAGTACTAAAGCAGTGTTGTAGTATAGTTAGGGGTCGAACACAAGAACTCCAGAATTCACACAATAGATTATTTAGATTCGAGCTAAGCTAAACCAAAAAGATGTAAATTAAAGCAATGCGTAATTTAAATGGGTTGTAAGTCAAATGGAAGAAAGATAGGCTCATGGTATTTATGAGGGATTCAATGAATGTAGATAAACTAACTAACAAGATTCAGATTTAGCGCGGTTCTTGAACTCAAATCACTAAAGTATAGCTAACCAACTCTCGTTGCGAAAACTATCTAAGTCTAGATCCTAAAATTCCAAATCTCTTTGCGAATCCTAAAGTCTAAACCAGCTTTTAGTTCATGTTTGATCTGTTCACAAAACAACTAAACCAAATCTCTTTGCGAATAGTTATTTTGCTCACATAGGTTCTGTCAGGTATTTAATCGCACTCTCGTGCCTAACCAATTATCCTAAGATCTAAGTTCTAGATTCGTCAACCTAGAATTAGCTATGGGAACAACCTAAGGCGAAGAACTAATTCACATGGTGAATCCTAATTATTCAATTAACCTAACTTTCAGAGAAAACCCTTATGAGAACCCTGAACCTAACAAGAGAACTACTCAGACATGGAGATTGAAACAAGCAACATGATTGAATAGATCATCAAATCAAATAAATAAAAGAGAGTAAAATAAGAGTTCAGAATTGTCTCTCTCTTAGAAATCTCTCTCAACCAGAACAAAACTAAAATCAAGCTTAGCCAACAAAAGTGGCTGAAAAACCTAATTATAATGCTAAAACACGTTTTGGGGCTTCTTGTAATTATTAAAGTCTTCTGGACCAAAGTGCAAACTCTCTAGACTTGTAAAAAGTCGCGTTTCCAGTTTTCCTGCAGTGAGTATCGACTGATACTAGGGTAGTGTCGATCGACACTGTTCACTGCTTCTTCTGCTCGCTAGACTGGACTGTCTTCACGAAAACTGGCATACCTTTTGATCGCACCGTTGGAATGGCCTCAAACCACTTCCAAATGAAAGCTAATCCATTGATCTGTCTTGTATCAAAATGTGAGCTCAATCCATCGATGGCAAGTTCTTCAACTCTTCATTTTAAGTTGTGACTCGTGTATGCTTCAGTGAGTATCGACCGATACTAGTTAGTATCGATCGATACTGAGGCTTCAAATCAGGTACTCAGCTACACGAACTTCTGTTTTGCTCCAAAATGCTCCAAAAAGCTCCAATATCTCCAATTATGCTCCAAACGTGCTAAAACCTGTAAAAGACTCGAAACACTACAAAATAGTAGAAAGACTCTATAAAACGGACCTATATCATGGCTTAAAAAGGGTAAAAACCATGATATATCACGCCCCCAGACTTAGCCTTTGCTTGCCCTCAAGCAAATAGAAGACTAAACCAGAGAGAGAGGTTTGAAAACACAGAGACTCACCTGTTCATAAAACATTGCAATTCCCTTTTCCCAAGCACCCAAATGTCACCTAACCATTTCCAAGACTAACCACCATGTACTTCTCCTTAGACATTCGCAGCTTCCCCAGATTACACACATTATCTCACAGCATCGATCAATTAAACCCATCATCGCCAGTTTCATCGCTGTGATTAATACCAAGAACGTTCTAGATTCTTTCCCATACAATATCATGACAAGGAACCACCCAATTTCACACTTTTTGTATCACTTTCTCTCCCCCAGACTTATTTCTTATTTTGTTCTCTCTTTTTTTTCTTTTTGATTCGCATATACACATCAAGGTATGAGACGCGAGTATTGATGGTGTTTGCCACCGAATCCCCGGTTCTTCCCTCTCAATGTATCAAAGGGTGTAGGCAAATAATGGCATCATAGGAAAATCCTAGCCTCGCTTCCAACCTCTGTGTGATCATCCCTCACCAAGTAGAATAATGGGATCGTTGGAAACATTCCTAACCCTTTACTTAGGAGAAAATCATTTCATCTTTTATGCTTTTTTTATTAACGTATAACAGGGGAGAGAGATACTATCACTTTAAACACATTGGGTTCCTTTGTCAGATATGAATGAGGAATGAAGCTCTATGAATACTAACCATATCGATGAAGTGCAGAAATTTGGCTCAGGCTTTAAAGGAACTCTGCTGGAAACATGTGTGTCTTCTAGTTAACTGGTCAGCCTTTGGATTTTTCATTAGTCGATCTAGAGCTGATTCTGTAACAGTGGTCACTTAGAAGCAAAGTCAGAACAATAGGGTCAAAAACAAGATCATAATCTCCAACAAATTTTGACTCAATAAAACAATTTTGACACAAAAACGACTGACTCTAAGAAAAACAAACACGTTGTCAGCAACTACCTCCCCCAGACTTAAACAACACTGTTCCCAGTGTTATCTAGCCTAGAGGTGGTGAAAGAAAACAGAAGAGCTGAGTGGATTGAGGAAAATCGAAGGAGTTACCCGAGATGGTGATGAGTGTCGACCGATACAGCACGGGTATCGATCGATACTCGTAGCAAGTTTCTGCTCATTTGTCGCGTGGATGGTGTCAATCGATACCGGGTGGGTGTCGATCGATACCGCTCGTCTGAATCTGACGCACGTGAAACACAAGACACAAAACCAAAACCAAAAACCAAAAATAAAAGGAAAAAGGTATGTACAGACTCACCAGTGGATTGCCTCCCACCAAGCGCTTGTTTAACGTCACGAGCTTGACTTTGCTCAGGTGATTAGTCAGAGCGAGGTCGAGAACTCACTCCCATGCAAGATCCACAGCTAGACACTTGCAGATTCAGAGTTCTACTCATCATGCTCTCTATAACCTCTTTTCCTTTCTCTTTCAGCTCCGGAGTAAGAATGACTCTAGCCTTGGAGAATGGTTTTGAGGTTCCTTTGCACTTCACCTTGTACTCAATCAAATCTCCATCACACTTCTGAGGGATTAAAGTCATAGAGGGAGTATGATACTAAGACTTTTCGGTCTTAAGGAGGTATCAATATCTCCAATACGAGTAGTATAGAAGGTTATCAATCCGTATTGG
>PKMM01016239.1:0-12718 GCA_002933915.1 Eutrema heterophyllum | reverse complement strand
ATATTATTTTTGATGGTAGATTTGTTTATGAGTTGGTAGACTTTACGACGAAACCGTTGACTAACGGTAAATATTTGATTTTTTAGTAGATTTATTGACCATGGTGGTAGATTGATCTTACAAAACGATAGACTTATTTCTTTTGGTGGTATAGTTAATTAGTGTGAATTATTTTTTCGTGACGGTAGATTTGTATTGGCAACGGTAGATTTTTATTGGGTTGGTAGATTTATTTATAATGGCGGTAGATTTAAAACCATGTAAAATCTTGGTGACTTCGTTTTGTAACGGTAGTAGATTTAATATTAGTGACGGTATATTTAAAATAAATTGGTAGATTTGTTTGTAATGGTGGTAGATATAAAAACGGCTAACATCTCGATGATTTTGTTTTTGTTATGGTGGTAAATTTAATATTAGTATCGGTAGATTTAAAATTATTTGGTAGATTTATTGTTAATGGCGGTAGATTTAGTAAATTTATTGGTATTTACTCAAATAACCTTCAGTTGGTTACTTATTATTTCGCGTTGTGGTAGACTTTTAATGACGGTAGATTTATTGACATTGTTTGGTGGTAAACATTTGACTTTTTCCAGAATGAGGAATGATGTTTTTGCCCTACACTAAAACTCATATTTCAAAAAAAAATAGACACCCAAATATGCTAAGTACGAGAATTTTTTAGTGTTTGATGGTAGATTTATTGTAATGTTAGTAGATTTATTTTGTTATCCTCCCTTTTTTTCTAGGTTAAGATTAACCTTGAATTTATGTCATATTGGTTTTTTTAAACATTCAGCTTATGTCTTTTTTGTTTTCTTTTGTGTAATAACTATCTTTTAACTTAAAGTCTTTTGGTTCTTTTTTATGTTTATTCTGGTACATTTAATTCAAATTAAACTAAACTTTAAACATTACAATGTCAAATGCTCGCATACTCTGATAAACAAACCGGACATGCAATTCCATATGAGCACTTACATGTCAGGCTTAAAGATGTATTGAGACTTATCCTCCCTACTAAACTCGTTCCTTCTACTTAAACTACTTTTGTTATATTACGTAATCATGTAATAATCGGTATTTCAAACTTGTATTACCTTCTGCTATTTCGAATTTTGTTATGGCAAATAAAATTACCATTAAGTACCATTAAACTTTCATAAGTGGATTTAAAATACATGGTTTAGATAACAAATCTACCATAACCTGTAAAGGACCAACATCATGCCAAAAAAACATGGTCATTTGCAAATATAGTTACATCATCAAGAACTGCATAACCTGCCGCTTTTAAGTCCCAAAAAACAAGCGACATCCAAAAAATTAAGCCATCGTTTAAGCCCGGAGTCCCAAAAAATAAGTCTACCGAGCAACGAGAATGACAACCAAAAACAGCAATTAACTATTTGTAACTAGGACCTTCACCTGGTTTAACACCCAACTCTGCCCAAAAATCCTTGTGGTCTATGTCCCAAGCATCATCCACATTTATGGGGTCACAGTTCAGGCCAGTTATATGAACATCCTCGTGGAGTGAGAACCTAAGTGAACGACTTCCAATGAGTGTCCACATCTCATATTTCCGTTTAACCGCCAATTAATGGTTGGTCACCAAATGATGAACGGTCTGCGCAGACCAGGTATACGACTTCAGAGTAAGCTTCAGCAATACGCCAATCTGAGACTTGTTCAGGATGTCAAAATAAGCATCATCACCAACTGCTTCTTGCATCTTCCCAAATTCACTCAGTTTGCAATTATGGTGGAAACTTTTCTTCTGCGAAGGTGATCTCCCTTCCGGATACAGTCTAGGTGGGTAATCCTTCTTCTCGCTAGAAGTGGCCATCTATGTATGCACAAATATAAGAAATATTAGTAAGTCTACCACTATATAAAAAAAATCTACCACATCGTAACAATATCGTAACAAATCTACCATAAAGGACATACCTATAACTCTACCATCAAAACCTTCCATAAATCTACCATAAAAGACAAACAAATCTACCATCAAATAACAAATCAATCATCAATCTCTACCATCAAAATCTAACAAATCTACCGTAAGAGACAAACAAATCTACCATCAAATAACAAATCAATAATCAAACTCTAGCATCAAAACCTAACAAATCTACCATATAAGACATACAAATCTACACCATCAAATAACAAAGCAATCATCGAATGTACCTATAACTCTACCATCTCTTGAATAAATAACTTCACCATGAAAAAGGAATTATTTCTTCTCTTACTTCTAATCTCAAATTTCACAAAAATTATCGGAATTTGCAGAGCCCGATAATATCACCGGAGATGACGCCACGTACCTGTCGGAGAAGAACAAGAATAACGATCATGATAAATCTACCACCACTCATTATAAATCAACCAAAAGTCCCCATTTTGTTTTTAAATTAAATTCACCAACACATCACACAGTATCTACCACAAAAGACATAAGCAATTTCACATTCCTCACCAGAAAATATCTTCACTCTCGCCGGAAATGTCGTCTATTTGACCAGAAACACACTTTAACACCGCCGACTGCAACGGAAAAAAATTAGGGTTAAGTTTTCTCGGGGAAAATCTCATTTAGTTTTACGGCCGCCGCAAAATCACCGGGCCTTCACCATTAATCGCCAACACGAGGCCACTCGAGTCGCCGAAACCCTCGAGTTGCTTCCCCAAACTCTCTATCCTCGCCTCGCCGTAACCCAAATTCGTCGAGTGTGAAATCGCCCAAGAAACTTGGTCGAAGAAAGGGGAAACTAAAACGAAGGCAAAGGATGAAGATAGTTACCTGAAACGTCTCCTAGCCGGATTCGTCACATAATCATGCCGGAATCAAAACTCGCTCCAACCGTCGATATCGCCTTCGTCGAGAGCGAAGGGTTTCTTTTTTCCCTGACTTTTGGTTCTTTTTTTTTGTAAACCCTTTTTTTAGATAAAATATCTCTTTTTAAAAAAAACCATTAATCTTTTTTAACATAAAAAGATATAAAATATGATTACATAATGGCAATGTCATAATAATATGTAAAAAGTGGATAAAATAGACATAAACCAACATTGTAAGATTAGTCTAGTAAAGCAGAGGTTACATAAATAATAAACCCATGTTACGAGGTTACTTTGATGAATTTTCTCTTTTTGTATTCATGAGGAGATTTTTCATCTTGACCGAATTTAATTATGTATTGATCAGATACAAAATCAAAGCGGACTGCAAAAAGAATCTCATCTTTGGACCGTAGGCCCATCTACCGAGACCCGAGACTCGAGCCCGGTCTGGTATCTCCTCCCTCCAATACACCATAGTGTATCCAAGGCTTTTAAACCTTGTTATGAGTTCTCCACTATATATACAAGATGATTTCACCTCAAGTTTCCAATGTGTGACATTTGCAAGGTATTCTTGAGGTATTTAAGGAGTTTGCAGCAGTATCGGGCTTGTGTATAAGTATGGAGAAGTCTACGCTATATATGGCATGGGTTGTACATGCGACCAGAGAGGAGATTCTTGAGCATTTCCCTTTTGATACGGGGACATTTTCAGTTTGTTATCTAGGCCTAACACTACTAACTAAGAGGATGACAGTCTGCGATTACACGCCATTATTGGAGAAAATTAGATCTCGGATTTGTTGTTGTACTGCGAGATGTTTATCCTTTGCAGGAAGGCTCCATTTAATAGCTTATGTAATCCAGTCTTACGTTTTTGATGTATGCTTTTAGGCTCCCGAAAGCATGTATTGGATAAATTGACAAGCTATGTGCAGCGTTCCTATGGTCGGGTCTAGATTTAAATCCTAAGAAGGCAATAAGTGTTTGGCATGATGTTTGTAAACCCAAGGAGGAAGGAGGTTTGAGTTTACGATCTCTCACTATTGCAAATAAGGTGAGATGTCTCAAGCTAATTTGGCGAATTCTATCCTCTAACTCATCGTTATGGTTCGATTGGATTTGCAAATATCTAATTAGGAAAGATTCTCTATGGTATGTCAAAGAAAGAACGTCGCTAGGCCCATGAATGAGGAAAAAATTGTTAAAAAGTAGAGAGCTTGCGGCCTCTTTGACAAAAGTCGAAGTTCATAGTGGTGCTTCAACATCGTTTTGGTATGGCTACTTGAACCCTCTCGGTAAATTAATCAACCAAACGGGTATAAGGGACTGCACAAATTTGGGAATAGACATTCACTCATCAGTTGAAAAGGTCCTTATAACTCATTGAAGGCGTCAACACTATGTGGAGATTTTAAACAAAATAGAGGATGCAATTCAAGCACAACGCCAACAAGATAACTCACAAGGAGCCGATGTAATTTTATGGAAACAAAAAGGGGATAGATTCATACCCACTTTCAGTTCCAAATTGATGTGGGATCAAATTGGTGTAACACAACCTATGTGTGAATGGTACAAAGGCATATGGTTCTCGTACGCAACACCCAAATATTCATTCATCTCATGGCTTTCCATTCATACTCGGCTGTCGACTGGTGATAAAGTTCTAAACTAGAATATTGGAGCAATTAGTTCATGTGTCTTCTGCCAAGATATGGAAAGTAGAAATCATTTATTTTTCAGGTGCATGTTACGGGAGGAGGTATGGGCAGGCCTAACCTGAAAACTTCTTGGTGGGAAATACACGGCACAATGGGAATGTATCATTGATCTCCTCGTAGATACGGTGCAAGACACGATGAGCTTGTTTCTCATTCGATATGTCTTTCGAGTAACAATTCACTCCCCACTACAAGAAAAACTTAAAATAGTCACAAAATTTTTTTGTAGCTATTGTCAATATTTCGTGGCTATATCGCCAATAGCAACGGATAGCCACAAAATATTTCCGTCGCTATGAGCTCGTAGCTATCCGTCAGTCGTTGCTATTCGTAACTGTATTTTCCGCGAATAGCCACTACGGAATTTGTAGCTATTAGCCACGAAAATAGATATAACCATTTTGTATCTATTATATCTACAATTAGCCACAAATTAATCGTAACTAATACCCGCAAATAGCTACAACCGTTGTCGTAGCTTTTTAGAATAAAAAAAATAAAAAAAAATTCAAAAGATTTATACAATATTTTTTAAAACATTAGCCACAATCAGCCACATATGAATCGGTGGCTATTTAGGAAAAAAAAATAAATAAAAAAAATAAAAAAAGGTTCGGTTCTCTCTTCTCGAGAAGATGAGTTCGCCCTAGCCGCCGGTCAAGTCGTTCCCATATCTGAGTCTCTTCTCTCTCTCCGGTGACTCTCCTTCTCCCCCGGTGACTCTCCTCCTAACCGAAGACATGGGATGCCGTCAAGAGTTCCGACGATCTTTTCCCAACTTTCCGTCACTTCGGCCCTCGCCAGCGACGAGATCTTGACAAGCTAAACTCTCCGACATCCTGTTCCGGCAGTCCCTGGCTCCCACCGCCGCCTCTCCCTATCCCTCGGCTTCTGGTCTTCGGAGATTTCAAGGCGAGAGCTCTAGACCTGGTTTTTGTTTTCGCCCTTAGTGGCTGGCAAGGAATCACCGGCGTCGTTCTGGCCTTCCGGTGGTTTGGCTCTTGATTTCGCGGCGAGCTTCTCTGTTTCCTCTCTTCCGTAGATACTCGAGGACGGTGTCTTTCCAAGGGGTTGGGCTAGAGGGTGTTTATGTTGCTCGAGTTGCTTTACAGCGGCCTCTTCGCCGTTGCTTGTCCCGGGGTTTTGTCTCCGTCTCGAGTCTCTCTTCCTCGTCTCGACCGTACGAAGACCCCCTCGCCTGAAGACATCGTAATGTCTTCCCCTCGCAGTAACAACAGATCTGTTGTGGTGGAGAGGGGAGTTTTGAGGTGCACACACTTAATTTTAGATCTGTTAAGATGTGGTCAAGTTTCCCCAGCTTGATTCGAGGGTGGGATTAAGAAAAGAAGAAAAAAGAAGTAGAAGATTTGTGTGCGTTGGATTTATTTTTATCAACGGTGGAGCATGAAATAAAGTTGATCCTCGTCATTATTGAATAACAAATGAGAAGTCGATCTATTTTTGTAGCTATTTTGAATTTTTATTTGTATATTTTTTTTTTTGGATGAAAGTTCAAGTTAATTACCACGAACAAAAGAGTAATATTTACAAACACTCAAATAGCAAGGAAGAAAAAACAATTAATAGATTACAAGAAATTGAAAACTACAAGATCGAACCAAACAGATTTTTGGAAGGTATGAGAAAATGAAGTGGAGAGTGGTTCAATGGATATTGTATATTATTTGTAAATGTTGAATTTTTACTATATTATTTGATGTTTATGTGTAAGATTTTACAATTTAAGATTTAGAGTTTATGATTAAGGGTTAAAGGTTTAGGGTTTAAAATTTAGGATTTATAAAATGATTATATTTTTTAAAATTGTAAGTGTTGAATTTTTTTGTATATTATTTGATGTTTATGTGTAAGAGTTTACAATTTAAGATTTAGAGTTTATTATTAAGGGTTAGAGGTTTAGGGTTTATGGTTAAGTGTTTGTGTTTGGGGTTTAGAATTTATGATTATATTTAAAAAAATTGTAAGTGTTGAATTTTTTGTATATTATTTCATATTTATGTGTAATATCTAGTTTACAATTTAAGATTTAGAGTTTATGATTAAGGGTTAGAGGATTAGGGTTTAGAGTTTAGGGTTTAGGGTTAAGGGTTTGTGTTTGGGGTTTAGAATTTAGGATTTATAAAATGATTATATTTAAAAAATTGTAAGAGTTGAATTTTTTGTATATTATTTGATATTTATGTGTAAGATCTAGTTTACAATTTGAGATTTAGAGTTTATGATTAAAGGTTAGATGTTTAGGGTTTAGGGTTAATGGTTTGAGTTTGGGGTTTAGAATTTAGGATTTATAAAATGATTGTATTTTAAAAAAATTGTAAGTGTTGATTTTTTTGTATATTATTTGATATTTATGTGTAAGATCTAGTTTACAATTTAAGACTTAGAGTTTATGATTAAGAGTTAGAGGTTTAGGATCTAGTTTACAATTTTAATTAACACAGCCACAACTTTATTTGTTGCTATTTGTGGCTATATCCCTAAATATTATATTTACCAAATTAAACCCGCGAATAACATAATTTGTCACCAAATTAAACCCGGGAATAAAATTTTTGTGGCAAAAAATTTTGGTTTTCAGATATCCACGAATAGTTTCGTGGCTAACCGTGGCTGTAGTGATATAATTTTTGTGATAGTTGTACCCATTATTTCAGTAGTACCAAGATGAACATAGTAGTACAAACCCATTTTTCTGGTTTATTTAGTAGTACCATGTTCAAATTATAATTTTAATAGTAGTACTTATGATGTTAGATAATTGAACTACATTTACTAGACTTTCACATAAAAAAATGTTTTAAAATACTTTGTTTGGTTGTTTCTCATAACAACGAGGTTACTACTCACACATTAACCATAAAAGTATAAGATAGTTTTAGTTAACATAAGAAGTTTGTATCTAATAACCAATTTTTTTTTTGCCTAATTCTGATGTCTAATAAGAATATTTGTATCTAGTAACCAATTAATGTTTTGTATAAAATGATTGTATTTTGAAAAAATTGTAAATGTTGATCTTTTTGTATATTATTTGATATTTATGTGTAAGATCTAGTTTACAATTTAAGATTTAGAGTTTATGATTAAGGGTTACATGATTAGGGTTTAGGATTAAGGGTTTGTGTTTGGGGTTTATAATTTAGGATTTATAAAATGATTATATTTTTAAAAAATTGTAAATGTTGATTTTTAATATATTATTTGATATTTATGTGGAAGGTATAGTTTACAATTTGAGATTTAAAGTTTATGATTAAGGGTTAGAGGTTTAGGGTTTAGGGTTAAGGGTTAAGAGTTTGTGTTTGGAGTTTAGAATTTAAGATTTATAAAATGATTATATTTAAAAAAATTGGCTATGGATACAAATATCCACGACAAGTCCGTGGCTAGTTGGTGACAAGATAGCCACGAAGTTGTTCATCGCTAGTTGTTGCTTCTGATCTACGAATAGCCACAAATAGGGGTTGTGTCTAAATAGCCACAAAATAGTCACAATATTGCCACGAACTAGCCACGAATTTTAGTTGTATTTGATTTGTGGCTATAAAACAATGGCTACGAACCATTTGTAACTATTTCGTGGTTATTTGGAGTTTTTCTTGTAATACCCTGAGAAAGAAATGGAAGAAAGCATGGTGAAATTCTTACACCTCCAAATCGCCTAATTATACAATACATTGACACTCAAGTTTGTAATAGATTATCGTCTATACGAAGATTGGGAGATGCGAGATATGAATAAGGAATGCAAGTTTGGTTTGCTTCTCGTTGAGAAGATTCTATTATTTCTATTTGGCTTTTTGTTTAAATAGTTAGCAAAACATTTCAAAACTCAGAAGGAGATGTATTCATTGTAAATATGTTTTTTGGTTTAAACATATTCAAAAAAAAAATAAAAAACATATTCCATACTTTCTTTATAAGAATTTTAGTATAAAGTTTAGAAAGAAAAAAACAATCAAAATGTTCCTACTTTTCCTTTAACTCAACCTTCCGACCACGGTTTAATCAATGTACTAGCTTTATGATCTTCAAACAATTTGGCGAATTCCTTCTTTTTCTCATTTATACTCGTTTTTGCCTCTTTCTCACAAACCACCGTTTGAGATTTGACAACCTTAAGACCTTAATGAACGTTATGGTCTACAATTCATATTCTATGAATGACCCGTTATAATTCTCCTCCACTACAACTGAATCGTCTTCAAATTTTGGAAATAACGAGAACACCAGCATTCCACCATACTTCCATTGTCATGATGTCTACAAGTACCTAGATCAAATCTTTACTATAACACGTCTTTAGTAACCCAATCACGAAATGGATCGTGAACATATCTCACTTCCACTCGACATTGGCATATTTTTTAGTAAGCTATTCGGAATGTGATGTTCTGGTTTCACCAATTAGCAAGTCGTACACTTAGCCACCCAAATTACAACATTTTTTTTTTTTTTTGGTATCCCCGACCAATGATAGTACCGCTTGAGGTCATGGTACATTTCGGTCACCTTTGAGTAACCCTTATGCTTCTTTCTTGACCAAGAAAGTCGCTTTTGTACGAGTCGACGAGTCTGCCACTAAATTAGCATTTCCTAGATGTTGTGTTATCTCAATATCATATCCTACGACTAACTCCATTCACTTTCTTTGTCTTAATTAATCCAACTCTGGCAGAGTGAAAATATATTTTATGTTCTTATGGTCCATGAACTTATGAAATTTTTCCTATACAAATACTACAACCAAATCTGTAAAAAAATACGACTGCTCCCATTTCCAAATCATAGGTCGGATAATTCTTTTAGTATTTCCGTAATTTTCATAAAACAAATGCATGAGAACACAACTTAATTTCATTCTTGAAGTGTATGTATACACCACATAAAGCACACTTGGTTGAGATAGTGTCAATATTAGTGTACTCATCATTCGTTTTTCAAACTCGCAAAACTGCTCATACACAAGAATTAACTCATACTTCGTCCTTTTCTGGTATACGGTCAAAGTGGTTTAGTCTATCTCTACCAATCCCCTACAGAGTTCGATTCCATCCTCTCTTTTAGTGAGTAGAGCTGAAATGAGTCAAGTGGTCCGGACTAGCTAGTAGGACTTGACACACCCAAAAAATATCTTGATACCAAAAAGATCACATACGGATTTGGAAAATTTCGCTTAGGACCGATAGCTAATGAAACAACAAATTAAGAAGTCTTTTGCAAGACAACTTGTGTTTTTTTATAGTCAACACTTGTGTTGTGAGACTGGTCCCATACTCCTCCTCAGCCAGGAAATGTTTATAAATAAATAAAACTTCTTTTAACACTGACCTTTAATAAATAACTAAAATATTCAATTAGGAAATTTGGGATTTACGACACGATTTACATACGCAACACACTTGGAGTTTTGGACTATCCATCAACTTGAGACTTTCCTTTTTGTAGCCTGTCCAATTTAATTAAGTACTAGATTCTATAATCGGCACAACCGCGCGGAATAAAGTTTTTTTTGTAAACTAAATTTTAAAATATATAAAAGATAAAATGAGAAATAATATATAATTTAAGTGTTATTGATTTAAATATGTTGAATTTGTAATTCTTAAGTTTTTAGTGAGAAATAATATTTTGTTGATTTGTTGTGCAATATGTGTTTTGATGTTTATACCATATTTATAACCCGTGCTATGCGAAATCTAGTAACTAATCCACAATGTATGCGGGACAATAATTTTTATACATTATTTTTTGTGAAATTTATATTGAGCAAACATTAACAAAAATGGTTTGATCTAAATTTTAATGAAAAATTTCATCTAATCTTAAATGATAGCAAAGTTTGCTATCTAACAAAAAAGTAAATAGTTATAAAAGTTATATGATGTTATCATATGGTAGTTATTAGTAGAATAGGAGTATAAGTTAGTTAAATATATTTCGATGTAATCTTAATTGTAAACTTTGTTATTATGTGAATTTAGATTATCACACAACCAATTGTTTTATTATTTTATTAAAATCAAATTTCAAAAATTATATATTTATGAGTGTTAAAATGGGGTAACCCGTCCTTTTAATTTGCCTCGAATCAGCATGTTATCTTACATGTTTTGATAAACCAACCCACAAAGGACCGCAATTGTAAAAACATAACCCTAACCCGCCCCACCATATTACCGTATAATATANATAGATTAATGTTATTATATTTTAAATAATTTAATTAATCAAATAGAGATTAAATGTTATTTATAGATATTATAATTTTTTAGAATGTTCATATCTAACAATAAAGATATCATGTAAATTATTTAAAAAAAACATGTTTGGCAATATATATAAGTATTCCACCTAAATTATAGAAATAACATGTTTGGACACAAAAAGTGTTCATGTTTTAATAATATAGATTTAGATTATCTCCAATTTTACTCTATTTTTATTTTAAATTTTTTAAAAGTAAAATATTTTCCAATTCTATTTTATTTAAAACTCCAAAAATAGAATAATAAGTAGCATTAGAGTAATCCTATTTATTATTCTATTTTTTTATTCATTTCTCCATTTCAAAATATAAAATAAAGTACAATTGAAAATATAATCCAATTTTAATTAAATTTTTTTATATAGAGAAACCCATTGGAGATGCTTTTAATACTTTTGTATATAAGGATATATTACTTATAATAGGATATATTACTTATAATTTTAATTGGCATTACCCATATAACTTAAAAGTTTGTACTTTCTATATATTCATCAGATTAAACACATTCAGTTATCTATCTACAAAGGAACTCCATTCGTTTCCGAGATGAATCCGGTCATCCCAAATTAACGTCTAACATAAAGATTCAGTGAATCCAACATCAATATCATCTGAACAAACATTATTTATGAAATGTTTGCTACTATATACACATACAGTGCATGCATGTATTTAAAAATATATGTTTGTCACATCATAATGAAGTAATTAAAATATCGAATTTCAATAAATAAAGGAACAATAATGTTTGGGCCAAGTTGGACCGAGTCAAGATACAGAGTTACGTTACTAGAAACTGAGTCCAACTTGACGCGTTTCTCGCCACTCACTTTCCTCGCAACTCTTTAGTCTTTACACACGCACACACAGTCACATATATATACAGACTCTTACCCAAAATCAAAGATCAAAAGACGAACACTCGGAAGCTAATTTTGTCAATATCTTTGAATCCGATTCGAAAAAATCTCCGTGGAAATTTAATGGCGATCATCAATTTGGATACAGATCTCTCTAATCCGAGACACAAACCAGGCGACGCCGTCGTGATTCGTGAGGTTTGGGCGGAGAATCTCGAATCGGAGTTTGAGCTGATAAGCGGAATCGTCGACGATTATCCTTTCGTCTCGATGGATACGGAGTTTCCCGGCGTGATTTTCAAATCGGATCTCCGCCGTGGAAACCCCGACGATCTCTACAGTCTCCTCAAATCCAACGTCGACGCGCTAAGCCTCATCCAGGTCGGTCTTACTCTCTCCGACGCCGACGGAAACCTCCCGGATCTCGGCGGTGGTCGTGGCGGAAGATTCATCTGGGAGTTTAACTTTAAGGATTTCGACGTGGCGCGTGACGCGCACGCCCCGGACTCGATCGAGCTTCTCCGCCGGCAGGGGATCGATTTCGAGCGGAACCGCCGCGACGGAGTGGAGTCGGAGAGGTTCGCGGAGCTTATGATGTCGTCGGGGCTCGTCTGCAACGAGGAAGTGAGCTGGGTGAGCTTCCACAGCGCGTATGATTTCGGTTACCTGATGAAGATTCTCACGCGCCGGGAGCTTCCCTGCGCGTTGGGTGGGTTTCAGCGCGTGATGAGAGCGTTGTTTGGGGAGCGCGTGTACGACGTTAAGCATATGATGAGATTTTGCGAGAGGAAATTGTACGGCGGTTTAGACCGGGTCGCACGGACGCTTGAGGTAAACCGGGCAGTTGGGAAATGTCACCAAGCCGGTTCGGATAGTTTGCTTACGTGGCACGCGTTTCAGAGGATGAGAGATTTGTATTTCCTTCAGGATGGGCCGGAGAAACACGCAGGTGTTTTGTATGGGCTTGAGGTTTTTTAAAGGGATTT
>PKMM01016205.1:44954-75394 GCA_002933915.1 Eutrema heterophyllum | reverse complement strand
GGGAAGCTCAACAAACCGCCTTTGAGACCCTAAACGAGAGACTCACCAATGCACATGTTTTGGTCTTACCCGACTTCAACAAGACTTTTGGAGTAGAGTGTGATGCTTCGGGGATTGGTATAGGAGTTGTACTGACTCAAGGATGTTTCATTGGAAGGGTTTAGGGTTTCTATGAAGTGCAGTACAAGATCCAAAAAGACTACATCCAGACACAGAAACTTACAAAAGCGTTGAGGAAGCAAAGACTTTTGTGGAGGCTGATTTATCTAAGGAGTTGCCGAAATCGTATCAATTTAAATAAGACAAAGGAGTGGATGTTGTTGTTAAATTTAAATACTTGTGGCTACCGCCGAGTTGCACAACATGTTCAAAGTGGGGACACCTTCATGAGGCTTGTTTGGTAAAAACAGGGCAAACTACTCTAATGCAGAAATCAGTTATTGAAGAATCTGCAATAGTACTAATGGAGAGAGTTCAGTTTCGATGGTGTCATACACTCACAAGGAGAAGGAGAGAGTTTGTCACATCGAAACAAGGGTAAGAAAAGAGGTGGTTGTAGTTGGAGAAGTAGTATTGAAGGGGACGAGACAGAGTTGACTAAAACTAAAGCGGAAGCGATAAAGATAGAAAAATTGGAGAAGGTTAGTAAATAAGAAGCTAAAAACACAGAGGTGAAAACAAGGGAAGATCAAGCTGATGATGAGAGCACTTGGCGCTCAGTATCACCATCGAAAGTCGGAAGACAATATGGGATTAAGATCAGTGAGACAACCACTTATACGGTCTCACCATCGAGGTTCAATGTTATGGCGGTTTTGGGAGAGAAAGTTGAGAAGAATATGAGAAAAGAGGAGGAAGAAATATAAGAGGGAGAGGTAGAAGACATATAAGATGTTATAAGTTTGTCGGAGAAAGGGGAGGATCATGAGATATAACCCTCACTCCCACGAGCTAAGAAGAATTCTGATAAGAATTCCTCGGAATCCAATTTTCAAATCATAAATGATCAGCTTTCGAGTGGTTTGGGAATTATTTCTTTCTTTGAGTGCTTACTATTACTTCATGATATATATATAATTTTTTAGATAACCAGGAGGTTCTGGACCGAAGCTCTTACATCCCCCTAGACCCGGGCCAGCTTTTAATATTTTTACCCGTCCCAGCTTTTAACATAGATAGGTCTAGACACAAAGTTAGAATTCTTAGAATTCCTAAGTACACAAGTCTATGTGGATTCGATCCCTTAATATACTACCGTGATTGCTGTGCACTTGTAGTTGTTTTTAAGGTTAGAAATTGTGAGCGTTTACCACTGACATCAAGTTTTTGGCGCCGTTGCCGGGGACTTGATTGTTACTTGTGATTTCCTGATCTAATTTTCTATTCTAGACTATCTTGGTTTTTAAGCTTCTCATTTGATTTTTGACAGCTTTTTTTATTCTACTTTCTCTTACTCTCAGGTGTATGTCCACTTTAAGAAATTCTTCTAACGTCTTATCACCACTACAAGAGATCGATAGACATGAAAGAGAACTCCGACGACTCAAGAGACAGCTAAGGATGGCCGAAAATTTCAACCACCCGGAAGACCAAGAAAACCGTGAAGATCTTCTTCACAATGATGACCGAGAGGCTGCCATAGGTGCAGACGGACAACCACTTCTCGATACTGAGGGCAATCTGATCCTTCAACCTATTGCGCTTAACGCGGAAGGAGAGGATGACCCACCTGCTGATCCTTATAGAGAAGAGAAGAACCAATCGATGCTAATGCTCCTGAAAATGGTGGAAACCGAACCAATCAAATCAATCCACCGGCGAAAAAAAATGCCATTTGACCTGTTTTACATGCCCAACAACAAAGGAGGCAAGTGCGTAATCGCACTATTGCTGACTTCGACACTCCGCACCAACTCTTTCAGAATCGATCAACAATCCAAGTCCTTATACATCATAGGAATGACTACGAGATCAAACCGCATATCATTACCTTGGTGAAACAAAATCAGTTTCACAGTCTCTATACCGAGCATCATATGGATCAAATCGAGCTCTTTGAAGAAATCTGCAGCACTACGAGAACCAATTGAATTCCTGTAGATTATTTGAAGTGCAAGGTGTTCCCTTTTTCTTTGAGCGAGAAAGCTCATAGATGGGTGTAATCTCTACCAGCCGGATCGATCTCTACATGGGAAGAATGCAAGTCTGCTTTTCTCAGTCACTTCTACACGAAGTCAAGATCGAATATGTTGAGAAACAAGATTCAAAGTTTCTAACAAGGCCATGTTGAATCCTTCTATGAAGCATGGTAGCGTTTCAAAGACTATGACGCATGGTAGCGTTTCAAAGACTATGGTTTCTCTAGTTCGAATTTGATGAATACTTTCTACAGAGGTGTTCAACTAAAGTACCAGCTCTCTCTCGACACAACCAACAATGGAGATTTCACCACCAAAACCGTTGCTCAAGGACGTGCTCTCATCGACAATCTTGCTACAAGCAACATCAACAATTGTCATGATTTTGTTGCTGAGCTTAGGAGTATCATGACAATTGTTGAGCTTAGGAGTATGATGAATGAACTCCTCAAGAGTCACAACCGTCCGGTGAGCTCGTGTGAAGCCACCATTGGCGCAGAGGCAGACTATCATCAAGAGTTTGATGCAGATTGTTCATACTTTCAAGAAGAAGAAGTGAACTATGTTGGAGCTCAAGGTTCTTACCAAAACCGAAACTTCAACAATGGATTCAACAACAACTTCAGAAATATGAACAACCTCTCTTACCGGAATCCAAATGTGGAGAATCCTCGCGATCAGTACTATCTGCAGCAGCCAAAACCATTTCTGAACAAGTTCCAAAACGTGAACTATGGAGGCAATGGAAACTTTCAGCCGAGAGCTCCATTCAACTCTCAGCCCGCGCCTTTGATATATGAACTTTAAAAAAGGGCGCTTAAAGTCAGTTTATGAGCGTTAAATTCTAGCAATTGTTCTTACAATTCAGAGATGGAAACCCTACCTTACGGGAAAAAGCTTCATCATATGTATTGATCAAAAAAGTCTAATGAACCTTTTGGAGAAAAAATGGATTTTTCATTAAAAAAACAGTAGAAATGGGCTACAAAACTACATGGGCTGGATTTTGTAATTGAATACAAACCGGGAAAGAAAACAAGGTAGTTGATGCCTTGTTAAGGAGGGTGCAACCATAATACTTCATGCAACTTGTGTTTTCTGCTCCCTCATCAATGGAAATAGCCAACTTAAAGGCTCAAATAGCAGCAGATTCTAAACTGCAAGCACCAATACAACATGTTTATCAAGACACAAACCAAGATCCAAGCTATTTTGTGAGTGAAAGGATGTTACCCTGAGATGGTAGAATTGTCATTCCATAAGGATCTCCCTGCATTCCAATGTTATTGCAACGGTTTCACTCAAGCAAATTGGGAGGTCGTGAAGGACAGCTCAAGACTTAAAAGCGTTTATCCAGGACAGTAACTTAGAAAGGAATGAAGCGTGATGCGATCAAGCTTATCGAATAATGCCAAACTTGCCAGCAAAACAAGTACTTTACTCTTTGTCTTGCTGGACTTTTGAATCCCCAACAAGTTTGAGCAGACGTTAGTATGGATTCTATTGAATTACTTCTGAAGTCTGGTGGATTCAACTCAATTCTGGTGGTCGTTGATCATCTCAGCAAGTACAACCACTTCCTTGTTTTAGCACAGCCATTTAAGGCTAAGGAAGTTGCAGCCATTTATATCTTTGAGGTCGTTAAACTTCATGGTTTTTCGAAATCGATAATGTTTTATCGTGATAGAGTGTTTCTAAGCAACTATTGGGTTTCATTGTTCAAGTCACAAGGGACACACTTACGTCGCAACTCCACTTACCACCCACAAATCGATGGCCAGACAGAGGTGGTTAAACTGTGACTCGAGACCTATCTTCGTTGTTTTGCAGGAAGAAAATCATCTAAATAATAATAGTTTATTTTTATTATAACTTTGGGAAAATTGTCAAAAAAAATAATGAACTTTCAAATTTTGGTCATTCAAAGCATAAATTATCGCATGAACAATTTAAATCATCAAAGTCCTTAACTTTTGTTAAGTGAGTCAAATTAGACACGTCGTTAAGTTGATAAACGGAATGGATAAACGGGTTAAAAACCGTTGTAAATCACGGTTAAATAAAACGACGTCGTCTCCTCTATCTTCTTAAATCCCAAAATCGATAAAATTCTCAAATGGGACAACATCGTTTTACTTAACCGTGATTTACAACGGTTTTTTAACCTCGTTTATCCGTTCCGTTTAGCAACTAACGACGCGACTAATTTAGTTCAATCAACAAAAGTTAAAGATTTTAATATAATGTCAACAGACTTTGATGATTTAAACTGTCTACGCGATAGTTCGTGTTTTGAATAGCCATAATTTGAAAGTTTTGACACTTTTCCCTAATAACTTTAACTTTACTTTGTTATTTCTGTTAATATAAACTATCGAGTCGTCGTTTGTAAGGATCATTATAGAAGAGTCATATTTTGGAGGAAGTTGCCTCGAAACAACATTTCTCTCTCTCTCTTCCCCTTTTCCTCTTCATATCGTTCTTAAGAAATCTTGGGGGTGTAACAGTGATGTAGACATCATAATGACTATTTACCGTACATTGGTCCATATNTAGCAACTAACGACGCGACTAATTTAGTTCAATCAACAAAAGTTAAAGATTTTAATATAATATCAACAGACTTTGATGATTTAAACTGTCTACGCGATAGTTCGTGTTTTGAATAGCCATAATTTGAAAGTTTTGACACTTTTCCCTTATAACTTTAACTTTACTTTGTTATTTCTGTTAATATAAACTATCGAGTCGTCGTTAGTAAGGATCATTATAGAAGAGTCATATTTTGGAGGAAGTTGCCTCGAAACAACATTTCTCTCTCTCTTCCCCTTTTCCTCTTCATATCGTTCTTAAGAAATCTTGGGGGTGTAACAGTGATGTAGACATCATAATGACTATTTACCGTACATTGGTCCATATGCATGTGACAAAGAAAATGGAGTCCAAAGAGGTGAAGGAGAAGCCACCCAACACGACCAAGGATTTGAGATTCATTGACCAATCCATCATGGAAAAGACTCTGGTCAAACCACATTTCTTCTGGTTAGAACCAGAACTGAAGATATTCAAGAAATTACGTTCTCGGCTCAACCACCGACAGTACCAAGCCCATTTCCATCCGATTATATATATGGGTTCGAACTTGTCATTTTCAAGCCCAACCAACAATGGTCCAGCCCAGACCCGTCCCAACATGGATCATTGACCCATCAAGGACCTACGACGGCCCATGACCCGACCCAGATGAGACTCAGCCGAAGACTTCATCACATTCAAATGGTCTTACCCGGAGCTACCAACCAAATCGACCAGAGCCATCGTCACGCATCTTTTAATCAAAAACATTTGAGTTTTCTTTATAGAGAAACTTGTTCTAAAGCAATGTACTTTGTTCTTGGATTTCTGAAGTAGCCGTATGGTGTCGCCTTCTACTTGAATCTGTGAGTCTTCTTCTCCTTGCATGGTTACCCCTTAGATTAGAGTCTCAGCCCCTTGGTGTATTCGCGGTTCAACCACCATGTAGCCATCTCTACCTTCGACCGCTTCGCCATCAAAGCTTGTTAACTCTTGAGACTAGCTGATTGTAAGCCTTGGCATCCTTGGATATTATATCAAACGGATACACAACTTGGATCGACCGCAATTTGGAAAAAGAAAAATAGTTTACATCTCCTGGTTATGGATGTTTAATGTTCGGTAAAGAAATTTGGAACACTGCCCTTGAAGGGAAAACAAGAAAAAGTACAACAAATTTAACAAATTAGATTGCTAGAGTTTACACATTCTATATAACCTTCTCTTCTATAACCAGTAACAACCCACCTACTGATAAATCCCAACCTTCCCGTGCGCAATACCAAATTTGCTTCCCAAGAATCGGAAAATTAGAGACTAAGCCGGTAGCTGCAGCTTTTTATTGTTTTTCCAGCTGTGATGATAAAACCACCAAACAATAGTCAAGGATTCTGCATTTCTTTTCTGAACAGAAGAGGTGAAAGATGGAGGTTTTGTGTTACCTTAGGAAGTAATAGTAGAAGAAATCGGCATACAGCAATGTTTGAACGAGCCCAGAGATCCATGCTACAACACAGATATAACAGGATTTCAGTTGAATTGTCAAATAAAAATTATGATTCATGAGCATCTGATATAAGCACACATCGAAGAAACACTAAATAATGTTATGCGGTAAAGAGTTAGCTAATCTAAGTAGGCACACATATAAACAGATGCTATAATGTTCCCAAATTGGGGACTTGACATAGAAGGTTGAGAGAGGGAAATAGTCATACTTATCCAGTGAACATAATGTGGTTCAGTGAAGTAACGGTAGATCCAGTTGAGGATGTAGAATCCACGGTATCCCCTGAAACAAGATGACGTAATTTGTATATCAAATATGAAGCTTTAAAGACACAATTGTCGGGCAGGAAAAATTCGTTCAGGAAACAGAATTGATAGCATTTTATCACATTGTTAAAACGGATCAAGATGTCACCAACAAGAAAAGAATAGAAATGAACTGCCTGGATTTGAAATATGAGTCTAGTCAATAAAGATATGTATACCCAAGGAGAAAGATGTATTGTCCTGTCAAGTTGTCGATATTTCTAGTCCTCTGCAGCAGAACAAGCTGAGGAAGTATTGCAACAGCCTCCAAGTAAAGTGAAAAAGTCCACATGACCTGATATTATAGAGAAGATTACTAATGGCACCAAAGAAATGTATCAAGCCTACAAAAAAAACTTTCCTGGAAAATAAAATGCAACGCCGGACAAACCTCAAAAAAGGTAAACTTTTCGTGAATCAGAAGAGCCAAAAGTAGGCATGGAAGCACAAGGAACCAATGACGAAATGTATCTTGCTCCCTATCATAAGTCCTGTGGACAGCCTTATGGTACCTCATGTACCAAACTATTGAAAACGAACTTCCTAAGAATATCAACTTCATAAGAGTGTTGTAGATAGATACGAAACTCATAAAAATATCCAAATATCGGGTCACAAAGACAATGACATAGAGTTCTTGAGTCTTCAGTGAAACACCTGCAGATACCAAAGCAAGTACATTCTCATCAACTTGACCAAATTATGCTATGCTAATCTAATTACAGCTCCCTACAAAAATACTTCAACGGGATCTATTTATGAAACTTATGAAAAAATTAACTTAAGGCACAACTTCTCGTTAATCTAAGTGGCTCAAATCCGATCGTCTAAACTGGATCAGAAACAAAAATTGGCAAATGATTACAACAATTCGAGTTAAATTCAGGATTTCTATGTTAACGCGACAGGTGAGATTCCAGAAAAGCAGGAATCGAATCGAGAATGAGAATGAGAATGAGAATCAATATAGTCTACGAACAAATTTGACACCATAAACGAAAAAGAGACAGGAGCGAGCCTAAAATTCACCATTAAACAGAGAAAACCACTCGCAAATCGAATCCGATTTCGAAAACAGAGATACAAAATGAACATACCGGCGCAGGATTTGATGGTGTGGATCTTGAGAAGCAAGACAAGAACACTAGCCAGGTGAGTCATATCACCTGCTAATCTGAAAATGTTCATCTTCAATGCGATTTCCTTTCTTTCTTGTTCGTCCGAAATGGAGAAAGATACTCGATCTATAAGGGTTTATGAAGCTCCCTTGCTTCTTTCGCAATTCTTCTTCTCTCCGACGACGACACGAGAGGTACGTGCTAGATCTCGTTTACAAGTCTCCTCTTCCAGGAAAATGCAGAGAAACTGATAAGAAAATTCTTAAACCGAATGCTCATCATATTTGGTTACGGGACAGGTCGGTTATTTAAACTTAACCAAAACTAGATTTAACCAGGTCGTGGTTTTAGGAAATTAAATTGGGTTTTTTTTTGGGAAAAATGCAAACAAAACCACCAAGACCAAAAAAACAAAACAAAAGCAAAATCAACCTCAATTTTAAAAAATTGCAAAATAAACCTTCAAGTGATAATAAAATGCAAGATCAACCTCGATCTAAACAAACTACAAAATAAACCTCCATATGACAAAAAAAAAATGCAATATCAACATTGATCTTAAAAAGCTGCAAAATAATCTTCCATCATATTATAAATCATCAATTGGAATAACACCATTAATAATATTAACAAAAATCAAAATTACGTTGTTTGTTGCCAAAATGGTAAAGTAATCGAACTGTGATCTATTGTCTAACATATATATACACTTCCAACAGTACTATCAAATTCTTTTACATTTAAACAAAATAACATAATTATATATCGTCACCACCGCCTAACCCATCTCATCGACATAGCTGCATCCACCGTTGCTATTGCCACATCGCCACAATCACCGACGTAATTGATATATAATATTCTTTCATCTTCGATCTTTCTTTTCTCATGACGGAAGAAATAAAAATGTTTTTTTTTTTCGTCAATAGCCTAAATATCTATACCGGTTCAGTAAACCAATATGGGGATACCGAGTTTACATAAATTAAATATAATGGGTAGACACGAGCACCTCGTGCTAATTTGTCGCATATGTGTTGTTTGCGCGTGGGATATGTGAGATTGAGAAGAAAATGAACTCCTCCTTACTTTTCATGAACTCCTCCAAGTGTAACGTAAAAGCCAACCACTCTTCGGGTGTAGACAGCATCTTCACCAACTCGGAACAGTCTGTTGCAAAAGTTATCACCGTCTTCTGGTTTGCAATCATGCAGTGCATCGCCCAAATGAGTGCTTCAAGTTCTGCATGCAGGGGGGAGATACTTCGTCTCAGATTTCTTGCTCCCATTATGACTCCTTCGACGCCCTCCTGAAAATAGTACCATCCTAATCCAGAGAAATTGTCGGTATCCTTCCAAGAGCCATCAATATAACATCTCTCTCCACCGTCTCCAACATGTTGAGCCATCGCTGGTGTAGAGCCAATTTGTTGTAAAGCCATGGCTGGATCACATCGTTGTGCCGATTCCCAAGTCATTGCCTCAGTTTCTGCAATCCTCAGTATTTCTTGTGAAGTTCTATCCACATTTGAGTAGACCTTATCATTCATTGCTTTCCAAATATACCACACAATTCAGGGGAAAATTGTATTCTCATTGTCGTTTGGAAGTCTCCAAAAGATATGATCAAAATTAGAGAAGACTGAAGACATTGAGAAAACCCATGGGGCCGATGGTATCCGTGAGAGTGCCCATGTTTGTAACGCCGGGGGACATTCAAAGAAAACGTGATTTATCGTTTCCTCTTCTGCTCCACACCGTGCACATTGTTTATCGCAATTAATTCCTCTAGCGCGTAAGTTTGCTGTAACCGAGAGACATCCCGAGATGGCTTGCCAAATGAAATGTCGCAATTTCGGTTAGCATTGTAACTTCCATGAATGTGCCTGCAATGTTTTCACATCCAGGCTGTAAGAACAATTCATGCTGATGTCTGGTTCTTGGTGTTCAATCGGATAACCCAACCTAACCGTATATTTTCCCGTTTTTTTTAAATGCCAGCCAAGAGTATATGGTCTATAATTGCATTAATCAAACCCATATTCCACATTTCCGAATAGCCAAGAGTATCTAGTCTATAATTGCATTAATCAAACCTATAATTGCTACTTATAGGCATACACCGAATAATTTCCGCACCGGCCGGTTCAATAATTGCATTAATCAAACCTATATTCCACATTTGTGTCATTGGATCAACCAGGTGATTGACCATGAGATTTGAGTAGTAATTATACCCCTTACATGTTGTTGACATCGGGGAAGAAGATGGTATTTGATATATCATGGTTTTTACCCCTTTTAAGCCATGATATAAGTCCGTTTTATAGAGTCTTTATACTATTTTGTAGTGTTTTAGAGTCTTTTATAGGTTTTAGCACGTTTGGGGCATAATTGGAGATATTTGAACTTTTTGGAGCATTTTGGAGCAAAGCAGAAGTTCGTATAGCTGAGTACCCGATATGAAGCCTCAGTATCGATCGACACTACCAATTGACTTACAACTTGTTTAATTTACGCACTCGCATTCAATTACATTGTTTGATTTAGCTTAATTCGAATCTATATAATCTATTGTGTGACTTTCTTGAGTTCTTGTGTTCGACCCCTACATATACTACAACAACTGCTTTAGTACTTATAGGGTATTAATTTGAACATATCAAATTTGGCGCCGTTGCCGGGGACTCTAAATTCGCCATTAGATTTTAGCTTAGAATTTCGACTAAGTCCGTCGGTATCGATCGATACTACACAGTGTCGGTCGATACTCGTCGTTTTTTTTAATTTTTGTTACTTACGTACTTTGACTTTTGTGTTTTAGGTGTATGCCTAATCGCGAAACCAGAAGGAACAAGAGCACTCAGCTAGTTAATCTTTCCAACGAGGAGCTAGCAAACTTGGAACGCACAATCAAGAAAGCAAAGAAGCTAGCAGAGATGAACAACCCATTGGTTTTGATTCGTAATGAGGCTGGTACTTTCAAAGACCGAGAGGGTCATTTGTGCAATGAGCGAGGGCAACGTCTTGATGGAGATGGAAACATCTTTGCCCCTGCAGCTGTTGTGAATGTGGGGAATGATGTGGTTGATCGTGGTAGGACAATTGTAGAGTACAACAGGCCTGATCAGTTCTATGCCAATCGATCAGCGATTCGTCCACCTGCTTTCCAGAGAAATGACTTTGAGCTGAAACCTGCATACTTCACTCTTGTGGGTCAGCACCCTTTTCATGGTCTTCCTCATGAACACCCCATGGATCACANCTTCTAAGTGACCATTGTTACAGAATCAGTTCTAGATCGGACTAATGAAAAATCCAAAGGCTGAGCAGTTAACTAGAAGACACACATGTTTCCGGAAGAGTTCTTTTAAAGCCTGAGCCAAATTTCTGCACTTCATCGACGTGGTTAGTATTCATAGAGCTTGATTCCTCATTCATATCTGACAAAGGAACCCATGTGTTTAAAAGTAATAGTATTTCTCTCCCCTTCTGTAAATTAATAAATAAGTGCATGAAAAGATGAGATGATTTTCTCTTAAGTAGAGGGTTAGGAATGTTTCTAGCGATCCCATTATTCTACTTGGTGAGGAATGATCACACAAAAGTTGGAAGCGAGGCTAGGATTTTCCTATGATGCCATTATTCGCATACACCCTTTGATACATTGAGAGGGAAGAACCGGAGATTCGATGGCAAACACCATCAATACTCGCGNGTACTAGGTATTTTCATTAGGTCCTAGTGATTCTTGCATGCATTTGGAGCCTTTCTAGGTATTTTGGAGATATTTGGAGCAATGAAGCAAAGTAGGAAGCAAGGGCATCCGAACCGTCCAAAAGAACCTGCCAAACGAAGGCCCTATGATATGATTTAGCTTCGAATCTGTTCATGAAAGTTGTAGAGGGATGAGTTATCGTTCTATTGGATTTTGAATCAAGTCATTCGGACATGTGGTGCGGAAGATATGCCCTATTTACCAAAGCTATACCCGACTGGCTGCGAAGATGTCGAACAATACCGACCAGCATTGGGTCGGTACCATGGGTCGGTATTGCTCCAGAGACTTATACCAATCAGAAGCACTTCTCAACACCGACCCAGATCAGCTCGGCATGAAGGATCATGAAGATTTGTACCGACCCATTCTGGGTCGGCACAAACCAAGCGGCACAAACACGGCAGTGCAGACCAGCCTATTTGTATCGGCAAAACGAAGTTGATACAGTCCGATTTAGCCTCGACGGTCTTCATTCAAGTTGTCGAGGAATGAGCTAGCTTGCCAGAGCAGTTGGAATGAGGGCATTTGGATAAGCGGTTCAAGAGATATCGCGATTTTACCGAAGGTGTATCTATCTGGCCGCGAGACCAACGCCGACCAGCATTGGGTACAAAACCACTTCCTAATCCGTCCTCGTGAATCCAGCCGAAGTGACTCAAAGATCAGGCCGAATGAAGAACTTACACTCGGATGTAGCTTCGGAAGTCTTCCTAGAAGTTGTAGAGGAGTGAGTTAGCTTGCCCTAGGAGTTGGAATCAGGTCATTCGGATGCGTATTCCAGGAGATACGGCGAATTTACTCAGGGCATGTCTTACAGGCCGCGAGACAATGCCGACCAGCATTGGATCAACACAAGAAAGATTAGTACCGACCTGTTCTAGACCGGTACTAACTGGTCGGTATAAAGGCAAATATTAGTACCGACCTGTCCTAGCTCGGTACACTTGGTCGGTACAAATCCACTCCCAAATCCATCCCCATGAAGCCACCCGAAGTGTCTTAAAGATCCGGCAGAACGAAGAGGTTACGGTCAGATTCAGCGTCAAAGATCTTCATCAAAGATGTAGCCAGATGAGTTATCTGTCTATTGGAGGTGGTTTGAGGTCATTCGGACATCTATTCCAGGAGATATTGCGATTTTACCAAAAGTATATCCGTCTGGCCGCGAGACCAACGCGGAGGAGCATTGGATCGGCACAAGCAAGCCCAGTACCGACATGTTCTGGAGCGGTACAGCTTGCTCGGTACTGAGGCAGAGAGTAATACCGACCCAGATCACTCCCCATACCGACCCAGAACCGACCGGTACAAAACCCAATCTTTCCTCAACAAAGCTAGCCAAAGTCACCTAAAGATCACGCCAAATGGACAACTTACGTTCGGAATTAGCTTCGGCCGTCTTCATAGAAGTTGTAGATAATTGAGTTATCTGTCTTCTGGAAATAGTTTGAAGTCATTCGGAGCGGTGGTTCGAAAGATACATCCGATTTAGCGAGGACGTGTCTGTCTGGCGCCCAAATGAGCTATGCGCAGGGAGTAGTGCCGCCCAACTGTACCGACCCAGGACTGGTCGGTACAGATCTCCAAAATCAGCAAAAACCAGTTTCAGCTGGGTCAATACCCGGTTTGTCCCGGGTTGACCCGGTTCGCCCACCTTCCTTTAAATAGTCCAAAAACCTAATTTTCATGATCTAAGCTTTATTTTCTCTTTTTCTCTTGGCACAAAAACGTGGTCTTTGATTTCTTAGAGGATTTTGGATGATTTTGTATGATTGATCTTGAATTTAATTGCAAGTTTAAGTTTAATCTTCTTAATCTTTCATCTTTCTATTCATTAATCATGGAATCCATCATCTTTCTCATGAGATTTGTTGGGTTCATGAAGATTAGTGAGTAGAACCTTCTTGGATCATTGGGCTTGGTAGATTAGGGGGTTTCTTGGTTAATTATTGATGTCTAGGGCTTAATTATATTGTTTCCTCTCTTATTTGATGGTTTTAATGCTAGATTAGGCTTGAGAAAGTTGATCTAGAACTAAGGGCATTTCATGCACACAAGGTGTTTGATGAAATGCCCCAATGAATTAAATAAGAGGATTTTCATACTTAGCTCATGAGAGTGATTGTCTAAGGTGATTATTAGCTAATAGAACTTGAGTTTAATGCTTGCTAATTACTTATTTCACAAATGAGAATTTGATCTTGATTTGGTAATTAGCGAAGTGATTAGTACTAAAAGATTAGATTAATCTTGATTAGTGTTCTAGGCTTAAGGAAATGCTCTTTTGTGATTATGTGGACATCATTGATTAGCTTAAGATTCCCCCAATCAATTGCCTTGCCCAAAGATCCTCTTTTAATCATTGTCTTAATCGTTTTTAGTGCTATTACTTGTCCACTTGTTCAATTTCAATCATTAGGTTGTTAGAAAATCAAAATCAACTTGTTAGCTTAACTTAAGAAGTAGTATGCATTCTTAGTGTTTTGAAACTTAGCCCATTGGTTCGATACCTCTTATGCTACATAGGCATTTTGAGTAGTTGATACACGCAAAATCCTACTATCAATTTGGCGCCGTTGCCGATTGGGTCTAGCTTTCAACATTAGGATTTTACTTCTTTTTGAGATTAAGCTTTTTTCTTATCTTTTGGTTACTAATCTTTCTTCTAAGCTCTCTCTTGTAGGTACATGAACACAAGAGCTAGAGGTGTACACAACCTTGTTGAACCAATCGACAACATACACCTCTTGGACCGTGGGGTTAGAGAAAGGAGAGAAAGAAGGCGTGCTCAACACATTGAGAGGTTGGGTATGGATATAGAGAATGAAAACATGGACCAAGCTCCACATCAAGGAGCATATGGTGGTAATGGAAACCACCACCCACCCGCCCATAATGCTAGAGCTCAAAACGTTGTTGGAGCGGGTGATGCGGCAAATGCTCATGTCAACCGCCAAGGGATTCATGCACCACCGGTTGAATGCAATGACTTTGACGTCAAAGCAAGCTTCATCAACATGGTGCAAAGTAACAAGTTTCATGGCCTTGCGGTAGAAGACCCTCTTGATCATTTGGATCACTTTGACCGTATTTGTAGCTTGACAAAGATGAATGGAGTGTCGGAGGATAGCTTCAAGCTAAGGTTGTTTCCTTTTTCTCTTGGAGACAAGGCAAGGCAATGGGAAAAGAACCTCCCCCAAGGTTCCATCACCTCTTGGAATCAATGCAAAACCGCCTTCCTTGCCAAGTTCTTCTCCCACTCAAGAACGGCCAAACTAAGGAACGAGATATCAAGCTTCACTCAAAGAGCGAATGAGAGCTTCAATGAAGCATGGGAGCGGTTTAGGAGCTATACATCGCAATGCCCTCATCATGGATTTTCGGATGCTTCACTCCTAAGCACTCTATACCGTGGAACATTGCCCAAGATCCGCATGTTGCTCGACACCGCCTCTAATGGAAGCTTCTTGGGCAAGGAAGTGAATGAAGCGATGGAGTTGGTAGAGAACCTTGCATTGAGTGATGGCACTTATGGTGATGACTATGACCGGTCTACAAGAGCCACAAGTGACTTTGAGGAGCAAAAACGAACCAAAGCCATGATGGGTCTCCATGAGAGGTTAGATAAGCAATCATCCATAAAGGAGAAGCAAGCTACCATGATGGACAAGCTTCTCAATGCTTCCACTAAACCAGTTCACTTCGTTGGTGAAGAAATGGTGGATTTGCGCAACACCGAAGACGTGCATTACATTGGGAACAATGGTGGCTATCAAAGTGGTTTCAACAACACCTATGGCAACCAAGGTCAAGCCCCTCTTAATCACCAACAAATCTATGCTCCCAAAAACAACTTCCAACCAAATCAAGGTGGTTATCAACACATCTTTGTCCCACAATCTCAAGGCACTAACTCCATGCCTCAAGACTTTGATGTGAAAAATGTTCTTCAACAACTTCTCCAAGGCCAAGCAAGTGGAGCATTGGATATAAGCAAGAAGATGGAGGAAATAAATACCAAGGTAGCTTGCTCATACAATGATCTCCATAAGAAGCTTGAGGCATTGAGTTCCAAAGTGCAAGAAATGGAGACCAAGGGAAACAATGGAGACAAAGTACAACAAAGCTCTTCAAATGGGAAAGAAAAGGAGTATTGCAATGCCATCTTCTCAAAGGAGCCACGTCCCATTGAAGATCATGAAGCCGCCACTAATGAGATTGAGCTTCTACTCTATGGATCTCAAGCTCCCTTGAAGCTCAATGAGGACATTGAGGAACAAGGTGGGGGAGTGACNAGAAATACCATGAGCCTATCTTCTTCCCAATTGACTTACAACTTGTTTAATTTACGCACTCGCATTCAATTACATTGTTTGGTTTAGCTTAATTCGAATCTATATAATCTATTGTGTGACTTTCTTGAGTTCTTGTGTTTGACCCCTACATATACTACAACAACTGCTTTAGTACTTATAGGGTATTAATTTGAGCATATCAGTATTCATGGGTCATTCCATACTGAGATAGAACCACCTGAACCAACTCTCTTAATTAGCCCTTTGTTGACCAGAGAACTAGCCAAAATAATACTTCTCCATCCAAACGACGGAGAGTATGATCTTATAGGATCTAAAGGGTCTGTGTTCCGAAAATATCGACCCTTAAAGACCCGAGCAAACAATGAATCCGGTTTATCTATCAGCCGCCATAGTTGTTTTGCCAATAAAGCTATATTAAAGTCCTCTATTGTTCGAAACCCGATTACACCTTCTGATTTACTCCGACACAATTTCTTCCACACTAACCAATGCATTCCTTCTGTTGTCCAGTTGAACTCCACCAGAACCATGCTGCCGCACTAGTTAGCTTTGCGGTTATAGATCTGGGTAAACGAAAACATGACATAACGAATGTAGGCATAGTTGCTGCCACCGATTTAAGTAGGACCTCTTTACCTCCTTTAGACAAAAGCCTTGAGGTCCATCCATTAATTCTATCATTGTGTCTCTCGACGACAAAATTAAAAATCTTACTTTTTGCGCCACCGAGACTCTCCAGAAGGCCAAGATATGAACCCATATCTCCCATATTAGAGATTCCCAACAGTTGTTTAATCTCTTCTCGTGTCGCTTCGTGTATCGTATGTCCGAATTGTAAAGAAGATTTTGTGAAATTGATCTGCTGTCCGGAGACCGACTCGTATTGTGTAAGTATGTTTAATATCATCTGACATTCATGTATCGTAGCTTTACAGAAGAAGAGACTATCATCCGCAAAGAGTAGATGTGATACCGATGGGCTTGCCCTCGTCACCTTTAACCCCGTGAGTAGACGCTCTCTTTCCGCCTTTCGTATATTTGCTATCAAGACCTCCGTAGAAAGGATGAATAGGTATGGTGATAAGGGGTCGCCTTGACAAAGCCTTTTGTGCGGAATTATTTGGCATTTGGGTTGATCGTTAATGAGGACCTTATATTGTACCGATTGAATGCATCACGTCATCCATGTAATCCATTTTTCCGCAAAACCAAATTTCCGTAAAAAGTGTTCAATAAAAGACCATTCCACCCGATCATACGCTTTCCTCATGTCGGTTTTTATGGCCATAAATTTGCCCTTGCAGGAGTTGTTGGTTCACATCATCCATAAAATGTTTTTTATTTGATTTCGGTCTTTAATGTGATCTTAGAAAAATTTCTATCTTTGTTGAGTTATTCATGTAACAAAACCTAATTTCCATCACACTCTTCGTCTTCCTCCTCAACCTGGATGTCAATTCTCTTTCTCGAAGTTTGCATCCATGCATCTCCTCTTTTCTGAAATTTCAATGTATTGTCCACTTAGAGTAGAATAATTATAGAATAATTAGATGGCATAGTTGGAATGTATATTGATTTTGAGCACTAGATCACAAATTAGATTTCATAAACGTCTAAAATTTGACTTTGATTTCGGCAACAAAACAATGTAGTTGTTTTCAGTTAATATTATTAATAGTGTTAACGTCGAGGTTAAATTTTTTAATTTTTAATATGATAGAGGTTTATTTTGAAATTTGTTGATCTTATTTGTAGGTTTAGTTTGCAGTTTTATCTAGATCAAAATTGATCTTGTATTTTTTGTTATTTGAAAGCTTGTTCGGCATTTTCCCCTAAAACTTATGATGCTAAACCAAATAAGAATAAACATTTAGAGAAAATTCATGAAAGTAACCTCATTCATAAGGAATATTACTATAGTAATTTCTAAGAAGCAAGGGTTTACTAGACTAACCTTACAAAGTTGGTCAATGTTCATTTTATCCATATGTTGTATTGTATTACGATTATGGCATTATTAATTATGTATGATTTAATTTTTTTGAACAAAAAAATAATGAAATAAAAAAAGCTAATGAAAAAATAACTAAAAAAAAAACTGGTTTACAAAAAAAAAAAAACTCTCGACAAAGGCGATAGGAGGTGACGACGACGTTTGGGGCGACGTTTTGAATCTGATGCGATTCTGGCCCAATTTCGCCCAGGTGTGAGCCGTTTCCGGTAAGTCTCTTCATCCTCTTGCTTCGTTTTAGGTTTCCCTTTAGTTCCACGCAGAAGAAGAAGAACCGCGACGAAGAAGAAGTTACGGCGAGGGAGATAGACTTTGGCGAGGAGGGAGGCGTGTCGAGGGTTCTGGTGAGTCATATGCCGTCGTGTCGCCGACAAATGGGGGAGAATGGCCGGTTGGCGGCGGCGGCGCTGAAAACCCTAATTTCATTTCTCTTTTTTCGGCGGCGAACCTAACCCTAATTTATTTTGGTTGCATATAACTTGTTTTGTCTGCCGAACGGAATTCCGGTGAGAGCAAGGATTTTCCGATGAAGAATGTTAAATTTTGTATTTCTTTGGTGGTAGATTTTGTAATGCTTAATAGTAGATTTATTAGTAAGCCATATCTAATGCTTGATGGTAGGTTTGGTGAGTTTGGTAGGTTTGTTTGTATATGACGGTAGGTTTGTTTATATATGACGATAGGTTTGTTTGTCTATGAGGTTTGTTTATATAGGATGGTTTTATTTATATATGACGGTAGGTTTTTTTATATATGACGGTAGATTTGTTTTTTTATGACGGCAGTTTGTATATGCGGTAGATTTTTTTGCTAGATTTTGTTAGCGTAATGGTAGACTTATTGTTAAAGACTGATTTATTCTCTCTTTTCTCTGACAGGTAGGTGGCGTCATCTCCGGTGATATTACCGGCGTCTACAAATTCCGTTAACGAATCCAAAATGTAGAGAGATAAATGAACATGCTTGTATATGAATATAATTATAGAAAGGGAGATATTAGAAATGTTTTTTTTTGTGAGATTAGAAATGTTTGTTCTTGAACATGCTTGTATATGTACCACAAGCAGGGGATGATAGGGAACATTTTGCATGCCTTTTAGAATCTCAAAAATATAATTTTTCTCTATGGAATTGAAGTACTAAGGAAATGGATGTTGATCTATATTTAATTTTAATGTCTTCCCATGCATTGTCTGAGTAAATATGGATTCAATGTGGGCGTAGTAAATTCATCATAAAGATGAGTTAAAATACTACATTTATAAGCAACCACAATCTCTTGCAAATGCACAACTACAGACGGCATGCCAACTTGTTATATCGATCAAAGAAAACAAAATTCAAACAAGTATACAGTGGATGAGAAAAAAATACTTATCTTCGACAAATAAAAGCATTTAAGTCCTAAGTACCAAGACAAGGGTTGTAAACAAACTTTCAATTAAGTAAGGTGATAATGCATCATTGTCTGAGGAGGAAGATATCTCGAACCACTAACAAATAGTAATTGGAACAGACAATTAAACCCAACTAAAATCAAAGATCAAATACTACCTATATTATGCTTAAGAAAAAATACCCCCAGTATACTAAATCAAAGGTCCAAAAATGTACACAAAATAGGTCTCAGTTTGTGATTTAAGATGAAACGAAAGGTTAACTCCAGAAAAAAAAAATCAACAAAATAAATCTACCATCATTACAATAAATCTACCATCAAATAAAAAACAATTCTCATACTTAGCAAATTTGGGTGCCTGATTTTTTCGTAGATATGAGATTTAGTGTAGGGCAAAAACGTCATTTCTCATTCCGGAAAAAGTCAAATGTCTACCACCAAACAATGTCGATAAATCTACCGTCATTAAAAGTCTACCACAACGCGAATGCAGCTCATGGTCGTAGCTCGTCGATCCTAGTAAGGTAGCTAATGCTCGTCAGTCTAACAGTTAGGTAGCTCAGTCGCAGCTCACTCGTCGCGCAGTCGCAGCTCCGCCTAACTCACGACCACAGCTCACAGACCTTACCGCTCGCCAAACTCACGATCGCAGTTCTCCGACCGCGCAGCTCGCTGACCTCGTAGTATGGCAAGTCGTAATCGTAACTCACCGATCTAACAATTGGGCAGCTCGCAATCACAGCTCGCCGACCTCGCAGTTTCGCACGAACTATCGAAACCGAACTCGAACTTCATTCATAGGAAAAGCCAAGGCCGACCTCGCACCTAACTAACAAACGCCGAGCTAAGCCTCGAGCTCAATCTCGCGTCTTTAGTCATTTTTTGCAGGAACAAAGCCGAGCAACATCTAGTCTGCAAAGGAAGTTCGATTATTAAAGAACACAAGTTTGAACAATCAAGACAGGATGCTGATTTCAACTCTAACCGGGCTAAAGAATTCTCCATAAACTTCGCCGAACTCAAAGACTCATTCGCCGAACTGAGGGGGGGGACTAATTGTTATAGGGGAGTTTAGCACACCCCGGTTTAGGCCGGTCCGAATTAAAATCAGCCCAACTACCGACTTCAAAGCCCATCACGACCGACCTACGAAATAAAAGGAAGATTTCCTTTTATTTGATAAAGGCAAATCCAAGAAGAAAGGAAGTTAACATTTTCCCAATGAAACAAGGAAAAAGAGATTATCCTTTTCCCAATGGGATTAGGAAAAGGAAATCATCCCGTTTTGGATCGAACTCAAGACTTATAAATAGGAGAACTCCTCGTTCATAATATTCATCATGAACTTTCTCTGTAACAAAAACTACGAATGACTTGATCCCTTTCGGGGGTACGTAGGCAACCCACCTCGGGTCCAGCTATGATTCTAATAAAAATAATTCTCCTTAACCCTAAACTAATTTCACCAATCTACGATATGTGTGAAATCTGGTTCTCACAATTAGTAGCCAAAACCGAGTGAACATCCTTGAAAACAATTTTGTTCTTCACTTTTGTCGGTTTTGCAAATTTCTTCGATTTATCCTCATCTTGACATTTTTTGAGATCCTGCAAAAAATACGGGGCATTCCCAGGTACATGAGTAGGCTTCTCAGGCTCCATCTTGTTGGCTCTTGGTACCACCTTTAGATTTATGGCTTGATAAAAGACATCGTTGCGAATATTCGCAAACGAGATATGTTGATTCGGGTAATCAATTACCGCACCAGTTGTTGCTAAGAATTGGGATCCAAGTATCAATTGATTATTTGCATACCATTCCACATCAGGATTTAAAAATCAGTAGGGACTTTACGCTCTCCTATTTCAAGCATCACGTTCTCCATGACTCCATAGGGCGTAACAATTGTTAGATTCGCGAACCCGATGTTAACTTTGGGAGATCTTATGTCTTTAAGTCCCAACTCAGTTGCCAATTCAAGAGACATTAGGTTGACATTAGCTCATGTATCACATAAACAATCAAAGATATCAATACCATTAATAGAAACATAAATTATAAACTTCCCGGGATCATCAACTTTCTCGAGTGGCTCGTTTTCAGGCCTTCTCTTGTAAGCTCTCTTTGACTCTCATGGGTAGCGCTTTTGTTCTTGGCTTTTCTTTGTAATAGCATCAGAATGAGTTGAAGTAGCAGTAGGCACGGCCTCATTCTCCTTTGTTGAGATGGAGTTGCAAAATATCTTCGGTTTTGCCTCGTTTTGCTTCTTCACGGCTTCAGAGGTTTGGTTGACTTGAACTTCCAGCTTCTGAACATGAGTAACAATGGACTCATAATTGTTGTTAAGATCATTGTATACGTGATCCATCTTCTCATGTAGCTCCTTGTTGCTTCGTTTTTGATCCTCCATGAATAGCTTGAAAGTTGTCTCCAATTTACTTTCTTGTTGAATTGGAGCGGTAGCTTGAGAAACTTGAATGGGGCTTCACTTGATAGACTCCTCTTTCGTAGAATGATTGCTTAGGCTGGTATTGAGCTCCTTGTTGCACGTTTTGTTGAGGGTAAACTTGATCTTGGGGGGTTTCAACATTAGTGTTACGGTAGGATAGATTTGGATGTGCTCAGAAACCTTGGTTGTATCCTTTGTTTCCATAGCTTCCACTAATGTAGTTCACTTCTTCTTGATTCTCCTATGTCCAATCTCCAATATATTCTTTCATAGGCTCATCAATAGTGCCCGTAGTGTCTTCAATCAAATGAACTCCACGTTGAGTCTTAAGTAGTTGTGCCCATGCTTCTTAGCTCGGCGATTTGGGCTGATTCCGATGATGAACTCATGGTCTTCATGATCCTATTGTAAACTGGACAATTGTTAGCATCACTTGCAGCAAGGTTCTCGATCAAAAGCTTTGCTTCCGGAACAGATTTGGTCATGAAGCTCCCGTTGCTTGCGGTATCGAGGGAAAGCTTGTGCTTGTGATCAATTCCGTTATAGAAGATTTTCCATAGGTTTCCTTCATTGAATCCATGGTTGGGGAAGTCTCTAGTGTACTCCTTAAAGCGCTCCAAAGTTTCATAGAATGATTCGGTTAGACCTTGTCTAAAACTTGAGATATTGCTCCTTATAGAGTTTGATCTTTGCTTGGTGTATAATTGGCTTAAGAAGGCACATTTATACTCATCCCGTGTCGTGATGGACTGTGGAGGGAGAGACTTCATCCATCTAAGCGCCTTGTCGCCTAAAGAGAAATTGAAAAGCTTGCGTTTGAAGTAGTCGAAGGAATTCCATTTGCTCGCGTTGTGCTACAAATCTCCTCGAAGGTGTGGATATGGTCAAGAGGATGTTTGGTGGGCAAACCATGGAATTGGTTTTGCTTCACCAAGCCTATGATTTGAGGCTTGATCTCAAAATCGATCCTTGGAGGTAGAGATGGTAAGGATTCTTGTTCAAAAAGAAAGCATCTAAAGAGTCAAAGTTACCGATAGTTTGGTGTTGATGACGCTGAGCGAATTGAACTCGTCTTTGGGGCATTTGTGGCTGGTAGTGAGGCATCCCTTGATAGAAAAGGTGTGGTTGGTCTTGTTGGTGATGCACGTTTGCATTTTTTTGAGGAGGAAGCAGTTGTTGATCTCCCATATTTCCTTGAGTTTCTCGGATATCACCTAATGGGGGTGGAATCCGATTGTCTCCTTGGGGTAGATTGTTACCGTCTTGTTATCCGAGTTGTGCTGGAGAATTGACATCGTGAGGGTGCTGTAAATGGGCAGCATGGGCGTCCGCTTCAGCTTGAGCATTGGCAGCGGCTTGCTCTCCTGCAATAGGCTGATTTCAGTTCTCGAGATTAGCCATTTGTTGTTGATGAAGTTGCCTTTGTCTTCTAAGAGTTCTTTCAAGTCTTTTAATCTCGGGCTCAGGTTCAACTAGATTTTGAGATCGTGATTTTCTAGTCATACACCTGAAACAGAAGAGAGAAAGAAACCAAAAGAAAAATCAGATTTAAAGAAAAACGTAAAAACAGAAGAAAAAAAACGTAATAGTCTTGATTTAATCAAATTAAAATTCCATGTTGGCAACGGCGCCAAAAAATGTGATAACACGGTTTTGTGTATCAAGTAATAAACTCAATGTTACTTCCTGCAAGTGCAGAGCAATCACAATTAGTATGGATCGGGGTCGAATTCCAAGGGGAGTGAATTACGCTACGAAACGTAAAGATCTCTTTCAAGCTACTACAATCAAGTTGTCAAAGGTGATTGAGAAGTAATACTAGCAGTAAATAAATCAAATGAAATCAGTGGGGAAAAAGTGTTTGGTCTTAGGGAAAACTTAAGGTAACACACAATCGAATGATAGATGATATGCAAGGAATATTGATAAAACCGTTTAGAACACAAAACACGAATATAAAGTCTTTCCACTTTCGTGGCTCCGACTTATATGTCTTAAAACTCAATAGACTCAGCTTTCACATGGTTATTGTAAGTCCAAAACATGCATTAAATCGAATAGGTTTCGATAAAGTTCACTAGACTCTTTAACTCAACTTTCGATGGTTAAGACGCCTAGTTCATCAAATACTAGTTCAAGCAAATAGATGTAGCACTGTCGTGGTCCTATTTCCTTAGAATCAGATTACTAAATGCGTGGTAAAGTAATCATGCATTGAGAATAAGCAAAGATGAAGAACCAAATGAATATCCATTTACACAAACATCATCATATCATCGAATATATGCACCCATAGATCCCTTCAACCTAACTAATGAATTACTCAGACATTAGGCAAACAACACAGAGAGTATTGATAGATAACATCATGAATAAACTGGAATTTAAGAGAATAAGGTTGAGAAATCTTCTCTATATCGAGTACAAAGCGAGATCTCCTTCTTAGAAGCTCTTTGAATCCAAAAACAATGAAAATATGAAAAGGGGGCTGTCTTAGACTCTTAGGTCGTGGCTGCTGGTGGCTCTCTTAGTGTCCCCTAGGTTTTGGAGACTAAAAACAAGTATTTATAGGTGTTTAGGTCGGCTAGGGTATCATTAAACCGAAAAAAGAAAGTTTGGCCACGCAATGGGTGCCAGGATCGGGTGGGTTATTGAGCCGATGTTGGTGCTTCACTCGGTTGATGTTCACCACATCGGGACGGAACTCACCCGATGTGATGCTGAGCCTATTTCTGCGCTTGCATCTCCTTCGCGGCAGACTGACATGTCTTCGGTAAAATGAGTGTATCTTCCTAAACACAACTCCAAATGACCTCAAACCAGTTCCCCGTGTGCCGTAGGTCAAAGATCTATCTAGTCACCGAAATTCGTCCAGAATGGACATCGGAAAGTCCTCCATCGAGTGTAAATATTCAAGTGCTTTGGTTCTGTACCAATTGGGAAGAATGCATAACTTGAGACATTTGGGGCTTGGTTGATGTCTTGGAGTTGGGAATATTTCTTCAACACATTATATACTTCTTTTGCTCACTTTTCCATCCTTTTTGATGATATACCTTGTTAAGACCGAAAATACAAAAAACTATCTCTAAAGGCGTAAAACCACTTATAAAAGTCTAGATTATTATATAAAAAACATAATAAAATATGTAAATAGAGATATATCATATTGCTTTGATGCGAATTGTGTGTGTGGGTAACATTTTTTGGCTGAACCTTCAAATTGCACACCGAATATCAAAATCTGATGCTTCTCGTAACAATTATATGAATTATCAACATTCAAATACCAAAGCTTTCGTATCAAAGTTATTTTGAAAGACTTTGACTTTGATGTTTTCCCGATTTGATCTCAACTAAAGATAATTGTTTTTTTTTTTGTTTTAAGTTTGAAATCGGATATTACTTTGTAGATTTGTCACGACAAAAATCGTGAAATAGAAGCAAAATGAATTAAGATTACCAAGGTAATGAGGAAGAAGAGAAGGAAAAATTTGTCGCCTCGCACTTCATTTAAGCTACAATGAGAATATAACAAAATTGTACATTCTCAGGCTTGAACACATAATATATGGATCTGTAATCATGATGCAGACCACTCGACCAACCAATTAAATGCATGGTTTTAGGCTAAACAACAAATGTGAGCATACCTTGAGAAGGATGATCGAGACGATCCTCAAGAAAAGGTATGATGTCATGTCAACCAGATGGATCAGGGAAGGCTTCAGATCCCCTATGAGGCCTGCGTTGGGTGGTTTCCAAAGAAAGTTGTGAGTATGAGTCTACTCTATTAGGTACAATGAGCCAAAGAAAAAGTATGTCTCCTCTACATGCGGATTTGGAGTCCCCTATATGGACGGTAACAAGCATGATATCAAGCATCAAGTGACAGTTCTGAACTGATAAAAGTGACATAATCTCCTTATGATTGACCATCATTTATGTTCTTGAAATTTTTTGTGTTTTTAAGGAGAAATTCTTGTTTCTTGTTGAGTGATATCCTACGGTTAGGTAAATGCTAAGGCTTATGTATTAGCTCTTACCTCTAGACTTCGTAATGTTATTTTTCTCTCTTCGTCCGATGTGGCTATAAACTTAAGAGTTATCCCATAAAAGTTTTTTAGCTGGAAAAAAAAATGTTGAGATATCAATCCAAGTTTCACATCGGAAAATTTGACAAAAACGTCTAATCAGGACCGGCCCTTAATTTATGGGGGTTTCAAAAAAAAAAATGGGGACCAATAATTCATATCATAAAACTTTAATAAAATAAAATTTTTATGGATTTTTCTTTTTTAATTGATTAGGTCATCTTAGTTATATGTGTGGGGGTTAAAACCCCGGCCCAGTAAACCTATGGTAAAAATGCCCGGTGAAGTCAAAGAAGCCAAGTGAAGTCAAATGAGTAAACGAGGTGATGGGCCGAGCTGAAAGGCCTATCAGAGTGAACATCTACAGTCAAAGGTGATTAAATGCATAACCGTTAGTCAACCCGTCAAAACCAAAGCCTCGTTCAAACCGGTGAATTAAGTCGCCTAAACGTAATGGCCAGAGCCTCAGACTTAAACACCATTAATGGCGAATCAGGCAGAGTAAACGGAGACGTAAAACACGATCTCAGAGTATAAAACAAGGACAAGAGAAAGGATCAAAGGACCATAATCAAACTTTCTACACCACTCTCAACTACAACTTAGCTCTAGAATCAAACACTTGTCTTTTCTTTGTTCTTGTTCTTGCAAAACCGCTTCTGAGAATCGAAATACTAAACCAAATGACTCCGCAAAAACCATGTCCAAATCGCTCTCAGATCATGTATGTTCTCATCGAGCAACAAACTTACTATTTATTGTTCAATAGTCCCTCGGTTCTTCTTTTCTTAAAGATAAGCCAAAGTCCCCCGTTTATTCCTATTTACAACTTTTGACCATTGTATTTCCAGCTACAACAGTTTCACGCTAGAAGGAGGGGGATAGGCAAGTCTAAACCCAGCGCAGATGAACCACCATGGAAGAACATGCAGTATTGTGTGAAGTCGCGGATAGGTTCTCCACCGATCTTACCACAGTCCTAAAAGGGGCAATAACCGCGATGAACCAAAACCTTGAAAAATTTGTTTCGGATCAAGCAGCATTGGCCCAATCATTTGTTGAGCTCCGCTCAGAGGTGGTAAGAACGCAAGTTCCACCACCGCCCAGTGTTTTACCAACACTAGCTCCACAAGGTACTTCATCAGCACTGGTGACACTAGTTGTTTTATCAACACCCATTATGCCACTTAGAAGTAACGAAAAATAACACCACATCCCCAAGTGAGCCCCACTTAGGGACTGGTCCGTTCTACCAAGGGCATGGAAGTGGAAGTGCACATGTGCCATTGAGGGATGGAATACAGGTCAATCCGTCGGCTTTTCCTCCACTACCTACTTTCGATCCATTAAACCAGCATCCTCGAAACCCATATCAAATACCAATTTTGACCCCGGAGGCCAAGCGAAGGAACTGATAAGGCCAGCATATTCCATAAAGGATAGATCCCACAACCCATCCTCTACCACCACCTTTTGATCCACTTAATTCGCATCAGCGAAATCCGGATCAAAGACTCGTCCTAACTCTGGATTTTGAACGGAGGAACATACAAGGATAATTCGGTACGCAAATAATGGGAAACCGCGATCAACTCGCCGGGAATCCTAGATTGAATATATATCCAATAGGATTGGCATACATTCATCGGGTGCTGGCAGAAAACCAAGAAAGATTACGGAATGTAAATTCACGAATATAATGCCACTAGCGCATCCCTTGAGATCGATCGCGTGGTCGAAGAGACTAAGCGAACTCCGTTCTCAATCCGTATTGAGAATACGCCTATCAGAGACGTGGGAAAGCTAAAACACTCAATGTATGAAGGAAAGACGGATCCTAAATCACACTTAACCGCATTTAGGATTGCAGTCGGAAGAGCTCATTTTAATGAATTCGAGAAAGATGTTGGATTGTGTAAACTCTTTGCAGAGCACCTCGTAGGGCCTGCCCTCAATTGGTTCTCTCGATTAGGAGAATGGTCTTTTGACAGCTTCTCCCAGCTCTCAGACAGTTTTCTGAAACAATACTCTGTATTTATTCAGAAGACAGCCTCGGGAGCAGAATTTTTGGCTTTGTCATAGGGACCCCGCGAGACTCTCCGAGCATATCTCACAAAGTTTAAAGAAGTAATTGCTAGGATGCCAGTCGTCGATGATGAGACAGCTCTAGCGGCCTTAAAGATGGGATTATGGCACAAATCCAAATTCAGAGATGACTTGGTGGTTAATACACCGGCCACAATCCAGGATACACTTCACCGAGGTGCGGGCTTTGCAATAGCCGAAGAAAAACGTCTTGCACTCGCAGAACGTTACAAGAATTCGAAACCTCAATCCTCTGGAATCCCAACTGCTCCTCGAAGTGAAAGGAGGGTTCCCAGAGAAAGAAGTAAATCCAGCGGAATGCAAGCCTTTGCGGTTCAGAAAGAATCAAAAAGAAGCGGTGATGATCGACCACCAAAGTCTGATGGCACATTGGGCAAAGATAAGGAAGCGTATTGTAACTATCACCAACGGTATGGACATTCAACTGTGAAATGTTACATGTTGAAAGATATGTATGCGGAAGGAAAGGTTGGCGAAGTCGAGATCAATAATCCGGAGTCCATAAAGTCAAAGGACGAGGATCCAAATGATCTCGAACCAGCTGAGCATGAGCACATTCAAAAGAAGAAAATGATCAACCTAATCATGGGAGTATCAAAAATCTTCGGAGATACGACCGGATCAATCAAACGGCATCAGCGGCGAGCTGACATTGAAAAGGAAAATGGTGGGGGACTATTTCCCGATGTAGAAATATCCTTCTCCGAAAAACACCACTTTGATAAGGACGCTCCTGAAGATGACATCATGACTGTAAGTCTTGATATTGGAGCTAACTGTGAAGTCTCTCGAATCTTGATTGATACAAGGAGTACATCTTACGTCATATTCTTGAAGACCCTTAAACAAATAGGGATTGAGAGGTCGGACCTCCGAGGTCCGAGATCAACGTTAACAGATTTCAGCGGAGATGTTGCGACCTCAATTGGAACCATCGAGCTGTCGGTCTTGGCAGCCGGAGTAATGAATATGATCACTTTCACCGTAGTGGATTGTCAAGTTCCATACAATGTTATTTGGGAACGCCTTGGCTGAATTTGATTAGGGCAGTGCCCTCAACGTATCACCAATGTGTTAAGTTCCCGACTTTGGAAGGAGTCAGAGTCGTGAGAAGGTTGAAATCAGTTCACTCAAAGAATTGTTAAGATCTTGACTTTGCGGATTAATTCCGCATATAGCAGTCATCTAATGGCTAATGGAGACAAATGAACTACGAAGTAGCTTGATCCCGAAATGGGTACGTAGGCAACATGCAAAGTTGAGTACAACTACTAAACTTCAAAGCAAACCCTTGTTGAGCAAAACAAAAAAGGGCTCGAAGAACAACTCTTTGTTCGACAGAATGAAGAGAGATTTTGAGATACAATTCTTCTATGAAAAAAGAACTTGAAGATTAACTCCTTGTCCAAAGGGGTAAAGAGAGATCTCGAAATGCAAACCCTTCAATTCGCAGGGGGGCTCAAGGAGCTCCTCAATACTCAAAGGAATAAAAGGCAGATTCCTAAAAGCAGCTAGTTCAAACGAGAAGGATAAAAGATTTCCAACGAATTCTTTACTCAGATGGACAAAGAGAGGAATTCAGAAACTAAGCTCTTATTCATTATTCATCAAAGAGGGCACCAACGCCATGAACAAATTAAATTAAACTGACAAAACGGAGAAAGTTTTGCTTTGTCCCACCAGGAATCACATTGGGTCGCGAGAAGTCGCACGANTTAATTCCGCATATAGCAGTCATCTAATGGCTAAGGGAGACAAATGAACTACGAAGTAGCTTGATCCCGAAATTGGTACGTAGGCAACATGCAAAGTTGAGTACAGCTACTAAACTTCAAAGCAAACCCTTGTTGAGCAAAACAAAAAAGGGCTCGAAGAACAACTCTTTGTTCGACAGAATGAAGAGAGATTTTGAGATACAATTCTTCTATGAAAAAAGAACTTGAAGATTAACTCCTTGTCCAAAGGGGTAAAGAGAGATCTCGAAATGCAAACCCTTCAATTCGCAGGGGGGCTCAAGGAGCTCCTCAATACTCAAAGGAATAAAAGGCAGATTCCTAAAAACAGCTAGTTCAAACGAGAAGGATAAAAGATTTCCAACGAATTCTTTACTCGGATGGACAAAGAGAGGAATTCAGAAACTAAGCTCTTATTCATTATTTATCAAAGAGGGCACCAACGCCATGTACAAATTAAATTAAACTGACAAAACGGAGAAAGTTTTGCTTTGTCCCACCCGGAATCACATTGGGTCGCGAGAAGCCGCACGAAGGCACGCAGGAACTAGAACAATACCAAGCTCGTCCCAACTTGCAGTAGGAGACTCCATGAGCCTGATTCTCTCCTCGAATAGCCTCATCCGGAGAGCCAACTTATCCATCTTCTGACGGGTCTCCCTACGAAGATGTATCGTGTCCCGGTACTCAAAGATAAGCTGTCAAAACACACAAAGTTACAAAAGCATGAAGGTAATACTTTGCGTAAAGAATATACGACATTACTAACATTCTCGCGGAAATTAAGAGCCTGCACGAAATCTGTTGGATCAAGATCCATCAGAACCTCAGACCGGAAGGGACAAACTCGTCGCCGGACCGACGCAAACCCCCCCCCCCCCCCCCCCCCCCCCCCCCCCCCCC
>PKMM01016205.1:0-44949 GCA_002933915.1 Eutrema heterophyllum | reverse complement strand
CCCCCCCCCCCCCCCCCCAACAATCAGTTGTTGATTCACTGACGGATCAACTAAAGCAGGGTTCGAATCTGCATTAGTGGAAGGATCTATTTGCTAAAACAAAAGAGGAATGGATTCAATCAAATGTGAAATAAGGTTTAAAGAAGAAGAATAGCACAATCACCAATGCATATTAGCCAGCCGTATTGTAAGAAAAATATTTTACAAATTAGGCAAATGAATATTCACATTTGAAAACCGGATCTATTCGGAAGCACAATACGATCATAGAGATCCTGTAGTCAAGTACCTCGGATAAAACCTAAAAAAACAAAAAAGGAAGACTCATGGAAAACAATCTCGTCCAACACTACGGTTAAAGGATAAACGGGAATTTAAACCCTGAGTCAGACTCATGAGTTTCAAATGGAAACACCGAGTGCTTGGCAAAAAATGGATCTACCATTGAAACACGCAAGTCGACAACAACTAAATTATGTAAATCTTTTACACGAGCTAGTCTCAAAAACCGATCTTTACAACTTAAAAGCTTTCACATAATTATGGATTGATTTGCTCTCCTTCTAGAGGCCTCTTATCATCCAACCCAACAATCCCTCTTCCTTAGAAATCTGAGCTTGAGATCGGTGCAAACCAGAACGCTGCTGAGATGAAAACAAATAAACTTTTGTTAACATGGCCGAAAGAGAATTATGTGCTTTCTTGAGCTTACACTCAACATTCTCGACCCTTCTCTTAGCGACCACCTTCTCCTCAAGAAGTTGCTTCACAAGCTCATCATGCTCAGAGCAGACAAAATCTTCACTCCAACTATTGAAATCAGCATTAGGCCCGTAAAAGAGCTCTGAAGCGCTTGCGCAAACCTGCGAGAAGCAAGGTTAGAAAGCCAACCGGTAAGCGGAGACCAAAAAAGAAAACAAACCTCTTTGAAGTATCCAGCAGTGGTGAGATAGCGATCATACCCATCCTCATAGAGACTCGCCAGATCCAGAAACTCAGACCCAACATCGCTAAATTGACTCATTGCGAAAACAACAGACTCCTGGTCTTGAGGGAGATCAGCACAGAAGCGATCCCACTCATCCGAGGATACCAAAGAAAGGGGTGTGTCAGATGAAGCATGGATCCCCTCGTTTAACGGGTCACCTTCACGACCAGGAGAGGCAAGACCCAGGGTATCGACAGAGTCATTGGAAGGTTGCAACCCTGCTTTAACAAAAAATGGCTGAGGGGAGGAAGCAGTCTCGATTTTCCTCCTCACTGAGCGTGCTGAAGTACAATTCGTAGTAGAACTGCATTCAACTTGTGAAATCAAGACAACCACATAAGAGACTTTCCTCTTCCGAGTATCAGTAGAGGAGGAGCCACGCTTCATCTCTATGAACACCAATGAATCAGTAACCCAAGGGAAAACGGTACAGAAATGCTACCTCTACTTCAAAACTCAAACACTAACCCTTCCGAGAAGAGTGAGTTTTCTTATGGAGAAGTTGGTCCTCGGGAGGATACACACAAAGAAAAGAGTTCAATCGGGTTAAAGCAAGAAGACATCAGAAACCAAAAGCTTTACTAATAAAGGCGGGCAACATGATCATTCTCTCAATCAGAGACAAAATCAACGATCCCCAGCGGCACGATTTTGTAAGAAGGAAATCAAGAAGGCTTTGATAACGAGCAGTCGAATCCAATGACATGTTCTCAACTTTGAAAGACGGAGTCAAAATCGGAAGTTGTTAAAGCGAAAGGATAAACATCATACAAAAAGGAAAAACCTTTATCGTGGAGCCATTGAGACGGAGGCGACACGGTATAAGTGATCGTAGCAGGGCTAACTTCAAAGAAGAAATACGAAGAAGTCTAATCGGGATCCTTCGACGGGAGATCCTCAATGACCCGATGATTAAGGGCGTTAACAAAGAAGAGTGTTTCGGAACTACTCGGCTTATTCTTATTCTAGGAATCCAGGCGATAAAAATCCGGGCAAACTGTGGGGGTTAAAATCCCGGCCCAGTAAATTGGACCCAATAAACCTATGGTAAAAAGGCCCGTTGAAGCCAAGCGAGGTCAAATGAGTAAACGAGGTGACGGGCGGAGCTGAAAGGCCCATCGGAGTGAACATCTACGGTCAACGGGAATTTAATGCAGAACTGTTAGTCAACCCCACCAAGACCAAAGACTCGTCCAAACTGGTGAATTAAGTCGCCTAAACGTAACGACCGGAACCTCAGACTTAAAGACCATTCTTGGCGAATCAGGCCGTTAGGCGGAGTAAACGGAGACGTTAAATACGATCTCGAAGTATAAAGCAAGGACAAGAGCAAGGAGCACATGACCAGAGTCCGCAAGAAACATTTTTCTTTTCTTTGTTCTTGTTCTTGTAAATCGCTCTTGAGATTCGAAATATTAAACCAGTTTACTTCGGAAAAACCATGTCCAAATCGCTCTCAGATCTTGTATGTTCTCATCGAGTAACAAACTTACTATTTATTGTTCAATAGTCTATCAGTTCTTTTTTTTTTAAAGATACGCCAAAATACCCGTTTACTCCGATTTACAAATTTTGACTGTTTTATTTCTAACTACAACAATATGTTTTGTTATTTGGCCCATAAGTAAAACCATACTCGTTAGACAAAAGTAGCTTTTGTCTTCTCATTAGTCATTAAAAAAAACTTGTTAGATATTATATCAGCTTCTATATACATTGGGCTATGTCTAGGGCCGGCCATGTGTCTAATATATAAGTCAAATCCAACTTTTATTAATTTAAAACATTTTGGGAAATAACCCAAAAACAAATTTGTGTAGACTTTATCTTCATAAAAAAAAACGGATGAAAGGAAATTTTACTTCATAATCCCAAGAATGAATTTATTTTGTACAAGAAGAGATCCACAGACATTACACCCAAAAAAAAAAAAAACAATCCAAATACCTGAAAATAAAATGCAGAAAGGAACAAGAGAAGCTAGAAAATATCAAGAACTTGTATAATGGAAGTGTTACATAACGGACAGTTTCCTCTCTGCACCCAAAGTTCTCTAGAACACAACCTGCAAAACGTATGCCCGCAAGGTATAAAAGCCGCACCTTTGCTTCTTATCATACACACGCAACAACCCGACTCCGTGGCCATCACCATCGCCGTCGTCGTAATCATCGTCCCTTCTTCCTCTGCCTCTCCTCTCTCGCTGACGTCATACATTGCCCCATCAGTATCCTCCAACAACTCCATTAGAGACATCCTCGGCGGCTGCACTTCCTAAGATAAATTAAAAAAGGAAAAAAACGAGTGTTAATTGCTCTTATACCATATTAGAGTTTGTTAAGATAAACTAGTTCTCAGTAATTGTAAATTAGAAACAGAGGAAATGAAGTTAACCGTCTAACTAACTAATTAACTACCATTCCAACTACTTATTTACACATTAATACCTCTCTTTCCTCCGCCAACACCGCGCCTAGCCGGAGCCTCACTTCTTGCGCGGCCGCTTCCTCTGCTCCACCATTGCTCCGGTGGTTTGTCTCCGAGTTGGAGAGGAGGAATCCGCGGCGGTTAAATCGGTCGCTATCGTTATCCGGAGTAAGGATAGGCATATCCAAGGAAGGGATAAGGTTGGACGAGATCCAAGCAGTGGCGGTGCGTTTGAGGCGAAGCTTATCCCGGAGAGATTTCCAAGTGGTTTTATCTCGCCGGCGATCCCTTCTCATCACGTCGAGAAGACTACGGTTCCTCGCCGGAGACGTCGGCACAGTAAGCGACGGCGGTGGCGGTTGCGGCCGGGAAATGCTCATGTCGGCCATAAGAACATCTTCTAAAGTCACCGAGCTCCGGCCATTCTCCACCGTTGACATCCGATCTAATAACGTCACTCTCAACCTATCTCCACCGTCCACTTGAATCATCGTGTCCACGGTTAAGGAGAAGTCGAAAATTTTCTCGGGAAAATAGAATTAAACTTCTTTTTAAAAAAAAATATAATAATAATTAAACTAATCAAGTATGGAATATTTTCCCGAGAAAATCTTCTACTCATCAAATGAAAAATATTAGTCGTTAATACAATTTTCCGGAGAAAATGAAAACCCGAAAACCAGAATTTCCACAGCAAAAATCGTCGGCAAGAGAGAGAAGGAAAATAAGCATACGACTCGTTTCCCGAGGAAATCACTCAGAGTTTCTCTGAGAAAATAGTCAGTGAACAGATCCACCAACCACCATTAAATAAGAAGCATCGGATACCTTTGCCTTCTCCGACAACTTCTCTTCTAATTGCACTATAATCCGGAAATCGAGAGCAGTCTGTAATGAATATATAAAATATAATTTAATCAATCTCGGACACTTTATACGAATCTGACAAATATTTAACTTCCTTTTCTTTTTTTTTGTGCAGTTTTTATCTAAAGCAATGTCGGACAAAGAATTTTATGCAATCAAATCGTTTCTCAACATCTACTTAAAAAAAATTATATAAATTGACGATGCGCATATTGATGAATATTATGGGTCAAAAGGGAAAAAGAAAAAAAAAAAGTAAAAGATGATTACTTTCTTTACATTTTGATTGAAATTCTCTTCTTGGTTTCTCTCTTTTTGTTTTTCTCACTTTCTTTTTCTGTAAACTTGGGAATCTCTTTTGAAAGAGTGGGAGACAAGAGTTTCCGAAGAGATAATCTAACCATCCACCAAAACATCAAATTTGGTGCTGATTCTCCGATGATTCACCAAATCTTACACCAAATTTTTTTTTTGGTGTTTTGTGAAATTTGATGTAACACTATTCACTGTATCAAACATTAAAATATAATTTTTTATTTACTAATATAATTTAATTGTTATTAACTAGTTAATTAAATTTTATAGTTTGGCCATTTGGATATTGTTCGTATTCTGATTCATATCAGTTTTCGGATTTTGATATTTCAGTACTAGAGATGTAGGATCCATTCTGATAATTTAGAATTGCACAAAATATTGTTATTGATATGTAAATTGATTAAGATTAAAAATACATAATAAAATTCAATAAAACTTTCCAACATAAAATTACTAAATTAAAACAAAAAAAACATAAAAAAAATGCAACAAGATAATTTTAAAAACATAATATTAGGACTGTTGACAAAAAAAAAAACATAATATAATCATAAACAATACTCTAATAGCCCGGATTACCATTTCCGCTAAGATAATGATAACACGGGCCTACGGGGTATAATCTTGTTGGTCACTTGGTGATATTTGGTCTTCACTTTGAGGTTGTTCTCCTTAGATATGGTCTCTTTGAACTTGTTCTCCTTGAGTTGCTCCTTGATACTGAGATTCTCGCTATTGAGATTCACGATATTGGCTTCAAGAACTCTCACCGTGTTCTCCATATTGGTTTGATGGTTGTCCTCCATATTGGTTTGATGGTGGTCTTCTACTCAGAATTTCCGCTCTTTGACTTTCAATATACGCACGACACGCCGGATCGCTTATAGAACTCAAATCCGCTAATCTAGCTGAAAGAACTGCTCCACCCGCTAATTATGTTATTAATGGGAAAAATTATAAAATGGGTTATTATCTAGCTGATGGTATATATCCGAAATGGTCCACTCTTGTTCAAACAATTCACGATCCACGTGGTCCCAAAAAGAAATTATTTGCAAGAAGGCAAGAAGCATGTAGAAAAGACGTGGAACGTGCATTTGAAGTATTGCAGTCAAGATTTGCAATCGTGGCCGGACCATCACGTTTTTGGAGTAAGAGAGTTTTACATGATATAATGACAACATGTATCATAAGGCATAATATGGTCATAGAAGATGAACGTGATGTTGATGCAACAATTGAAAAACGAATTGAAGTCCCATCTGCAGAAGTTGAGATGGTAAATAATGAAGATGCCCGATTTCAAGAATTCTTAGCTTGGCATAGAAAAATCAAAGACCGGGAATCTCATATTGAATTTCGAAATGCATTAATTGAACACTTGTGGTCGGAATATGTTAATTCTGAGAATTAGTACAATGTAATTTATTTTCCGGTATTTTTATTTTATCGATTGTAATTTTTTTTCTTTATCGAATGTAATGTTATATCAAATTTGAAGTTAATTTATTTTATGAATAATTAGTATTTATCATAATTATTGAAAAATAAAGAGAATTTTAAATTTAATAATATAATAATAAAAGTTATTTTTTTGGTGTGAGATTTGGTTTTGTGGTTGGAGATGAAAAAAATACTATTTACTTTTACACCAAATTTGACACTATTCACCGCACCAAATTTGGTGCTATGGTTGGAGATGGCCTAAGAACACAAGAGTGTCTTAAAAATAAAATATTAATTTTTTAGTATAATTTAATTAAATAATTAAATTTTAAATTAAAAATTAAAATTGGACCAATCAAAAAGCGACACATGTGATATGGCTATCTAAACTTTTTTTTGGGTGTCTTATCTGAGACACTCATCTCACTCTCTCTCTCTTCTCTTTTTATTATTTTTCTTATTTTTTAATGGTGGGTGTCTCATTGAGACACCCCCATTAGATATGCTTTAAGTGATTTACGTATTTGCCCATTTATGTCAAACGAGTCTATCTTACCAAAGCTGTGTTGATGATTTAAGACACATGGGTATATCCGGTAATTCAGCAACGTAAATAAGTTTCCAAGCATCTATTAAAAACTTATGTTTGTCCATATGTTTGGGGATGATACGTTGCGCTATATTTTAGTTTTGTCCCCGAGAGTTTAAAAGTTTCCTTCCAGAATGCACTGAGAAAATAGACTTAGGGATTCCAGGTAACGCACCACTTGAGACATGAACTTAGCTGCTACCTCTACTGCAATATACGGATGCTTAAGACCTATAAAATGGCCATATTTACTCAAGCGATCCCCTACCACAAAGTATTGTATTATACCCTTGAGACGATGGCATACCTTCAGCAAAATCCATAAATATGTCTTCCCACACCAAATCTGGAATTGGTAAAGGTTGTAGAAGGCCAGCCGGAGCAAGAGTCAAGTATTTATGTGTCTGACACACCTGACACTCGGACACATACTGCTGAACATATTTGTACATTCCATCCCACTGAAAAGTTTGATGTTTCCTCTTAACTGTCTTCAGCACACCAAAATAACCCCCCATGTAACTGTCATGACATTCATTCATAATCAAAGGAATTAACTTAAGAGTTTCTCGGAATAACCAACATGTGTTTATACCACAATCTGCAATCGTTAACTAGCAGATGCTTCTTCACCAACTGACCAGAAGTTATCAGAGAAATAGTCTTCTAAATCTGAACATCATCAGTAATCTCTTCATATAGATCCTGAAGCTGAATTGTTGTCGGCATGGTCAAAGATAACAAATAGGAGCTGAATGAATCAAACAAAATGGGATCCATCCGAGAAAGACCATCAACTGCCATGTTTTCGATTTCTGGGTTGAAAATGATTTCAAAATCGTATCCCAAAAGTTTAGTCAACCACCTTTGATACTCCATGTTAACCTCCTTCTGTTCCAGCATAGACTTTAAATTTTTTCGGTTCGTATGGACTACAAACTTCCTCTCAAGTAAATAATGCTTCCATTTTTGTACAGCCATCATCACAGCCATAAGTTCCCTTTCATAAACTGGCTTAAGTTGCTCTTGAGGAGTTGAGCCATGGCTGAAAACGCAATGGGTCTCTTATCCTGCATCAGCACAACACCCATACCAAAACCAGATGCATCAGACTCGATGATAAAAAGCTTATCAAAGTTTGGCAGAGCCAAAACTGGAGCTGAGATCATGGCTTGTTTCAGTTTATCAAAAGCTTATTGTGCTTCCTCAGACCAGTGAAATTGATCTTTCTTCAATAGATGAGTAAGAGGTTTAGCCAAAATACCATATCTTTTAACAAAGCGCCGGTAATAACATGTTAAACCCAGAAATCCTCGGAGTTGTTTAACAGATTTTGGAGTTGGCCATTTCCTCATAGACTCAGTCTTAGACTGATTAGTAGCAACTCCTGCTTCTGATATGATGTGACCTAAATAATAAACTTGAAGTTGACTAAATAAGACTTCTTCCTATTGGCATATAATTTTTGTTCAACAAAATGTTTTTGACACAACAACCAAAGGCTCCTAATGGTCTTGAATGGATGAACTGTAGATCAAAATATCATCAAAAAGCACCAACACAAACTTTCTGAGATATTTACAAAACAATTCATTCATTAATTACTGAAAAGTTGCAGGCGCATTAGTTAAGCCAAATGCATAACTAAAAATTCATAGTGGCCTTCATGAGTTTTGAAAGCTGTTTTCTCAATGTCTGACTCCTTCATTTGAATATGATGATAACCAGATCGAAGATCAAAATTTGAGAACACTCTCGCACCATGAAGTTCATCCAAAAGCTGATCAATCATCAGAATAGGATACTTGACAGGAACATTATCACGATTTAATGCACTGTAATCCACACAAAAACGCTAATTCTTCTCCTTCTTCTTCACCAATAAGACAGGGCTAGAGAAAGGGCTTTTGCTTGGTCTTATTATCCCATTTGACAACATCTCAGTAACTAAGGATTTCATCGCTTTGTTATGTGCATGTGGATAGTGATAAGGTCTAACACTCACAGCCTCAAAATTAGATTTTAAGGTAATGGCATGTTCACGATCCCTAAAAGGTGGTAAACAAGTAAGAATCGCAAAAACTTCATGTAATCCTCCAACACTACTTCAATCTCCATAGGAATTTGCATATTCTGACCCTCATGCACCTGATGAGAGTCAAATATAATCAAAACTCCTTTCGTATGAATCATAGGGACTGAAGACATATACTTAAGAGATAGCTTATGATAATGTAACTCTGGATCACCAACTAATTAATGTCACCATTATGCCATTATACGAGAAACTCATCTCATGTAAGTACGCTTTTAAGTCTTAGTTTTGGTAGGTACAAAACACTACCTGCAACAGGAAATTGCAACCTTGCTTTGTCATCCAGTATAGACACACCCCAGGGATTATCAGGCCCCCAAGCTGTTAGCGGGCTTGAACCGGTAAAACCTCCAACAGGAACATCTACATAAAAAAAAATCACTGAACAGTTGCAAAATCACTTCTCTTTTTTCAAAAAACTGGCGAAAAATCTTTGCTCATCTTTTGTCAAGTTTTTCTCTTCGTAATTCGCCAGTTGACTCATCGGTTTTCAGGGACAAAACCGAGCAACTCGATGAACTTTCTTTCTTATGCAATAGATGTTGAAATGGTCGACTAACCGGTTTCATCTAAAACTTGTCGTGCATAACAACACAAAACCCCATAAGATGTGAAATAAGTGCGTTGTATCGCCTTTTCCCATGGGTCGATGATAGATTAGACATCAAATGGCAGAATTCGAGGCCAAAAGATCGCATGAAATCATACATAAAGGATTTCACCTATGAGTTTGGAAACTGGTCGACTAATCGATTTCAAGGAATGACAAGGAATGAAATCTCTTGACTCGGGTCAAAGTAGGAAGTCTTGCTTTTTGAATAACAGAAGGAGTCATAAAATTATGAGTGGCTCCACTGTCTATCAAAATAATGACATAAGTTTTCCCAATAATGCCTCTGATTTTAGTTGTCGTTGGAGAATCAATCCCTAAGAATGCATTCAAAGACAACTCCATCATTTAAGTCACTACTTCCTCTTGTGCACCTTCATCCTCACTATCGCTTCCCCACCTTTCCAGAATCTCCATCTCTAAGCCATTTAGAACAGTCAAAAGTTGTAATTATGCATTAGCACATAGATGAGTCCTAGACCACTTCTCATCACATTTAAAACAAAGTTTGTTGCGTTTCTTTTAGGCTAATTGAGCTTATGTTAAATGCAGTCTCGGCCTAGGAAAAGATTTTGAAACATTTTTCCCTGTTTCCCACAACTTTGGCTACTATGTACCCTTAGTGTCCTGACCAGACATAATCCAATGAGAGACATAACCAAAAGAATGCTTGAAAGGTGTATGATAATAAAGTTTTGTCCCCCGCTGAATAGTGTAACTGCCAGCTCCCACCACCTGACAAAATCTGCCTGATTCCATCTTAACCACCATTGCAATATGATTTCTCAAACCTCGAGGCTCCTTCATCTTGATAACCTCTTGCATCGCTAGATTCAACCCCGTATAAAACTTGTTCACCAAATTCTGCTCATTAATACCTGAAACTTGAGCCACCAATTCGTCAAATTCACTTATGTAGGCCTGAATAGAACCAATTTGCTTCAAATTACATAAACGGATGCCCGGTTCTTCATCAATAGATTCGGCAAAACGAGCTAGAAGTCTCTGTTTAAACAGAGTCCAGCTGAGAAACGGTTCCTCTGTAATTTCCCCGTTATACGAGTTCAAAACTGGACCAACAAAACTATCGACACCAACTCCAACTTATCATGTTCAATGTACTGTGCATCTATGAAATAACGCTCAACTCGACAAATGCAACCATTAAACACCGGTAATTCAATTTTCTTTATTAAACTTTCCCGATCCTCAAACACAGAATTGGTACGCCGAGAACCTAACGGGGGATCATCCCGATTACTCATAGGTTGAGAAATCTGTACCTGAACAGGAGAATTTGAACATCATGCGATCCCCTTCCCTTTAGATAGAGGCTTCGATACGCTCTAAAACCGCCGTCATCGATCGCATATGTTGCTCAATCCCTTCCATTCTCCTCGACAACTCCGTATTTGACTCCATCAGTCGAGCCCAGCCACCATGAATCACTGTCACTTTCTCGTGCAACTCATCCACCGATTTTTCCACCAGTTGCACACGCTCGCCGGAATCTTCGATCAACACCATTGCAAAGTATGATCTCGATCACGAACGCACCAATTGATAAGAATGAAGATCCAAACTATCGGATTTCACTCTTATATCTTTTTCTCTTATATGAACTCTCGTATAATTGATAATAGAAAAACAATTACAATCTGAATTGAATTCTTCTGAGAGATATGGGATCACTCAACAAGCTGAGCTCCGATAAACTTTCCTCACGATCCCGTGATCGCCTCAATACACACGAGTCTCTAAACAATTCAAATTGGAAAATCGTAACTGGAAAATTGAATAAACTATCATTTATAAAGTGAAACAAAAAACCCACTAAATGAAAAAGAGACTTTCATTATTCCAGTTCAGTTTCGTTGACTGCTCTAGTCAACACTTCTCTTCCTCCGTTTCTGCTTCTTCTCCTGCAAAAACTTTCTTCTTTCTACAGTAGACTTGTAATGACTTATCACTTTACATTAGTTCTTTCTTCATTCTATTTCTGAATTTTGAAAATTTAAACTTAATGAATATAAATATTTGTTCTTAGTAATTAGTTAGAGACATGCAAAAATAAAAGGGACAAAACTAGGGTTTAAGTCGGTGATCTAACCTACATAGTCATGGTTGGAGTTGGAGAGCAACAAAGAGTGGGTTCAGTATTAAGCCAGTACAATCATTAAATAAAAAACGAGTGCTTCATGTCTTCCAATTTTGAATTGTTCAATAATTCAGATGAGGTTTTATGTATTCAAAAGTATGTAAATCACCTAACACATAAGTGACCATAAAAGATATGGGTCCACAAACTCTTTTCTTATTACCTTCATAATAATATGTCAAGTTTGTTATGGATTTGTTTTCTTTTCCTTTTTGTTATAGAAATGACATCGACACGAGTAGCTCACATGACAAAGTAAGCAATTCGATGCATTGCACATTTTAGCGCAAATTTGATGAGGACATCGATACAAGCTCAGTTGGATCCAAGGAAGAAACTGTTCACATAGCAACTATGGAACAAACGCCAGGAACAAGATCAGGAACAAGGTGTGTGAGAGAGCAGTTTATCAAGTCTATGAACAGTCTTATCACTAAGGAAATGGAAGAAGATGTGCAAAAACTACACAAGAGTCATACAACACCATTCTTGCCGGTTCTTCAAGGAAACAAGGAATTTGCTATCTTCATCATTACAAAGCAAATTCAAGAGGCCCAAAAAAATCACTAAATGGGTATGTGTTCTATTTGTGCTCTTTTTCCCTTGTCCAAGTTTTGTCTCAATGGGTTTTTTTGGAAAGGTTTTTAATGAGGCAAATGGTTCACATTATCATTGGCCTATTTAGTTGATTTTCCTCAAGCCCAGCAACATGAAGAATTTTCGACAAGGAGAGTTCAAGACCCAATTTTCGATTTCAAACTATGTTTTAATGTATCTTTCTCTCTCCCTCATGCAGACTTGTTGCTTCTCTTTATATCTATTTTGTAACTCATTGTCGAAACCCCAAGTCTTTTGTTAAGTAAATTGAGAGTTTTTCTCTTTGATATTTTTGTGAAAGAAATATTTGTCTTCTAAACTTCTTGTGTGCGATTCCTTGAAGCTTAGAGTGTATCAGACTTATCATAGATCCTTCCATCGATATGTGTGGCGTCTCTCAATCCCCTCTCTATCCATTTCATCCACTTGAATCTGTTGAGAGTGACCTTAGTCCAGCAACAGCTTCACGATCGCTTCACTTCACGACATCATCCTTTTAATCGAACATGTTGAGAGTGACCTTAGTCCAGCAACAGTTTCTCCATCAATCTATCCTTTAGGCTCCAACTCGTTTGGTTCCTATATCATCTGGTATCAGAGCTTAAACGCTCCTAAATCAGTTTTATCTATCCCTTTAGCTTCAGATCATTTCGTTGTTTGTTGCTATTTGCGTAGATTGTAAGAAAACCCATAAATTTTTTTTAGTTCATCTGTTATATACGCCTTGTTAGATTGGTTGTAAGTCTTTCTCGTTNTGTAATGGCTTATCACTTTACATTAGTTCTTTCTTCATTCTATTTCTGAATTTTGAAAATTTAAACTTAATGAATATAAATATTTCTTCTTAGTAATTAGCTAGATAGTGGTTAGAGACATGCAAAAATAAAAGGGACAAAACTAGGGTTTAAGTCGGTGATCTAACCTACATAGTCATGGTTGGAGTTGGAGAGCAACAAAGAGTGGGTTCAGTATTAAGCCAGTACAATCATTAAATAAAAAACGAGTGCTTCATGTCTTCCAATTTTGAATTGTTCAATAATTCAGATGAGGTTTTATGTATTCAAAAGTATGTAAATCACCTAACACATAAGTGACCATAAAAGATATGGGTCCACAAACTCTTTTCTTATTACCTTCATAATAATATGTCAAGTTTGTTATGGATTTGTTTTCTTTTCCTTTTTGTTATAGAAATGACACCGACACGAGTAGCTCACATGACAAAGTAAGCAATTCGATGCATTGCACATTTTAGCGCAAATTTGATGAGGACATCGATACAAGCTCAGTTGGATCCAAGGAAGAAGCTGTTCACATAGCAACTATGGAACAAACGCCAGGAACAAGATCAGGAACAAAGTGTGTGAGAGAGCAGTTTATCAAGTCTATGAACAGTCTCATCACTAAGGAAATGGAAGAAGATGTGCAAGAACTACACAAGAGTCATACAACACTATTCTTGCCGGTTCTTCAAGGAAACAAGGAATTTGCTATCTTCATCATTACAAAGCAAATTCAAGAGGCCCAAAGAAATCACTAAATGGGTATGTGTTCCATTTGTGCTCTTTTTCCCTTGTCCAAGTTTTGTCTCAATGAGTTTTCTTGGAAAGGTTTTTAATGAGGCAAATGGTTCACATTATCATTGGCCTATTTAGTTGATTTTCCTCAAGCCCAGCAACATGAAGAATTTTTGACAAGGAGAGTTCAAGACCCAATTTTCGATTTCAAACTATGTTTTAATGTATCTTTCTCTCTCCCTCATGCAGACTTATTGCTTCTCTTTATATCTATTTTGTAACTCATTGTCGAAACCCCAAGTCTTTTGTTAAGTAAATTGAGAGTTTTTCTCTTTGATATTTTTGTGAAAGAAATATTTGTCTTCTAAACTTCTTGTGTGCGATTCCTTGAAGCTTAGAGAGTATGAGACTTATCATAGATCCTTCCATCGATATGTGTGGCGTCTCTCAATCCCCTCTCTATCCATTTCATCCACTTGAATCTGTTGAGAGTGACCTTAGTCCAGCAACAGCTTCACCATCGCTTCACTTCACGACATCATCCTTTTAATCGAACCTGTTGAGAGTGACCTTAGTCCAGCAACAGTTTCTCCATCAATCTATCCTTTAGGCTCCAGCTCGTTTGGTTCCTATATCATCTGGTATAAGAGCTTAAACGCTCCTAAATCAGTTTTATCTATCCCTTTAGCTTCAGATCATTTCGTTGTTTGTTGCTATTTGCGTAGATCGTAAGAAAACCCATAAAATTTTTTTAGTTCATCTGTTATATGCGCCTTGTTAGATTGGTTGTAAGTCTTTCTCGTTTGCATCAGTTTCATCTAGGTCTAGTGTTTATTGATCAGTATCTCACGATTTTCACCATTGTTACATCTCTGACTTTTCGACTTCTTTGCTTAGATATATCCCTGCGATTTTCGCTTTGTTTCTATTTGTGTCTTTTCAGTTCCCTTTGCATTTGATCTACTTTGTTTGAGTGTGAGATAGAGAATTTCGTGATTATGGGAGAACCAGGAGATGTGAATGTGGCTGAGTTGCTTGCTGCTATACAAACTCAACTCCAGACTATGGGAGATTGATTAACTCGCATAGAGCAACCACCACCAGTACGCAGAGCTCCTATAAGAAATGTGAATCCGCAAAGAGCAAATCTAGAAGATGGTGATGAGTCTGACTTGGAAGGAGATCCACCAGACCCTGATCCAAGGCAGAGAAGACAACAATACCGTGACAGAGAGAGAGAAGCAGATGCACGACAAGGAAACAATGACATCAAGCTCACAGCCCCAACTTTTGCTGGAAAAATTAATTCCGATGCTTACCTTGATTGGGAAAGACGTTTGGAGTATATCTTCGAGCATTACAACTATTCTGATCAAAGAAAGGTGTCTCTAGCTGCTGCTCAACTCACTGACAGTGCTTTAGCATGGTGGGACAGAGATGTATCCGAAAGAAGAAGGCATAGACATGGTCATATTACTACTTGGGAAGATATGAGGTTTGCTATGAGGAAGAGATATATTCCTGCCTACTACTACATATAGTTACAAAAGAAATTCAGAAAGCTTACTCAAGGATCCAAATATATTGAAGAATACTTTGATGAGTTTGAAACGCTTAAGAACAGATTAGAAACTGAAGATTCGAAGGAGAATTTGATGGCACAATTTGTTGATGGTCTTCAAGATCGAAGTGCTAGAAAGGTTGAGAGACAGACTTATCATCACATGGATAAGTTGCTACACCTTGCAACCCAGGCCGAGCAGCACATCAAAAGGAATGCTCTAGCAACTAACCGTAGCAAGTCTACTTGGAATCAGCAACCGCAAAAGGCTTTAGACAAAGGAAAGTCTATTGAAGTGGATTCCAGATTCAAGAAATCTGCACCAGGAACGTCTAAATTCAACAAACCAGAGCAATATAATACTCAAACTCAAAGATCTAGAGATATAACTTGTTTTAAATGTCAGGGAAAAGGACACTACACAAGGGACTGCCCAAATAAGAGAGTTATGATTCTCAAAGCAAATGGAGAATATGAGTCTCAAGATGAGGCAGGGTACGAACCAGAAGAGTCTGAGGAAGATGTTGTGGATGGATTATGCTGACACCGGAGAACTTCTAGTTACAAGGAGAGAACTTAGCGTTCTCTTTGAGCCAGAAACTATTCAAAGAGAAAATATCTTCCACTCTCGCTGCACTGTCAATTCCAAAGGCTACATCCGAGAAAGCTTAAGCCCTTGTGCTGTTCATGTGCTTCTAGTGCCTAAGAAAGATGGGAAATGTGTGTGGACTGCCGAGAAATCAACAACATTACTGTCAAATATAGGCATCCCATTCCCATACTTGATGACATGCTAGATGAGCTCAATGGAGCAACAATCTTCTCAAAAATCAATTTACGAAGCGGATATCATCAAGTAAGAATGAAAGAAGGAGACGAATGAAAACCGGCGTTTAAGACTAAACAAGGTTTGTATGAGTGGTTGGTCATGCCATTTGGACTCACTAACGCCCCAAGTACATTCATGAGACTCATGAACCATATCTTAAGGCCATACATCTGTAAGTTCGTAGTAGTCTATTTTGATGATATCTTGATCTATAGTACATGTCTTGAAGATCATTTGCAACATCTAGAACATGTTCTAAATGCGCGTCGGCTAGAAAATCTTTATGCTAACCTTAAGAAGTGTACCTTCTGCACTGATCAAGTTGTGTTTCTAGGATTTGTTGTAAGTTCACATGGTTTAAAAGTCGATGAAGAAAAGATAAAGGCAATACAAGACTGGCCAACTCCAACTACGATTGGACATGTGAGGAGTTTTAATTGTTTGGCTAGCTTCTACCGAAGATTTGTCAAAGATTTTAGTACTGTTGCTGCACCTCTCACCTCCGTGATCAAGAAGAATGTGGAATTCAAATGGGGTCCAGCACAAGAAGATGCATTCAACAAGCTCAAAGACAGCCTNAGGCCATACATATGTAAGTTCGTAGTGGTATATTTTGATGATATCTTGATCTATAGTACATGTCTTGAAGATCATTTGCAACATCTAGAACATGTTCTAAATGCGCGTCGGCTAGAAAATCTCTATGCTAACCTTAAGAAGTGTACCTTCTGCACTGATCAAGTTGTGTTTCTAGGATTTGTTGTAAGTTCACATGGTTTAAAAGTCGATGAAGAAAAGATAAAGGCAATACAAGACTGGCCAACTCCAACTACGATTGGACATGTAAGGAGTTTTAATTGTTTGGCTAGCTTCAACCGAAGATTTGTCAAAGATTTTAGTACTGTTTCTGCACCTCTCACCTCCGTGATCAAGAAGAATGTGGAATTCAAATGGGGTCCAACACAAGAAAAGGCATTCAACAAGCTCAAAGACAGCCTCACGCATGCACCTGTTTTGGTACTTCCTAATTTTTATAAAACTTTTGAGATTGAATGTGATGCTTCTGGTACATGCATAGGAGCTGTTCTAACTCAAGGAGGTAAACCAGTAGCATACTTCAATGAAAACTCAGTGGAGCTTCCCTTAATTACCCCATCTACGATAAGGAGCTCTATGCTTTGGTAAGATCTCTTGAAACTTGGCAACACTATCTACTGTCCAAAGAGTTTGTTATTCATACAGATCATGAGACGCTCAAGCATCTAAGAGGACAAACTACACTAAAGAAGAGACATGCTAAGTGGCTTGAGTTCGTGGAGACTTTTCCTTATGTGATCAAATACAATAAGGGAAAGGAGAACATTGTAGTTGATTTCTTATCAAGGAGGCACGTCCTGATCAGTACAATGGACGCTAAGATAATGGATTTTGAGCATATCAAGAGCTCATACGAAACTGATCCTGATTTTCAAAAAATCTCTAAGGAAACAAGCAAGGCTGCTCGTGGATCATTCTATCAACATCAAGGATTCTTGTTCAAGGATAAAAGGTTGTGCATTCCTCAAGGATTAATGAGAGAGCTACTGATTGGAGAAGCTCATGGAGGAGGCCTTATGGGACATTTTGGCCGAGATAAGACTTTGAGTGTTCTTATGGAACATTTCTACTGGCCGCATATGAAGAGAGATGTGGAAAGGTTCTGTGCGAAGTGCATCACTTGCCTAAAGGAAAAATCCAGGTCACATCCTCATGGTTTATATATGCCTTTGCCTATCCCTAACCTGCCTTGGGTAGACATCTCTATGGACTTTGTTTTAGGTCTGCCAAAGATCAACCACAAGGATTCGATCTTTGTAGTCGTAGACAGGTTCTCAAAGATGGCTCATTTCATTATGTGCAACAAGACTAATGACGCTACTCAAACTGCTGATTTCTTTTTCAAAGAAGTAGTGCGTTTACATGGAGTGCCGAGGACCATTGTATCAGATCGTGACACTAAGTTCCTAAACCATTTTTGGAAAACTTTGTGGGGAAAGTTGGGAACCAAGCTGCTTTTCTCAACTACTTGTCACCCCCAAACAGATGGCCAAGCTGAGGTAGTAAATCGTACTCTATCTACTTTGCTGAGAGCAACAGTTGGTAAGAATCTAAGAAACTGGTTATCATGCTTACCTTTCATTGAATTTGCTTATAATCATGCTAAGCATTTTGGTACTAAATTTTCTCCTTTTTAGATTGTCTATGGATTTAATCCAGAAACTCCAATAGATCTTATATCTTTGCTTCGAGCTGTTTATTCTAGTGAATGAGAAGCCATAGCAGATTTTGTGAAAAAGCTTCATCAAAAGGTCACAAACAATCTGGAAGAGAAGACCGAGAAGTATAAACAACAAGCTATTAAGCACCGTAAGGAGGTCACATTCGAACCAGGAGATTGGGTTTGGTTGCATATGAGACATGAGAGATTTCTGGACAAGAGGAAGTCCAAGCTCGCACCAAGAGGAGATGGACCCTTTCAAGTGCTAGAAAAGATCAACGATAATGCTTATAAGCTTGATCTGCCAGGTGAGTTCACTATATCTCACACTTTCAATGTTAATGACTTAGCTCCTTTCCATGTAGATTTATCTGTTCTGATGTCAGAACATTCTCAAAAGGGAGGAGATGATGAGGACATCGATACAAGCTCAACTGGATCCAAAGAAGAAGCTGCTCACATAACAACTATGGAACAAACGCCAAGAACAAGATCATGAACAAGGCGTGTGAGAGATCAGTTTATCAACTCTATGAACAACCTCATCACTAAGGAAATGGAAGAAGACGTGCAAGAACTACACAAGAGTCATACAACACCATTCTTGCTGGTTCTTGAAGGAAAGGAATTTGCTATCTTCATCATTACAAAGCGAATTCAAGAGGCCAACTGAAATCACTAAATGGGAATGTGTTCCATTTGTGCTCTTTTACCCTTGTCCAAGTTTTGTCCCAATGGATTTTCTTGGAAAGGTTTTTAATAAGGCAAATGGTTCACATTATCATTGGCCCATTTAGTTTGTTTATTTCTCTGTTTTTGAATGTTTCAATTTGTTCGATAAAAACCAAAACCCAATTATCGCTTAGATAAGATAGCGTTTTGTATTCTTAGTGTGTTGTTCTTATTTCCCTGTGGATTTGATCCCTAAGTGATACAACGACATGTCATTAGATTGTGGCATTGTGCACATTGGGTAATTGTACGAGCCTGAAAAACTCACTTATCAATTTGGCGCCGTTGCCGGAGAAATTAGCAATAGCCATTAGGATTTGGACTCTATTTGAGACTAACTTTTTTTTAGTTTGTTAACTAATCGATCTACCTTGTTTACTCTGCTCTCTCTAGGTATGCATGAACTTGCGAAGTCAAGGACAAGCAAACTTAGTCAAACCGATTAACGACATTCACTTGTTGGGAAGAAGTTCTTGGAGAGAAAGAAGTGAACGGGAAAGAGTTGTGCATCTAGAGCGGTTGGGTATGAATATGAATCTAGCACCGCCGGTTGGAGATGCAAATGAAAACCACATAGGAGCTCAAAGAGTTAGAGAACCGAGGTTGATTGGAGCGGGTGATGCTCCCAACGTGCATGGAAACCGAACAGGAATCTTTCCACCACCCGTGGAGAACAACAACTTTGAAATAAAGGTGAGCTTGATAAGCATGGTGCAAGGAAACAAGTTTCACGGGCTAGCTATGGAAGATCCTTTGGATCACTTGGATCAATTCGACCAAGTGTGTGGTTTGGTGAAGATCAATGGCATCTCTGAAGATGCATTCAAGCTTAGGCTATCCCCTTTCTCTCTAGGAGATAAAGCTCGGCAATGGGAGAAAAATTTGCCTCAAGGATCAATCACTTCATGGGATCAATGCAAGATGGCCTTCTTGGACAAGTTTTTCTCGACCTCAAGAACAGCTCGCCTACGAAACGAGATATCAAGCTTTGATCAAAAAGGCAATGAGAGCTTTAGTGAAGCGTGGGAGCGGTTCAAAGGTTACACTACTAAATGCCCTCATCATGGGTTTTCCGATGAGTCACTTTTGAGCACTCTATACTGAGGAGTCTTACCAAAGATAAGGATGCTTCTTAACACCGCAAGTAATGGAAACTTCTTGGGCAAAGAAGTGGAAGAAGGAATGTTGCTTGTTGAGAATCTTGCCCAAAGTAATGGGAATTATGGTGAGGATTATGAGAGAGCTTCGAGAGGAAGAGAAGAGTATGAGGACTGAACAAGAAAGGAGATGAAGTCCCTCAATGATAAGCTAGACAAGGTCTTGGAGGCCACACAAAGGCAAGTGAACTATGTAGGAGATTGCATAGATTACCAAGAGGAAGTTCACTTTGTGGGAGGACAAGGCGGTTACAACAAAGACTTCAACTCCAATTTCCAAAACTCTCAAAGACAAGTCTATAACCAAGGATCTCAACCTCAAGGACCCAACTTCGCGCAACAAGGGTTTGTTCCAAAGGGTCAATTCCAAGGGAACCAAGGAGGGCTCCAAAACAAGTCATCATTTGTCCCCAAATTCCAACAAGGCTACCAAAACCAAGAACAAGGGAGCTCTTCTATGCCTCAAGACTTTGATATGAAGGGGATGCTCCAACAATTGTTGACGGGACAAGCTAATGGAGCGATTGAATTTAACAAGAAGATGGCGGAGATTCACACAAAGGTCGATTGCTCTTACAACGACCCCAATGCTAACTTTGAGACATTATCTTCTAAGTTCAAACACTTGGATCATCAAGTGGCTCAAGGAGCATCATCATCTAGTAGACCCATGAAGAAACTAAAGGGTAAAGCCGATGAAAACCCAAAGGAGTATTGCAACGCTATCCTTTCAAGTGAGGTGCATTCAATTGACGAGAACAAGGAAGCTATAAGAGAGATCGAGAGACTTCTCCATGACTCCAAAGATGAGGTCTCGGTGCTTACTAGCAAGGAAGTGGTTGAGAAAAGGAACGTGGAGGCCAAGACGGTTTCGAGGAAGGAGACTACTTGCATTGAACCTCCTTCATATGAGCCCAAATCGATTCCCAAGCTTGGAAATCCGGGTAAATTTGTCATCTCTTGCTCCCTTGGTGATTTGAAGGTTTATGACGCCTTGTGCGATTCGGGATCAAGCGTGAATGTGATGTCACTTGAGATGGTGAAGAGCCTTGGAATCACGAGCATGAAGCATCACCCATCACACATCACTTTTGGAGATTCTTCTTCAAAACAACCACTTGGCCTTGTTGAAGATTATCTTCTCAAAATTGGAGATTGTCTTGTTCCAACCGACTTCATAGTTATGAAGATAAAGCAAACCAGCAAACTCCCCCTTCTTCTTGGAACCCCCTTCCTAAACACCACCGGTGCAAGAATAGACTTCCCGAGTAAAAGGGTAGTGCTTGAGTATGTGAATGACAAGATTTTCTATCCCATCAAACCTTCCTCCACCGAGTTTTATGGTACCATTGCTCATAAGGATGATGAATTTCAAGTTCAAGAAGTAAAGTATGTGGGTACTTGTGAGAAGATGGATTTAGCTTCACCCCCAAAGTCTTGTAAGAAGAAGAAGGGATCTCATGAAGAGAAAGTTTTAGGTTATGGTAATGATGAAGAAGCTTTAGGATTAGATGGAGCTTGCTTAGACCCTCTTTTCTCTAACACAATGGAGGCTGAGATTGAGAGTATCAAGGTTCAAACGGAGGGTAAGGGCACTAAAGCCAAGAATAAGAAAACCAAAGACAAACGACCTCCCACCCTTGTCAAAGGTGAACCCAGCGATCATGAGCTAAAAGAAAAAGGTTCAACGGGCATTCCAGAAATCACGAGCAAGGTCCTCACACTCAAGCTCGAGGACCCACCACGGAGTTCCGACACTCCTTCTCTACCCGTCTAAAAGGGTACCCACTGTCAAGCTAGAGACGTTAAATGCGCCATTGGGGACTCCCCCAATTCTATCCTTTGTATATATGTGTATTTGTTTGTTTGAGTGTGATTTTATCTTTGTTTTAGTGTGTTTTGATTTTACAGGGCGCTGGTGAGTAGTCAAAGTAGTTTCCGCAAACCGATCAAGATGCCCCCGATCTTGGGAAAGGTCCGAGTTGCTAAATGGTCATAATCCGATTGGACAAACTAAGTCATTTAATCCACACATTTCACTCCAAGGTACCACGATTGACCTTTTGTACATATTTTTTTTGGTTTGCATTTTTACTCTCTCTTTGGATTCATCTCACACCGAGACGGTGTGATTTAAGTCCGGGGGCGAGGTCTTTGTCATTTAACATTGTGTATTTTATCTTATTTTCTTTCTTTTGAGTCTCATGCATTCACATATATTACATAGAAAAACCAAACAAATTTGAAAATTTTGAAAAATCCAAAAAGAAATCATATAGTTTTTCATCATTACATTCTTCCTTTTTAGGATTGAGTCTAGAAGCATATAGGATTACATTGCATATGCATAGGGGACAATGATAGAAACCACTAAAAGCTTAGTTTAGAACTCGATGTGATACCCTTAGTAATATTATCATGTTGCCTGAACAACCTTTTTGAAACTCGTATACTCTTTGCTTTGATCTCTCTATTCTTAACTCGTTGTCTCGCAATTACTTGTTTAATTTTAAATCAAACCCTTTGATATTGGACTTAAATGAATCTAATCTTCTTGCTTATGGGCTTGTGATACATAACCATGGTTAAAAGAAAACACTCGGGTTATCTTATCCCCTTTTACCACTCTCTAATAACCCGAGTGGCCATTCTCATCTTTAGAATGGTTCCCTACCTTTCACCTTAACCGTTTTGTTTCCACCCCTCGTTGTTTGATTGAGTGAGGCATTTTTCTTGATAATGTTATTGTGTGTAAAATCTTGTAAGTATTGGGAGCGACAAATGTTAGCTTTCATTTTTAGCTAGTCTAAGTTGTTCAAAGAAAAAGGCTAGCATTAGGATGGGGATCAAAGGAATGAATGGTATTGGGTTTGGGGAACATGAACTCACGAAATGTGAGATGAGAAATGGTCGGAAAAGCAAACTCTAGAGAAGAGCTTAAAAGAAAGACCCTAGGAAAGGAAAAGAAAAACACTATCCATGTTTGAAAAAAAAAAGAATAAAAATTTTAGGGAGAGTAAAAAGAAAAGAAATGGATCAATTAAAAATGTTTCTAGGAGTTTGGAGTTTGGAAAAGAAAAGCGGGTTAAAAAGGGAGTTTGATTTAGCCAAAAGGGCTTTGGAGGTTTAATGAGCTTCAATGAAGTAAGATAAGAAGAGGAAATAGAATCACCATTCGGGTAGAATGCTTTGCTAGGAGGGTAGAACATTGTGAGCTTAACTTTGTATGCATAAATTGTTTATAGTCTTCCTTGCTTTTGCATAACATATAGCATTCCTTTTTCTTGAGAGTAAGTCACCCAAAAAAGAGAATGAACCTCCTTGCACTCACATTAACTAGTGCCAAAAGCCTTTTCTTCCAAACCGATTGGATTTGATCACTTGCTCATTTGTGAGACCGCACCTTAAGAAATATCAAATGAATGTGAGGGTTGGTTGCGAAGAGAACTTGTAGGCAAAAGACATTGTTGTTAAGAGAAAAGATTAGGAGTTGCGATAAGCCTTGAATGAGTTAGAATGGATTAAGTGTTTGTTTTTGCAACATGCTAGTATTATTCAAGGTGATCATATCAAATGCTTACTAAGATCTTTTGGTTTTGAGTTCCCACTTTCAAACTTCTCTTTCGGTTTGTCTTTCTTGTTTGCTTGCGGATAAGCAAAAGGCAAGTCCGGGGGAGTTGATAACACCATATTTTACATGTTTTTAGAGCTTTATTTTCATATGTTTTAATCTCTCTTTGTATAGTTTTGAGATGTTTTCATGCATTTATGGTCCAATTGAGTCTCATTGCATTTTAGATGTCTTAGGTTGTCTTTGCACTCTTTTTGGCTTGTTTGAGCCATTTTCAGGTTTTCTTGGAGTTATAGAAGTTAGAGGAGTGTCGATAGCATACAGAGATGCATGATCATGTTGAGACATCAGAAGTTTGGCATTTGTGGTATACAGAGATGCATGATCATGTTGAGACATCAGAAGTTTGGCATTTGATGAAGGACTTCTCACCGATGGATTGCGCTCATATTTAACACAAGATAGATAAACGGATTAGCTTTCATTTAGAAGTGGTTTTAGGCTATTCCAACGGTGCGATCAAAAGTTATGCCAATTTTTGTGATGACAGCCCAGTCTGGCGAGCAGAAGAAGCAGGTGGAGGAAGGACAATCAGATCGATCGATCCCCCGAACCGTAACTTTCCAGAACAACCAACACCTCCCAGATCGATCGATCTCAAGTTTTTGGATTGATTGATCTCCTCCTAGATCGATCGATCCCCACTGCGACAGAACAAACGCCAAGAACAAGATCAGGAACAAGGCGTGTGAGAGATCAGTTTATCAAGTCTATGAACAGCCTCATCACTAAGGAAATGGAAGAAGACGTGCAAGAACTACACAAGAGTCATACAACACCATTCTTGCCGGTTCTTCAAGGAAACAAGGAATTTGCTATCTTCATCATTACAAAGCAAATTCAAGAGGCCAAAAGAAATCATTAAATGGGAATGTGTTCCATTTGTGCTCTTTTTCCCTTGTCCAAGTTTTGTCCCAATGGGTTTTCTTCGAAAGGTTTTTAATGAGGCAAATGGTTCACATTATCATTGACCCATTTAGTTGATTTTCCTCAAGCCCATCAACATGAAGAATTTTCGACAAGGAGAGTTCAAGAGCCAATTCTCGATTTCAAACTATGTTTTAATATTGTCTCTTTCTCTCTCCTTCATGCAGACTTGTTGCTTCTCTTTATATCTATTTTGTAACTCATTGTCGAAACCCCAAGTCTTTTGTTAAGTAAATTGAGAGTTTTTCTCTTTGATATTTCTGTGAAAGAAATATTTGTCTTCTAAACTTCTTGTGTGCAATTTTGAAGCTTAGAGTGTATCAGACTTATCATAGATCATTCCATCGATCTATGTGGCGTCTCTCGATCCCCTCTCTATCCATTTAATCCACTTGAATCTGTTGAGAGGGACCTTAGTCCAGCAACAGCTTCAGCATCGATTCACTTCACGACATTATCGTTTTAATCGAACCTGTTGAGAGTGACCTTAGTCCATCAACAGTTTCTCCATCAATCTATCCTTTAGGCCCCAACTCGTTTGGTTCCTATATCAAAATTCAAAATAACAAAATTGGAATTCCTCGCCATACAAGAAGAACAACACATCCCTAAACCAGGAAATGCATAACCAACATGATGTGATCATGGGAACGGCTAAGGAAGATTAAGGAGATGCAATGCTTGTACCTGCTGGTCCAATGACGAAGGCAAGGACGAAGAGACTTATTGGAGCTTTTCGTGGAATACTTGATGCAATTTGGAACAAAAAGAGTGATCAAGACCAACACATTACTTTGATGATGATCGAAGCACAAGAAGATCAGCAAATGGGTTTGTGACCATTTGCACTCTTTTTCCCTTAGTCATGGTTTTTTCCCAATGGGTTTCACTACAAGAAAATAGGCATAATGCAACAAAGAAAAATTGTTGCAATATGCCAAGATATTGTTGCAAACATAAAATTTGCAATATAATTGCGACACATTTTATAGTGTTGCTGTTTGCATGTTGCAAATTCATATTTGTTGCACATACATCGCCAATTTTTCAATGAATTAATTTCTTACTATATTTGTCGTATTAATACAACGATATTTTCAATGCAAATTTGTCGTATGATTGCGACATATTTTGCAACTCTTAATAATTGCAAATTATTGATACGGAACACGTATAGCAAATGCTATTGCAGATTTTCAATGAAATTATTTTTTGCTATATTTGTTGTATTCACGCAACAAAAAAAATTAAAGTAAATTTGTGGTAAGATTACAACGTTCGTTTTGCAACTCTAAATTTTTATTAATCTTTGCTACGTAAAATTGTATACCAAATATTGTTACAAATTTGCAAGAATTATTTTTATACTTGCATTGCAAATATTGTTACAAATTTGCAAGGCTTATTTTTAAACTTGCATTGCAAACACTGTCACGTCATATGCAATTTGTAATTCATTGCAATATCAAAATAATATATTTTAATAATTCATTGCGAGTTCTTTATATTGCGGTTTATTTTGCAACACTAATCCTCATTATAATTTTTTATTATAATATTGCAAAAAGGAATAAAAATAACTAACTTTATTAAATAATCAAATTTTGCAAAATCTAACAATGTTTAAACTCGAAAATAGTAAAACAAAAAAACTAACGATAAAAAATCAAGTACGCTAATAGAAATTTAGAAATCTAAACTAAAACTAAAACATCCAACTAAACACTTAGTTGTTCACATCATTCAATTGCAAAGCCGGACAAAGTAGTGCTATCATTTTCTTCAGGCCAGTTACGATACGGACCAGAAAAATGAGATCGAATGATTGTTCTGATCTCTGTAGTGATTATGGAATCACGTTTGAACCTATAAAAAGAAATCAAAATATCACTTAACTATTGCTAAATGTATTTTTTATTACCAGAGAGTTCCATTCGGCTTGGATGGATTAAGAACACCTAAAACATGCACCGGTGGAACATCTCCTTGATTTTGACCATCATTTGTCATAGGATTCATCTTAATTTGAAAAGTTAAAGCAAAAACTAAAGTTAATACTAAATGCAAAAATGTTATAAAAGAAAATGAAAAATAAAGCGAACCCTACAAGTAACTATGTTATCTCTGGAAAAGTGTTACCTTAGAAGAACAACGATGTGCAAATGTGAACTGAGTTATAAACGCACACATAGTTTGTATATATATACAAGAACAATAAAATCTGATCGTATATGTGATATGGGATAAAGCCAAATATTTAATAGGATATTATCTACAAAAGTGAGGTAAAACAAAAACAAGCGGGAACTATACATATAGTTAGTAGCGGGAACACAAAAAATTTAGCAAATTTTACATAAACTAAATAACTATTATATATAGAAAATCACCTTAATAATTTTTGTTTTGTTTTTTTATACCAAGTTATTATTTTCCGGTTGTTACAAACTAGTTAAGTATGATTAGGTGTTGGGCAAACATATATAAGTTGTTTCAGCCAGGATTCCTTTTGGTTAGTCGCTATTATTTTAGCCATAAGGTAAGAAACATTATATCACTTAAAAAATTCTTCTTTGAATTCATTATATAAAACAAATTTAATATTTTGAAGGAAAAAAGGAATATATATATATAATTAAAAAATTGAAGTAAAAGTATTATTTTAAAAAGAAAACAATCTTGAGAATAATAAAAATAAACTAAACAATCCATTATCGACTAAATTCAAATTTTAAAAACACGTGTATCTAACATAATCTTAAGAAAAAAAAAACTTAAGAAATAGAGTATACATCAACATGAATCGTCTTGTTATGTTGTTTCGGAATCTTGGGATACATCATCAAGATCTGAATCTACTTCTTCATCAACAACATCATCGAGGCTCACAAACTGCCCTTGCTGATCAGTTATACTATCAACCATCATAAATGGATCAGCCTCAACTATTGTATTATTATTCTCATGTTGCAAAGGACTATGATCCACTTCTTCACTAGATATAATTTTTCCTCTTGGTTGTATCTTCACTGCACCATACCACTCACTCTTCTTTTTGTTTAGACGAGGATATGATACAAAACATACCTGGTCAGCTTGGCTAGCAAGTATGAAAGGATCATACTTCCCGTATTGACTAGTCTAATTAACATCGGTGATCCCTGATTTGTTTATATGTAGCCCTTTATCCATTATTGAGTCATACCAATTGCATCTCAAAAGAACAACTCTAAGACCAACAATTCCCGGATAATAGAGCTCAAATATTTGTGTTAAGATTCCGTAAAAATCAGATTCTTTACTAGAATCACAATCAGATGTCCCTTTCACACAAATACCATAGTTGAGGGTATTTCGATCTTTTCCATGGTCTAACGTATGAAAGTTATACCCTCGAGAAAAAAACATCGGCCAAGATGATACTTTAGTTGACGGACTGTGAACCAATTCATGCAACCATATTGGATAGACACTACGATTTGTGTCGAGTTGAATCTGAAACAAAAAATTTAAAACTTTACTTATATGTATATATGACCGTACTTTACTTATGAGATTTAAAAAATATTAACTTAATACTTACATGCTTTCGTAACCATGATGCAAAGTGCATCTCTTTTAACTGAAGTAATTGAGCTGCATTAGTGGTGAAATCAATTCTAGTTTTGAATGTGATAAGTATAATTTTTGTTAAGTTAACTAAAAATATATTCAAATTTTGTATAAAAATTAAATGTTGCAAAAGAGTTATTAAAATATTACAAATATAGTGACAAAAGTGTCACATGGTTTGTCACGTAATTTTATTATAATTTTCTTGCAAAAAAATCACGACTCATTACTGTTAAATATTTCTTGCCAATTAGTGATAAAAATTTGCAACAAACACTTTTGTTGTGGTTCAGCAAGGAACTTGTAAGAAAATTACGACATGTATTAATCATTGCCAAAAAATTGCAAAATTTGTTGCAAATTTTAACGAAAACTATCGTTGCAAAAGTTATGTTGCAATATGACTATTTTCTTGTAGTGTTTACATGACAAGGTTTTTAATGAGGTAAATTGGTTTACAATTCTACTAAACCCAATCTGCTGAAGTCTGGTGTGTTAAATTGAAGTCGGCTTAAGTCTGGTGAACAGTAACGACTGATGAACAGTAAAAGCAGAATAGTCAAAGAAGATCAAGAGTCATTCAACCTTTGATTTAATTTTAGTCCACATACATTTTCCGAGTTTGCTTTGTCTTTTGCACTTTTCTTTCCTATTTAAACACATGTAAGATCATTTGATCAAACAACCATCTTTTTATTAAAATTATTTTGAGAGTGATTCTCCTTTGTTCTTTGTGAACTTTTCGATTACTTGGTGTGTCATATCCGAGTATTCAAACCGGTTTATCAAGTGTTCTTCATCACACTTGTGTGGCCATTCGATTGACTGAAGATCGTACAAGCGTATTAAGAGAGTTTTGGGCCTAAGGAATTGCACCTTAGCATCTTACTCCGCGAATTCTTTCATCCGAAGTTTCCACCGCCTAGTTTTTTTTGGAAGCGTATTAAGAAAGTTTGGGGCCTAAGGAATTGCACCGTAGCATCCAACTTCACAAGCCATCAGAAGTCGAGGATTATCCAACTATTACCACCCTTAGAGTGCCGCTATTGGGAACTTCCGCAACACAAACATTTCATTTGGCATCACGTCAAGCGATCAATGGATTAGCTTTCATTTAACACAAGATATATCAATGGATTAGCTTTCATTTAGAAGTGGTTTTAGGCTATTCCAACAGTGCGATCAAAAATTATGCCAATTTTTGTGATGACAGACCAGTCTGGCGAGCAGAAGAAGCAGGTGGAGGAAGGACAATCAGATCGATTGATCCCCCAGAACGTAACTTTCCAGAACGACCAACACCTCCCAGATCGATCGATCTCAAGTTTTTGGATCGATCGATCTCCTCCTGGATCGATCGATCCCCACCGCGACCATTTTCTGGGCCAAAACCACCCAAAGTTCTTTAAAGATCGACTCCGATGAAGGGTTTTCATTTGGATTTAGCTTCGGAGATCTTCATTAAAGTTGTAGATAATTGAGTTAGCTTTCGTTTGGAGGTGGTTTCAAGTAGTTCCAAGCAGTGGTTCAAGAGTTATGGCCGATTTAGTGAAGACGTATCCAACTGAAATCCACCCCTAAAAACGCAAAGGCAAACTTTGACTTTTCCGGTCTTGGCCGAAAAAGTCTCCAAAAATCGGATCTAGATCTCACCAACCACGATTTATTGCTGATATAAGTCATTGTTGGAGGCTATACAAAAACACATCAATCCATGCTTTTATATTTGTAGAAAACTCTTATTTTTTTGTTCTTGTAAAGTTTAGAGAAAAACTCTTGTAAAAGGAAACCTTGTTCTTCATTTTCTTTTGAAGATTTGCAATCCTTGGACGATCTAGTGAAGTTTTACTAATTCTTCTTCTGTTTTCTTTCTTATCTTGATTATGTCTTGTTTTTGTACGATTTACTTTTGTGATTTAGTTATGTGTGAGTAGTTCTATTAGGGTTCTTGAGTAAAGTAGATTAGGGTGATTCTATGTTTGTTCTTGATGTTTAATAGCTAGATTACTTGTTATCCTTTCTCATTAAGTGTTCTTAATGCTAGACTAGCATGGATCAAGTTGATCAAGAACCTAAGGAATTTCATCACCCGGAAGGTACGTGTTCAATGAAATTCTTGAACGAATTTAATGAGTGCTTTTCATATCTTAGCCAATGGACGTTGCTGTCTAAGGTGAATTGTGGTTAATTAGACTTGTGTTCAATGCTTGTTAGTCATAGAATCGCGAACGGAAGTTTATGACGGTTGATGACTAACAAAGAGGTTAATACCATGGACGTGGATTAAGTTTTAGTAGTGATCTAAAGCCTAAGGAGGCAATTGATTGAGTGTTTGAGTGTCTAGAATATATTAAGAATCACCCGAGTCGATAACTTTACCCAAGAATTTGTTTGTCTAAAATTGATAATAAACGTTTAAGGTTTTCTTATTGATCGTTTTGGTTTGTTTAACTTCTTGTTTGCTGGAGTTTGAATTGTGCTTGGTTTATTTGAAGGAATTAGTTTTTAGTTCTGAATCATAACGTTTAGTTTTCATTACTTGTTTATTTTTCTGTTTTGAATGTTTCAATTTGTTCGATAAAAACCAAAACCCAATTATCGTTTAGATTAGATAGTGTTTTGTATTTTTAGTGTGTTGATCTTATTTCCTTGTGGATTCGATCACTAAGTGCTACAACGACATGCCATTAGATTGTGGCATTGTGCACATTGGGTAATTGTGTCAGCCTGAAAAACTCACTTATCAGTATCATCTGGTATCAGAGCCCACTCACAAAGGATTCGATATTATTTGATGATGTGATCATGGGAACGGCTAAGGAAGATCAAGGAGATGCAATGCTTGTACCTGCTGGTCCAATGACGAGGGCAAGTACGAAGAGACTTACTGGAGCTGTTCGTGGAATACTTGATGCAATTTGGAACAAGAAAAGTAATCAAGGCCAACACATTAGTTTGATGATGATCGAAGCACAAGAAGATCAGCAAATGGGTTTGTGACCATTTGCACTCTTTTTCCCTTAGTCATGGTTTTTCTCAATGGATTTACATGACAAGGTTTTTAATGAGGTAAATTGGTTCACAATTCTACTAAACCCAATTTACTAAAGTCTGCTGTGTTAAACTGAAGTCTAGTGAAGTCTGTTGTGTTAAACTGAAGTCTAGTGAAGTCTGGTGTGTTAAATTGAAGTATGCTTAAGTCTAGTGAACAGTAGCGACGGATGAACAGTCAAAGCAGAATAGTCAAAAAAGATCAAGAGTCATTCAACCTTTGTTATAATATTAGTCCAAATACATTTTTCGAGTTTGCTTTGTCTTTTGCACTTCTCTTTCCTATTTAAACACATGATCATTTGATCAAACAACCATTTTTTTATTGAAATGATTTTGAGAGTGATTCTCCTTTGTTCCTTGTGAACTTTTCGATTACTTGGTATGTCATATCCGAGTATTCAAACCGGTTTATCAAGTGTTCTTCATCACACTTGTGTGGCCATTCGATTGACTGGAGATTGTAGAGGCGTATTAAGAGAGTTTAGGGCCTAAGGAATTGCACTTTAGCATCTTACTCCACGAATTCTATCATCCGAAGTTTCCACCGCCTAGTTTCTTTTGGAAGCGTATTTAGAAAGTCCAGGGCCTAAGGAATTGCACCTTAGTATCCAACTTCACGAGCCAATTAGAAGTCGAGGATTATCCAACTATTACCGCCCTTAGAGTACCGCTATTGGGAACTTCCGCAACACAAACATTTCATTTGGCATCACGTCAAGCGAGATCGTATCACAACACCATAGAGAATCCAAATCTAAAACCGAGGCCAGAAAACTCGAAAACAAAAGAACGAAAGAAGAAGAACACATTCCATTCGAAACAAAACGTACAACAAAAACTTCATAAGCCAAGAAAAGAATGACACGAGACTCAACGCTTCATGACTTGACACAACTCTCAAAGTGACAATAGGCAAAAAAATTCCTCCCATCACGATATAGAATCGACTAAGATGATCAACCAATTAACAATATACCCCCCCCCCCCCCCCCCCCCCNCCTGCCTTTCTGGCCGCCTTCTCTTGCAATGCTCTCGCGTCTCTACACCATAAGAAACCAACAATCATCTAATCTATCAATCAACATTATCCTAACAGAAAAGTGATAAATCCAATCCAACATCCCAAATCAACAATACATAATAGAATCTAATTACTTGATCTAAAAGTTTTAGACAGATTTTAACCTAACCTAAGCATCAACAAAAAAAACACCCTCAACAACTTTGCAGAGCTTCCAAGGATATTATGTCATAAGGCTTATTACACAATGATTCCACAACCTAAGGCTTTATCCAAATGGAACAACATACACAAAATCTAATTAGTTAATCTGAATGCTTTAGAGAGAAAGAAACCTACATCATCATCATCAACAAGAAACACCAAGAACAACTTTTTTCAGAGCTCTTTTTAAGTCTACCAAATATTTATGTTTATAACCTTATCCAAGACTTGAACTAAAATTTTTTGACAGATTTAACCTAAGCATCAATAAAAACCACCCTCAACAACTTTGCAGAGCCTCCAAAGATTTTATGTCATAAGGCTTATTACAACTTGATTCCACAACCTAAAGCTTATCCAAATGGACCAAGATACAGAAATTCAATTAGTTAAATCTGAAAGTTTTAGAGAGAAAGAAATCTACAATATCATCAACAAGAAACACCAATAACAGTTTTTTCTCAGAACTCTTTTAAAGTCTACCAAAGATTTTATGTGTATAACGCTTATTGATTCCACAACCTTATCATAGATACAATAAGAGAAAATTAGAGATTCATGTGTTACCTTTCTCGTCGTTGTTCAGGGGTTAATCCATCGTTCTTAGGTTGCTTAGGTTTATGATTACCTCTTGCTTGAGCTCTTTCACGATCAAGTTCTCTCTGGTTACCGCGTTTGCTTCAATTAAAGCGAAACAAATATCACCCAAAAAAAATAAAAAACCTAAAAATTCTCCTACTTTTCTTTCATTCAATTCGTTAAAAGAAAACTATCTAAGAAATATGTAATGAAATCTAAATGAACAGATCCAGAAAGGATATGTGCCATAGTCGATGAACAGATACAGAGACAGAGATTCCCCGGAAACATACGACAGGAGAAAAATACACCAAAGGAAGAAGAAGAAAGCAATCAACTCACCATGCAAAGTTTTGATCTATAAGGATGATAACAAAAATTAACAATTCTATCAGAGAATGTAGAAGAAAGAAAAATTAGCAATTGAAGAAACCTTTACCTGAAGATTGAGAATTTGGAATCGGTGAGATGTGAGGAGATAATGAAGGAAAATGGAGAAGATGTGATTTTATAGATGAAGAAGAGAGTGGCAATTTGTCGAACAAAGCTTGACTGGAATGAAGTATGGAAGAGTCGAGAAGCAGTGGAGATTTTTTAAATTTTTTTTTATGTAAGTTTATTATTTTTCTGGATAACTTTTAGAGACAATTACTCAAATATCACAAAAACGTTGTGATATGACTAGAGTAACACATACTTTTTTGATATTACTTAAATGATACAAACTTTAAAGGAAATGTCTATTAAAGACAGTTTAAAATTATTATTAACGATAATGCCATTTATTTTTTTTTTAGTGAGATTTTCGGCTGATTTATGTTTATATGACGGCTGATTTATGTATTTAAGTAAGATTTATTATTAATTAATAGAGATTTATTATGTTTATATATATTTTTTAAGCGAGATATATAGAAGAAAAAATAACATTAATCTCTCATTTTTCTTTGTTTCTCTTTTAACTAAAACCCTAGCCGCATCGCTCATTCGCCGAATCACCTCCGCTCTGGCTCCGGCGAAGACGCAGTTTTATTCCCAGATTCCCTCCTCGTCTCAGATTCCGACGTCGTTGATACCGGTAAGTCTTCTTATCTTCTTCTTTCTCGTCGTCTCCTTCTACTCTTCGTCTCCTTCCTTCTCTACCGCCGCGTCGACCCACGATAAGTCTTCTTTTCTCCTCTTTGTCTCCTTCTTTCTCTTCTTCTCATCTTCTTATTCTCCCTCTTCATCTTCTTCAGATCTTTCTATTCCCTGCGTCGCCTTAGACTCAAACCACCAGTATAACCCATTTGGCAGACTGCACCTGTTGTGGAAATCTTGTCATATCTCTCGGTATACAACTCCGTTTGGGGCTATTCTGGTCTTCCTAAAAAGCTGACGTCCGGGGCTTTCTGTTGATAGACAGATCATCGCATGAATCTTCCTGAGTCGCCGGAAAAACGTCGTTGAGGTGACTGATCGGAATCGCCGCCGGAGAGCTCGGCCAGACTGCAGTGGCTTCACGGTTTCGGCCATAACTCTCGAACGGTGGATTCAATTGAGGCGCTCTCGGCGGTTCTTAAAAGCTGATTCAAAGATCTATCCCTGGATGGTTGAATCGCCGCGAGACTCTAGGTGTTTCGCCGGTAAATCGCCCCGCAAAGGGGAAGATCAGAGAGCTTGGGAGCGCCTCTCGGTTTTGATCTTTTCACTATCGGCGCGCCTCTCTCTTCGCCACGAGCTTAATGGCTGATTTATGCATACTTGATGGCTGATTTATGCATACTTGATGGCTGATTTATGTATATTTGATGGCTGATTTATGTATATTTGATGACTGATTTATGTAAACTTGATAGCTTATTTATGCATAATTTGATGGCTCATTTATGTATACTTGATGGCTGATTTATGTATACTTGATGGCTGATTTATGTATACTTGATGACTGATTTATGTAAACTTGATAGTTGATTTATGCATAATTTGATGGCTGATTTATGTAAACTTGATAGCTGATTTATGTTTATATGATGGCTGATTTATGTAAACTTGATGGTTGATTTATGTTTATATGATGGCTGATTTATGTCTTTATGTCTTTAAACGATAATGACATTTAGGAGTTACTGTTTTAAGTGAGATTTATTGTTAATTAAAAAATTTAACGATTCAGTTTCTTCTCTTTACTATCAATTGTAACGATTTAGTTTCTTAATAAGAGAAATAAATATCCCAAAGCGAAAAAGAAACGAAAAAACCTATATGGGTGATTCCCGAAGCGAAACCTTAACCGCCGAAAAACCTTAACCAAACTAGTGATGGCCGATTTATCTATTTTGTCCAAACTAGTGATGGCCGATTTATCAATTTTGTGAATTTTAATTCAAATCATTTGAAAATTCAAACACCGTTATGGCTGATTTACGAACCATACCAAACACCGTTATGGCTGATTTACGAGAGAAACATAGGGATTCACCCGGTGTCTCGAGATTACAAAATGTGTAGGTGGGGAACTTCAATTTCGTCGATATTCACACCCAAATTGAATTCTAATTCAAATCGTTTGAAAATTCAAATTTTTTTGTTTTTTTTTTTGTCGTTTGTTTTAATATTCAATTTTTTCATCTTTTTTGGTTTCCAACACATTCATACAGCACATTCATGGCAGATTTATCATCTATTATGGCCGACTTATCACACAAATATTTTTGAATTTATGAGATTACGAGTTTTACATTGAATTAGGGGATTAGGGGGGGTTTATGATTTAGGGTTTAAGACTGTACATTGATTTTCTTTGTTATCTATGATAACATAGTTACTACAAAACATGTAATGTAGGATTTAGGGTTTAAGTTTTATATAGTTAGCCATATAGATAAGACATGGTAAGGATTATGTTGTTACTATATATAATGTTTATGGTAATATAGATATGACTTGTTTATAACTTAGTAATCTCAAGGAAATAATGATATTATAGGCTTATTTATGAAAATTCTTATAAATACATTACAAGAATTATATTGTATGTGGTTTAGGGTTTGAGATCAACATGATAAGAATAAACATACAAGAAGTGTAAATCTTACAAATATAACTCATTGTTGATGTAAGACTTAAAATTACTTAATATTGAAATAAAATTATTAATTAAAACTTGAAACACAGATTTGAGGTATGACTGATTTACAACTGACCAATTTGAGGTATGTCTGATTTACTAACCATACCAAACACCGTTATGGTTGATTTACGAACCATACCAAACACTGTTACGGCTGATTTACGAACCATACCAAACACCGTTATGGCTGATTTATGAACCATACCAAACACTGTTAAGTTTTACAAGTTTTCGCATTATGCTCAACCTGATTACAACGAGAACAAGTGTGTTGCTTAAAATTTTTGTGGATAATTCCAAACAAAATAATTTTGTTCAATTAAAAATTCATTTTTTTAAACATAACATTTTAAATACAAACCTTAATTTTCTAAACCATTATTATCACAAAAGATTTAATTTTGGTTTTATTTTATATTTTAATTTAATTCTGAAAATTAAAAAAAATATTTTAGATTATTTTAAATATAGGTTAGATTATTTACCAAAAATCAGAAAAATTAGTTATTATCTTCACAAATAATAAATCAGATATTAATTTAGATTTAATCTAAATATTCGAATTTAAATAATATTCTCATAATAACACAGATGATAAACGAATATGTTATTGTATTTTTTTATCATAATCAATCAGCTTAAAATTTAAATATTCAAAATTATTAAATATTTATATTATACGGTAATATGATTGGCGAGTTAGGGTTATGTTTTTATAATCGCAATCTTTTACGGGTTTGTTTGTCAAAAAATCAAAGGTAGTAGGCTGATTTGAGACAGATTAAAAAAATGGATTAGCATTTAAACACATAAATATATAGATTGATTGTGTAGTAATCTAAATTCACATAGTAACAAAGTTTACAAAATGGGTCAGAAAATTTGGATAGCTAACATAATTAATTTTAAATCATACATGTCATACCATAAATATATCTTTCTATACAAAATAAAAAAACCATAAAAGATATAAAAACAATTGTCACTCGCCCTCAATGTGGATTAAAATTTTAACTCGGGTAAAAATCATATTAGATTTTAGAGATTTTAAGTTGAAAATATCAAACAAAATTGTTTAAATTCTGCTAGATTTTCTGATTCTAACTTAAATCATAAGAAAATTTATGTTAAAATTTATTTTAATATATTAAATAAATGTTTTGAAATCCGACCCAATAAGCAAACCGAAGAGTCATTCGAGATTTCATCTAATCTATTAAAACAGAGACACTTTTTGTGTCCAAACAGAAAAAAAATGCATATAAGTCTATTTTTTTTTCTGGATAACTTTTAACCTTTAGATTTTTGTGGATAATTATCCCTGTTTCCAAACAGAATAATTTTGTTCAATTAAAAATTCATTTTTTGGAGATAAAATTTCAAATACAAACCGTAATTTTCTAAACCATTGATATCACAAAAGTTTTAATTTCGTTTTATTTTATATTTTAATTTAATTCCGAAAATTAAAAAATTATTTTAGATTATTTAAGATTTTCTTAAATATAGGTTAGATTATTTACCAAAAATCAGAAAAATTAGTTATTATCTTCAAAAATAATAAATCAGATATTAATTTAGATTTAATCTAAATATTCGAATTTAAATAATATTCCCATAATAACACAGATGATAAACGAATATGTTATTATATATTTTTCTTTTCATAATCAATCAGCTTAAATTTTAAATATTCGAAATTAGTAAATATTTATATTATACGGTAATATGATGGGCGGGTTAGGGTTATGTTTTTTTAATCGCCATGTTTTACGGGGTTGTTTGTCAAAAGATCCAAAGTAATAGGCTGATTTGAGGCAGATTAAAAAAACGGGTTAGCATTTTAACACATAAATATATAGATTGATTGTGTAGTAATCTAAATTCACATAATAACAAAGTTTACAAAATGGGTCAGAAAATTTGGATAGCTAAAATAAATTAATTTTAAATCATACATATCATACCATAAATATATCTTTCTATACAATATAAAAAACCATAAAAGATATATAAAAAAATTGTCACTCGCCCTCAATGTGGATTAAAATTTTAACTCATGTGAAAATCATATTAGATTTTAGAGATTTTAAGTTGAAAATATCAAACAAAATTGTTTTAATATATCTATATTTTCTGATTCTAACTTAAATCATAAGAAAATTTATGTTATAAAATTTATTTTAATATATTAAATAAATGTTTTGAAATCCGACCCAAGAAACAAACCGAAGAGTCATTCGAGCCACCGGATCCATAGGTTAACCTGGTTCGATGCGGTCCGACCGCAATCAATAATTAATGAAATTATATATATATAGATACACGACACACACACATATCTATATATATAAGTATAAAAACTAACAAATCACAAAGATATGTTTAAAAAGGATATGTCTAACTGACAAAGTAATTATTATTTTTTGATAAAGTATTATTCACAAACGGAAGAAAATCATAAAGTACCAGAATGTAAAATCTGAATGTCTCAATAAAAAAAAAAAAAAACCCTCTTATTGAATTATTACGGAACCATGATCCATCAGGATCAACGATTAATATGTCCAGTTCACGGTTATTTGCTGAGTTCTTACGGGTTTTATTGGATTTTATAATATCATGTTTTAGAGCTATAACATGACCAAATTGTTGTTTGGATCAAGGTTTTAGAGCTATAACCGGACCGGATGGTCTCACCAGGATCTGAAAATATTACATTAAATTTATATTAAAAAAAATTCCGCGCCGGCGCGCAGGTGAAAGTCTAGTTATTATTATTATTTGGTCAACCATATAATTGACCCCCAAAAAAAAAAAGGCTTTATGATGGGTTTTAGTTAGGCCTGCGGAACCAAAATTTTTAGTTTTTGGTTCTAGTTCAGCTATTGGCTAAGAATCGAGCGGAAGCATTATAAAATAAATTTGGTTTTCATGTTTTTTCGTCTAATTTTCCCTCCAAAAAATATAACGAATCATACCGAATTGGGTAAATGACCTATTCCCCCTCCCCCTCCCCCTTCCCCTCCCCCTCCCGCTCCCGAAAAGTATCATATAGTAACAGATCCACACGAACTTTCACTATCGTCTTACTTCCCCCTACTTTGAAAGTTAAAAACGTATTTCTCCCCAATAAAAGTTCAAAACATATTTACCCACATATTAAAAGTTCGAAACTATTTTTCTCCAAAATTTGACTAGTTGATGATGGGCCTTCTTCAAGGTTGTGGGATGAGGTGTCCTAGACTTAGGGATGATCGGAGATGGTTTCTATGTGGAGGTGAGGAGGAAATCAACACGGCTATGCTCGGGTTCTGATCTGCTGAGGAGCTTTCGGGTGGTAATCGAAGAGGCGAGGGTTGAATTTCGCTGAATCGCAGTTGCGAGTTTTGCCAGAAATTTTGACATGTTGAAGACGGCGTCGACGGTGTAGTCGGCGGTCTCTACTTAGATTGTTGCTATGGGGTTTCTGATATTGGGATCTCCACAATTGCAAGCTTTTTTCCTAATCTAAGAGTCGTTAGTCTCTACTCCTAAACTTCTCGTGAACCCTTTAATTCAAACTTCAAATCCCGAATTCTAATGAAATCTACCAAAAAGAAGCAATCCTGAGCACGTTCACTTCAGTTCACTTCAATTCAAACTAGATTAGAAAACATATCCTAACTACAAGCTCACAATCGCTTTCAAAATCATCTAAGAATTTGTGGAAACACAATTTAGGGTTCGTCGAACAGATTTGGGGTTTTAAGATTTCAGCTGGATTTGAATCACGTCGGGTCGGGTTTACGGATTGGATTTCAGTTCAGGTCGGGTTTTTAATTTGGTCTGGTATCCGGTATAAGTGGTTTCGTACCAGGTTTAGGTCGCAAACCATTAAAACCGACGACTATGTGTATATATGTTTTGGGGAAAACGATATATTTTCCCCTGAGAAGTTTCATATAATAACATATCCCCACAGAGTTTGAGTATAGTTCTATTTCTCCACCTAATCAAAGTTCGAATCCTATTTCCCCACGAAATCAAAGTTCCAAACCTATTTGCCCACGAAGTCAAAGTTCGAAACCTATTTTCCCACATATCACGATTTGACTCGGTTTACTGTATACCAATTAAGTATAAACCGAAAGAAAATCAAAATTAACCCAATTAAGTTCCCATTCAACCCCAAAACCATATTACAACCCGAATCAACCCCTAAACCCGATTATATTCCCCAGAAACCAAAAATTTCTTACTAAAAAAAAAAAACTTCTCTCTCACGACAACTCAATCGTGATCTTCAATTGCCTTGTTAATGGAGAAAACACACAGATCGAGCCGTTAGAACCAAACCCTAGTTCAGAAGAAGAAGCTTTACTTATAAAGCTAAAGAGCAATCGACTTTCGGAGATCGAAGAAGCTTTGATTTGGATCAGACGTGTCACGAGACTCGACGAAGCTTCTAGAATCAATATCTGTACAGCGAGGCTAATCTCCGCACTAAGGTCACTCATCGTTTCGAGATACGATGTGTCTTCAAAGGGAAACTTTAAATTGGCTCATCCTGGATGAGTTCTGTCTCGACTGTTGTCTTCTAAGGGTCCATAAGGTCGGTGAAAATGCTCTCCTTCAGTGGCCTTGAAGTCGTCTTGGTCGTTGTTCAGTTGATGCAATTTGTTGCCGAGAGAATTGTTGCCGAGAGGATTGTTGCCGAGAGAGTTGGTCGAGTTGGTACGATTGTAGCCGAGAGTATTGGAATTGTTGCTGAGAGGCGATGAGGACATCGCACCAAAGAAAGAACAAGAAAAAAGAACATACCAACCTGAATCAAACCAGACCAAAAGCTCTCATATCTCACCACAAAACTCAGCATACAATATTGGTCGACAAATATGCAAGCTTGGTCGAGGAAATATGTCTTTGGGTCGAGGCTTTTATCATCAACAGCCCAGTCCATCCGAAAGAGACTATGGGCCAAATAATGCAGCACACAAGCCCATCAACGAATGGTCTAGCTCAGAACCCCCAAACGACATCACTTAGGGGAGAGCTCGTGACCAGCAAGGAAACAACTAATGCCTTCCATAATCAGGTATGGGTTTAAATTTGAATTTCAATTTAATAAGTTTCCTTGTTTATTTTGCAGGATTTTATTCTTTAGTCCTTTAGTTATTTTCTCCCTTTCAAATTTGTCTTAGAATAAACAATTTGCTCTCTTTTCCTTTTGTTTTTGGAGTCTGTCGTTTTTGTCTTTCCTTTTATAGTTTTTTGGTCAAAGCTGATGGACTATTTATAAAGTCCCATTGCAGCTGTTGTAGTCACCTTTGCTTTTGAAATCAATAAAACGAGTAGTTTCTTCTATCCTTGAATTGTAACATCCCGACCCGCCTTCCTAAAGGGACCAGGCGAATCGGCAATGCCACCTTCGATTCACGCCTCTTCATTCCAACAAAAACGACGTGTCGGCTAACAACAACTCATTAAAAAGTAACCATTCTCTGAGTAATACTCCTCATTAAATCCCAAATAATGTCTTACAAAATCCAACTTAAATCATAAATAAACTGAAGCAAATAACTAGCAATTGTCTTTAAATCCAAATAACGGAAAACTAAATAAAACCAAAAGGAAACTCCCAAGTCCCCAAAACAATGCACCACGCTGGAATCACTCATCCAGTTCCTCGTACTCAACACCATCATCATAATAATCATCATCACCTACAAGAAGAGAGAGGTGAGTAATTGAGATTATTCAGCGAGAACTAAACCTATAACTCATCCCCACACCCACTCGTAATCAACAAATACATCAAGAATAAGCATAAGCATAAGCAAGCAATTAAACATCACGCTCTAGAAGCGCCCACACAACTACCAAACATGGGGATGTCACAATAAATATATATCTCGAGCCATAGCTCTACACAGGGGGCGGATCCAGAAGTTTTTTGGAACGGGGGCACAAATATTAAATAACACATTTGTGGGCTTAAACACTTAAAAAATTATGGGTTTTATATTGTTTTTCTCTTCTTTTGGGCTTTGTAATTTTTAATGGGTGCACGATCTAAATTTTGGTGGGTGCACATAAAAACTTAGTTAAGAAAATACATTATTTAAAAAAATATATATGTGGGTGCACGTGCACCCATTCCTTCCTCTTTGCATCCGCCCCTGGCTCTACATGTATGTGAGTGCACACAAGACTCCAGTCACAAAGGACCATCAAGGCTCGCTTAACCCCCACATCGTTGGGATGACATCAAGGTTCACTCCGTTTCCCCCTCAAACAAGATGGTTCCAAGATAGGAGCTACACCTAATCAGCATCCCATCAAACAAGTGGGTCCCGGTGTTAAGGTTACACCCACCTTCCCCATCAAACAAGTGGGTTCCAGCTTCCAGGGCATACACCTCACCAGTTCACACAATCAATTCGTACCACAAGATCCCCATCGCCTTGTGACGAACACCTATAGTGCTTTCACACCATCTAGCTTCTTAACATACATTAATCACACAACATGTTCATCAATCAGCATGCTGGTTCTTCATCTAATAATTTCCTAGTCCATATTCATTATAAGATGTAGATCAAACAAAACATGCCCNTCCAGAAGTTTTTTGGAACGGGGGCACAAATATTAAATAACACATTTGTGGGCTTAAACACTTAAAAAATTATGGGTTTTATATTGTTTTTCTCTTCTTTTGGGCTTTGTAATTTTTAATGGGTGCACGATCTAAATTTTGGTGGGTGCACATAAAAAATTAGTTAAGAAAATACATTATTTTAAAAAAAAAATTATGTGGGTGCACGTGCACCCATTCCTTCCTCTTTGCATCCGCCCCTGGCTCTACATGTATGTGAGTGCACACAATACTCCAGTCACAAAGGACCATCAAGGCTCGCTTAACCCTCACATCGTTGGGATGACATCAAGGTTCACTCCGTTTCCCCCTCAAACAAGATGGTTCCAGGATAGGAGCTACACCTAATCAGCATCCCATCAAACAAGTGGGTTCCGGTGTTAAGGTTATACCCACCTTCCCCATCAAACAAGTGGGTTCCGGCTTCCAGGGCATACACCTCACCAGTTCACACAATCAATTCGTACCACAAGATCTCCATCGCCTTGTGACGAATACCTATAGTGCTTTCACACCATCTAGCTACTTAACATACATTAATCACACAACATGTTCATCAATCAGCATGCTGGTTCTTCATCTAATAATTTCCTAGTCCATATTCATTATAAGATGTAGATCAAACAAAACATGCCCGTGCTTCGTAGTATGCAGCATACCTGAGTATACTTAGACTCAACACACCAGGAGAAGACAAGAGACATAGAGAGTAGCCTAGATCTAATCCTCACCTTAGCCACTGATTGACAAGACGATTACATATGCTCCGGAGGCTCAAATCAGTTATCCTTCAACCGAGAGCTAGATCCACGTGTCCTTATAATCTCTACAAAGTTTGAGGTCGATCCAGATTGATTTTCCTATCCAAAAAACTCAACTCGCCGGACTGGTCTAACATGTGCGTTGCGCAGAACAGTCTCGGTAAAACTAACATAACTTCCATACAAAAGGTAGAACACTGAGATATGTCACAGAGACCTAGATCTAAGGGTAATAAACATCCTTACCAAATATCAGCTTGATCGGATCACTACCGAACCTCCACATCGGTTTCTCCTCTCACTGGTCACAGATCCGTACTACACAGATCAGGCCTGGGAAAACATCAATAACTTTTATATCACAACTCCGAATAACAATCCGCTTTCGGCGTTGGATAGATTAAAGAGTCCGTACTCACTAAGTTTCAGATCGTTTGGATCTTGTTTGTCTGTTCATTCCTTCTTTCTATCAAAACGGGTCTGATCTGTCTTCCTTTTGCTTCTAGGTGGTTGTGATGGTTCTCCTTCAAGGTGATTCGACGTTGGTTGATCAAAGATAATTTCAACAGGGCTTCGCCGCAAGAATACTCTGCCTCTCTCTGCGACAATCTCTCTCTATTTATAGAGGTGAAAGATTCTAGGGTTATGGTTTCCTATCAGCTTAGTGGGCTTTCGGGTTGGGCTTTTGGATTAAAACAAATAAAGAAGCCAACTTTTTGAGATAACCGAAATTAAAACATACCGGTTTTTGATACCCCAAATTAGGGATGTTACATGAATCCTTTGAATCTTGTGTGGCTTCCCCTTGATTCCGAGAGTTCGTGACTGTCATAGTTTGTGCATGAAACGAGAGTTTTTGTTCCTCACGATTCTCGTCCCCGGACCGGAGCATCCTAAGAGATCCCTTGATATTTTCTTGCAGCCATTAATTTATGAGTTGAAAATGTTATGGAAAGATGGTGTTCAAGCGTTCGATGTTTCTCTCCAACAGATTTTCACGATGCGTGCGGTACTTATGTGGACCATAAGTGATTTTCCAGCATATGGTATGCTATCTGGATGGTCGACTCATGGAAGGGTGGCATGCCCTTATTGTCAAGATAACACTGATGCGTTCCAGTTAAAGCACGGTCGAAAGACTTCTTGGTTCGACTGTCATCGACGATTTCTACCGCATGATCATCCATATCGTCGAAGCACGACATTGTTTAAAAAGGGTAAAAAAGTATTTGATGGTCCACCTCCTGAGCCGGATGGGAATAA
>PKMM01016163.1:774512-811240 GCA_002933915.1 Eutrema heterophyllum | reverse complement strand
TTCCGACGGGTTTCCGACCAATTTCCGACGTTAACTTCCGATCAAAACACCGTCGGAATATCCGTCGGAAATTTGTTCCGTTTAATTTGTTCCGATCAAAACGACGTTTTCCGACGTTTTGTCCCGACCTATCATCTGTCGGAATATCCGTCGGAAACATCGCCGTCGGTAATCCGTCGGAATATTCCGACGCTTTTCCGACGACTAAGTTCCGTCGGAATATTCCGACGGATATTGATTTCCGACGAACTGGAACCAACAGACAATATCCGTCAAAAATTCGTCGGAAAAGGGCGTTTTCCGACGGAAACGGTCGTCGGAAATCGCCTGTATTCTTGTAGTGGCATTCTCTGATTTTCTGAGAAATACCCTGAACCTAGTTTCCTCCATTGAATTTACAACTCTTCAAATTACATTATTGCTTCATGTTTTATTGATTTATTTAGCTTAATTCGAATCTATATAATATATTGTGTGATTCTTGAGTCAATGTGGTTCGACCCCTACATACTGCAACTGCAAAGCTGTTAGTACTCTAGGGTATTACTTTTGAGCTTATCAGCCACGAAGAAGATAACGTGATAAAAACAAGTTCATTAACGTTCACAATACTCTACAAGTATGTTGTCATATCTTGTAGCAAAATTGCTCGCCTACCTTAGTTCAAGCACTTAGATTCAGCACTTTCATGGTTCTAATTTACCTAGGTTCAGTTGCAAGGTGATCAATCAAGCAAACATGCATTAATAATAAGAATAGGATGAATAACCCTAATTCAATATCCTAATCTAAAAACCTAATGATAATCGATCCATGAGAGCCCATTGAGATCCCTATACCCAACAAGGAAAGTACTCAGACATAGCTGAGCTAAACATCATAATAATTAAATGAAAAATGTAAAGAAAAAGAGATGAAGAAAAGCTTCTCTATTGAAGAACACAAGTCAAGAATCCTTCTCTACAAATCGATGAATAAAAGTGGCTAGAGTTGGTCTCTTTGTAAAAGCACGAAAGAGATACATATAAAAGACCTAAAAACATGTATTTATAGTCTTCACTTCTTTAGGGACATCTAGGGTTTAGAGATTAATTGACGGAATAAGACTCGGGATTGAAACATGCTTAATTGGGCTGAAACTGAGTTGGCCGCGGGTGCACTCCTACTGGCCGCGGTCGCGACCGTCCTGGCCGCGGTCGCGACTGTCTAGGCCGCAGACAAGATGCTCCCAGCCGCGGCCAAGGGCTTCTCTACTTGGCTCGTCTTTGCTTCAAGGCAGATTCATCTGCCTTCAATGCTTCATGAATATTCGAAGCTCTAACCGTTGGAATGTCACTAAACTAATTGCATTTGAAATCTGGTTGTCGTTTCTTTGTTGTGTCCAAATTTGGGGATGATCGGACGGTGAGAAGATCTTCTTAAATTGCAAGACTTCTGACGGTCCAAGTTTATGCAAAAACGGACTTTTCCTCCAAAATGCACTCATTTATCTCAAGTTACTTGAAATGTCTTTTAAGACTCTAAAACATGAAAATCACTTGAAAACCATTGAAAACAAAGTTAAAACACCTGAAAAAGATATTAAAATGAATCATAAAATGGTCAAAAACCGGTGTTATCAACTCTCTCATACTTAGATCTTTGTTTTTCCTCAAACAAAACAGAAATCTAAACTCGGAATTTTTTTTTTGAAAACGCAGGAACTATAAAATCTCAGTGACCGTCCTTCTAAACCACAACCAACGTAATGCATCAATTGGGACTTAGTCTAGAAAATTCTCACCAAAGTACTGCAACGCTAGTCCACGGTATTCGTCATGTGAAAATCTAACCACTTAAACCCTAAATTCCAGTCAACTAGCTCTTAACATTCATTAAGGGTTGTGTGATTCTCATCAAAAGTACTAACCAAGACAATCGATGCGAGGTATTAAAGGCTTTTAGGGGTGAGGTTTAAAAGTGTTTCGGGTTACCGTATTTTCACCAGAGGATGCAAGATATTATGCAGAACATCAAGAGATGATGGAGCTGTTGAAATCCACAGTTTCCAGTCACTTCTTACTCGCATAAGTGTTGCTGCGAATTCCTCCTTCTCCGGAACTTTTCTGTCTTAGACATAACTTTTCTGCCATTCCCCCAAACTTAGATTTTTTTTTTCCGGGTTATGAATCGAATGGCGTCTAACATTTCACGAACGAACCACAGTTGCCTTGGTAAAAATATCGACCACCTAAGACTCTTAGTCTTTTGTTTCCTTTCCTTTCGTTTTTAAAAAAAAAAAAAAAAAAAGGGGAAACGCCTTTAGAACGAGAGTCTTAAAGAGGGCGAAAGTTACCAATAATAAGAGATTTCCAAGGCAAATTTTGATCTTGAATTGTTATTGATAATTCCTTAACCGAATCCATCTATCTTCGTCTCGAGTGACTGAAAACTGTGTCGTTCCTCCCTCTCCGGTGTTTTGCACATATATGCACATAAGACAACAAGAGAAAAATACATGAGGTTCGAAACTAATGGTTAAGGTTCGGGGTAGGGTACCAGCTAAAGATGAACTAGCCATCCAGGAACAACAAAGAATGGTATAAAGGAAAAGATGTCATGGATGTCCGATTCGTTGCCTCGCCTAAAACCATTGATGAGAAAATTAAATTACTTAAGAAAAGTTGAAAAAGATTACAAGAAAAATTTAAAACTAAGTAGAAAAAAATTAAATTTAAAGATAATGCAGAAAAAATAGACTAAAAACAAAGAAAATAGATTAGTAACGGATAAACATCCTCCCCTTGACTTAAATCACACTGTCCCCAGTGTGAAAAAGTTGGCGAAAGGATGTAATACACATGATAAAAATAAAAAATAAAGATCGAAAATAAAAATGAAAAGATAAGGATAAAAGGTCGATGGAACCATAGTGGTGATGCGTGAGGCTAAACGTTACGTGAGCCATCCGACTCGGAGTCAGACATGTTGCCATCGAACAGGTGGTTCTCCTGAAGGAAGCGGATCACACGCTGGTATCGTCTCTCCTGTCGCTCGAGCTTCCTCTACATGGCTGCGTAAGCGGGACCGTGTGTGTGTAAAGAGCTCGTGGGAGCATACGGTGCATGGGCTGGTGCTGGTAGAAATAGTCGGGAACGCTCTGCAGCTGCGTCTCTCTTGGCCTTGGCCACTAAGAACTGGCCTATGGTATACGGTAGACGAGGAACATAAGGTAGAAACTCGGTCGCGTCGGGACGCCACTGTGGAGCTGCTCCGTCTCGAAGTTGTGGAACTGAATCGAAACATAAAAAGACATGATATGACTCACCGGGGTTTGAGCAGTACTTAGCCAAATCGATCCGGGTTGAGTGTCGCGCGAGAAATCGTACGCTCTTGGGAAAACTGTATGAGATCGAACCAAGTCTCAGAAAGTGGAGTCTCGCTCGAAAAATCAAATACAACGGCTTGTAGAATTGTCGTGATGATGCTTCCGAAGGCGGGTGAAGGATCTTCAGATCACGAGGTGCCACCTTTACCAAGTTCTTCACAATGATGCAAGCGAAGCAAGCGTAGCACGGATTATCGGTAAATGGCAACTGAAGAGTGACAAGCTCAGCCTTGAGGACGCTCGCCACATTTTCTCTAGAAAAGATGGTATGCGCCAAAAGCTTATGTATGAAACGGACATCAGGATGCGTAAGTAGGGAAGCTTTGGATCTTCCGTTGTCATAGACGCCTTGTCCCATATTGCGCCATAAGTTTTTATCGGCGTCTTCCTCGGGATGAATCTCATCAAGATATTGAAGTTTCAAAGCTTCACAAAGTTCTGGAATGGTAAGTGAGTAAGAGCATCCATGTATAGAGAAAGTAAATTTGGGTGAGGATTTGCGAGGAAATTTGGGCAAGGATTTAGTGATGAAAATAAATTTGTCGCAAACTTTTCTACGAGTTATTAGAGACGAATTAACATTCCTCGCAAAGTCGACGCAAAAGATGTTTTGCGACGCTTTTGAGACTATTTCTAGCCTAGCAAAATGGATTTTTTCGTGTAGTGTGATAACATTTGGATCGGAACTCCTAATGGTTTGATTTTTCTTGGAGAATTAAATAGACTTCTGCAGCTTTGTGCTAACTATTTAATCATTCATATCAGACACCATTATATAAGCTTGAAAGTAGAGTAGAAATTATAGATCTAAAACTATAAAGCCAATATTTTACCGACTACATTGCTTACCTTGCATCTGCTATAACTTTGAATCTATACTCCCAACTGATCGATCCTTCTTTATTATGAAACTAGACTCGAAAGTTGAAAAAAAAAAAAAAAAAACTAGACTCGAACAGCTTCACATATTAGAGGATATTTAAAAGTCTAAAAAAACAAAAACGGTTTACCCTACATATCTGATGACGAAATCCGAAACAAAAAACCCTAAATTTGACCCTTAAACTTGAACCTTAAATTTGATAAAATTAGAAATTTCAAATTTTTTTTTTTTTTAGAAATTAAAAATTTCAAAATTTTCAATTGAATCAAAAAGAAATTGCACATGTTAGCACTTATTTTTAAACTCATTAGTTTTGTAACACTTTTTTCCCTTTTCTTTTTGTCTTTTATTGAGTAAATGACGATTTCATCCCCACCTCTACTTTCCCGTGTACTGTTACATCCGTACACGTCGTATTGTATAGGCGCTAAATTGTCATGAACAGTAAATAAAATGCTAAAAATCTAGTTATTTTACAAAAGTACAATAAAACTAAACAAACTTAAAATAAGTGCTAATTCTTGCACAACCCCTTGAATCAAACACTTTCATTTTTCTGGATATAACATAAGATTAATGTTCGTGAGAAATATAAACCTTTCATTTCAACCACTGAGTTGATATAGAAATTCCAAATAAGCACCTGGCACTTGTCAGCCTCATGCATCTCTTCCACAGATTAATAAGACACTATTGACAGTGTCTTTGATTCCTAGTCCTTTACTCATTTCTTGGATTTCTTCAATTACAAGACTAGAGAAACCCGAATATGTGACATCTCAGTGGGCGGAACTTGAGGGATAATGTTGGAAAAGATTCCCAAATTTAAAGCTAGACCTATACGATCTTTCTTTCTTTTTTTTTTCAAACTACAAGCCTTGTTTATAGAGGATTGTAAGCATTGTGCTTAAGGCTATAAGATAATATGAGCTTGTTGGTGACAAATATTGGTTTCTAGTGGGTTTTGTTGGTAGAAAATAACAATTCTTAATTTCTTTCTTTTGTTTTGTTAAAATAACGGGCTCTCTTGCTTTAGTTTCTGCAATGGTTATCTTTCTCGAAATGGGTTCTTGAGTTGCTACCGAATTCACACTATAGGAAGTAATGCTTTATGCGTTGTTTCTGTTCCGAAATCAAAGCAATGAGATCATTAAAGGTAGATACAACTTCAACAAGCAGTTTTTGAAGTTCTTGGTGTTGGATGGTAATGAGAAGCACAATCGGTGCCCTTCTCGGTACATTGTATTCGGTATATAAATCAATCTCAGAGATCAATCAATATAATTACATGATATCGAACATTCCAAAAGTGATGTGAAAAATATAAGATTTCGTATTCTTTCATTTCCCCGCAGTCACAATGAGAGGAGGGCGAACGTTGAGGCTAGATCAGAAGGCGGTGAAGAGATTTTTGAAGGCCTTGGGTAAAAATATATGTGTATGGGTGATCATAGGATGTGAATAACCCGGACGTGACCAATTGTGACTCGTTCACGAACAAAATAGAAGTATATTTCTACGTGTTTGGTGTGTTGATGTTGCATTGGGTTTGTTGAGATATAGACCGCACTGACATTGTTGCAGTATATAATTGTAGCAAGGAAGATTATGCATCAAAGCTCTAGCATGATATTATGAATCCAGATTGTTTCGGCTACGACATTTGCAATATCAAGATACTCCGCTTCAGCGCTAGAGTGAGATAAGGTGTGCTAGCCTTTTGATGACCAAGAGACAAGGTTATCAATGAGGAAAATGTGATAGCCATAGGTGGAATGTCTTGTGGAAGAGAATCCAGCTCAATCAGCATCAGTAAAGGCAGTGAGATCATGGAGATGTTTTTAGGAGTGAGTTGAAGTCAATGAGAAATAATACCCTCAATTTAGTGGATGATACGTTTAAGAACATTGAAATGTGGCTCTCTTGGGTTGTGGATATGAAAAAATATTTGTCGAACGACGTAGACGATGTCGGGTCGAGTGAAAGTGAGATATGGTAAGGCGCCAACAAACATCCGGTAAAGGGTGTGATCGATTTCAGGTTGATCGGTGGCAGCGGGTAGTTTTGATGATGTGTCGACCGGTGTTGAGCAAGGGTTGCAGTTTTTGATTCAGGCTCGATGGATGATGTATGTGGCATAATTACGTTGAATCCAAAAGCAGGCCACGTTTGTTCCTATTCTCAACAATACCAAGGAAATAATGAAGCATGCCAAGATTAGTCATTAGGAATTCAGAGAGAAGAGAGTTTATGATCGACGATAAGAGAGAATCTGAGTAGGTGGTGAGTGCTATGTCATCGACATAGAGAAGAAGATATGATATCTCGATTTCTTTTTGAAGGATGAATAATTAAGCATCATATTTTCTTTATTTGAATCCGATTTTGGTGGCATATTGGGAAAATCGTTGATACCAAGCGCGCATAACCTATTTAAGGCCATCTAAATATTTTTTGGTGGTTGATGCATGTAGACGGTTTCTTCGAAGTCACCGTGGAGAAATATGTTTTTGACTTCTAGTTGTGTATAGGCCATTGGCGGGACATAACGACATGTAAAACTATATGCCTTGAATCTGATAACTGCATAAGGTGCAAACAACATTAGGTGAAAAATGGAAAAGGAGCAGATTGCAGAAGGTGCGAGCCACATAACGGACCGCAGAAGGTGCAGACTGTAGAAGGTGCAAGCTACACAGCATATTGCATAAGGTGCAAGCTACACAGCATATTGCATAAGGTGCAAGCTACATGTAACATCCCGATTTCTTGTATATGGTGGTGCATGTTGAGAGGCTTATAAGAATTGATTTGGCTACCTATGTCACCAAAGTGCACTTATCTTTTCGGTCACTTGTCCACAAAGAACTCCAGAGTTAAGCGTGCTTAAGCTAGAAGAATTTAAGGATGGGTGACCTATCGGGAAGTGATTTGCGGCACCATTCGAGTGAGGTCAAAACACGAGAAAAGATCGCGTGGTGATTAACTTGTAGGGTCAGTAAACAAGTCTTGGAAGCCTCCCGGACTAGCTCACCGACCGTCGGACGATGGTGGGGCCCACTAGCCGAGAGAGGGCGTGAAGGCCCACAGACAGTGACAGTCGGGGCATTAAAATTGGTATCAGAGCCTAACTCAAACGAGTGTGGAGTCATGTGGGATCACACCATAGGGGGTGACTATCTTGGTGCCTCCATAATAAATCGGTCTCCTTTGCCCGTGGAGGTAGCCAACACATCGTTGGTGAACCACATTAAATCTGTTTCGTGTTCTTTACGTTTATAGTTTATCTTCTCGCACCTGTTACAACAAAAACCATCCAAATTGTTGCAAGTTTGATGACCGGGCTAAAGGTTTCATCACAATCAATGTCCATTTCTTGAGAGTTTCCGTAATAAGCGCCATGGCTTTTTATAAACAAATCTAATTTCTGCATACGTGGAGAAAATAGTAAATGCAGTTTTGTAAATACGTTTTTGTTAACAAAGAGTTAAAAGACTATTATGAGGTAGAAAGATTTTTAAGTAATTTTTAAAAAGAATAACATTTTTTGTAATAAAAAAAGGTTTTAGAGGTTATTTTAGTACATCTCCCTTACCTTCACATCTAATGACACTTGTTGGAAAAATAGAAAAAAATTTGAAAGACTTCAAATAATTCAACTTAAACAAAGACACAATATGAAAACTGGTGATTTACACCAAAAGTCACTTTCTCCACTTTATCTTACAAATAAGCATTTTGCACTATTCATTTTTTGTAAATCCGAAATTGCCCCCATGGTTAGGGGAATGGTGGATACAAGGTCGTGGATGGTCAAGAATCTGAGTAAAATCATTATTACCCCATCAGATTTGTTTTCTATTTTTTTTTAAATGTGAAAGACATAAAACAATTTTTTTGGTAACAATGAATGATAATTTTATTTTTCCTACATTTTAAGATCCATTTTGCTATAGTTTTGATGTGAAACAAGAAATCTTAAAAAAAAAAAAACAAGGAATTTAGTCGTACGAAATTCAGATCGACGTGGACATGAAAACGTGGACAAGAATTCAGATCGACATGGGCAAAAACAAAAGGTAGCACACGAATCAGAATAAGGCTTTCACAATTTCACTTTTGTGGCTATTTTCATGTTTGAATTTTACGGAATTTATGTTATGTTTTTATGCACTCACATAAATGCCACTTTTGTCGACTCCTTTGTGATGAAGAATACCCATGTGGGCACAAGTGCAAACTAAGGTTTCTCATACAGGTGTCTTTCTCATCAATTATAGGAATTGGGTTAGATCACAAGATATATATGGACAACATATTTTGAAAATGATCACTTAATAGTAGCGGAGATAAAATATTTGTGGACTAGTTAATGCGGACAACGAATTGTGGACAAAGTTGCGTGGACAACGAAGAAACCATTATCTCATCACACGCTTCAAAGGTAGAATCTCGATCTTTCAATTTTAAAATATGGTGGACTAGGTAGTATGAACAATCAAAATTGAAAGTAGAATATGATAAAATATAATAATTGGACAAGCAAATTAGATATGGTAGACAAATGCCAATGGACAAGATACGGTCATCCACACATGCTCATCCACGCCTTTTCGTCCACACATGTCCATCCACACTTTCATTGAAGATTCTAGTAGACAAGTGCCGATGGACAAGATTCAGTCATCCACATATGCTCATCCACGCTTTTTCGTCCACACATGCATGCCCATTCACGCCTTCCTTGGTGATTCTAGTAGACAAGTGCCGATGGAAAATATACAGTCATCCACATGCTCATCCACGCCATAAACTACGAACGATCAATTTTTCATTATTATCGAAGCACATGGGCAAGGGATAACTGAAATGCAAAGATTGGGATAAAAATGATGCAGATTTATCTCAATTTTACATAATATCCATTACACAAATACAATGAAACAAGGTAGCAATAGCAAATAAAATTAAGAGTGAAACGTTAATCATCTTCTTTTTTTTTAACACTGGTTTTCATTTCTAAAAAGAAGAGGTACAGGAGCAAAGGATACCAGTAGGTATCTTACAAACAAATTACAGTCTCAAAAACAGAGTACTATAACAAAACTCAACAGAGGAGCTAATGAATCTCTAGGGCGTGGGCTCCCCATAAACATATACACAAAAGCCTCAATTGATTCTCAAAGACGAAGCAGAAATTCTTCAACCCTTTTGTTCTGGAATCTTTCTTCAGAACACAAAAGGTCCTTCAAGAACCAAGAACAGACATCAACTTTAGCCTAAATGTCCATAATTCCATATCTAGTGATGAACTTTTATTGTGCACAATAATGCCATAACCTCAAGTAAACCAACTTTTACATGAGGCATTCACAAGCACTTCAAGAACCTAATATACTAATTTAACCATGAAGTAAAGAGCGTTGAGTTGAATCCATCACCAGATTCCCTAACATTTTTACTATATTAGTAATAGATCAAACTATACTCAGTCATCGGTGTCCTCGTATAGAATTTAGTCAAACTAGTACAATAGACAAAGAATTTACTAAGACCAAAGTCAAACTCAGTAAAACTCTCCGAATCTCAAAACTTGAAATGCTTTAACAGAAAAAAAAACGAAGAAGACGTAGATTTGGTTCCTTTACCTCAGCTTGCATACCGGCATGGCGTCGAACGCCACTTGCATCATACATCACAATCAAGCTAAACCCTAAACAAACAGGAAATAATGAATCTGCTACTCCATGGCAAAGCGCGACAGAGGTCGTCAAAGCCATACAAAGCCACCGGAAGCATATAGTAGACGAAAATCCCATTTCCTCTCAATGAAGAAATTGATAACCATTTTACTCGATTGCGCAAAGAACCACGCGAAAACAGCTGAGACGAATGTCGAATTCGCCGAGAGCGCGCCACGAAAGGGTTAATCTTTACCTTAGCCGAAGCCATGACGCTCAAAAGGGCAATCCCTAATCCACCGTTGTGCTTCAGATCTCCGGCGAAATTCTCGGAAAACGCCGCCGTATCGTCTCTGTAAGCTCGAAAACGCGACATCCATAGCCGGGATTGAGACGAAACCAACCCTTTAATCGTTCGAATGATTGGGCGCAAAACACAAAAAAGGGTTTAACTGGAGACATCGATTACTAGCATTGCAATCAGGTTTAGGATTCGAGGAAGCCAAAGGGGATGATTTACAGCTTAACGAGATGGTGTTGGGAGCTTCGAACTTGTGGATAGAAGGTAGCTTAACGAAGGAAAGATTAGAAGAAGTGTGTGCTATGAGAAGAAAGAGGGTATAAGAGTCTTATTCTGTAATTAGAAAGTACAAAATGGAATGACTCCTCTCAAAAGTGTTACTAGAATGACTATAATTTTTAAGTAAAAAGACCTCAAACCCTTGATTATCCTCAATAATCACATATTTGCCATTTTAAATTAATTTTACAAGAAAAAATAATTGATTTACACAATCATCAATTAATTTATAATTTAAATTAGATTTAAGAAAATTATATCAACTACATATCAAATTTGTCGATTCACTTTCCTAAAATCAAATCTATTTCTTCCTAAAATCTCTCATTCACGTTTCTCAACCTTTTTCTCTCATATCCTCTGCGATTGTTTTTGCCCTAGCCGTTGTTGCAACTATCACCGTCGTTCGTTTTCTCTTCCCGTGTCGTCTTCTCGTCTTCTCTTCCGGTGTCATCTTCTCATCTTCTCTTCCGGTGTCGTCTTCTTTTCCGGAGGAAATCGAAGAGTTTTGTCATCCTATCACCGTCGTTCTATCTCTCGGCTTCTCTCTCTCAGCATTTTCCGGTGTGTTTCCCACAACAAATCTGCCGTCGTCTCTGTCTCTCGGCGGTGTCGTCGACGCCTCTGGTCTCTGGTGGTCGGTAGAAGGTCAGGGTGTGGGTAAATCTCTCTCTCTCTCTCTCTCTCTCTCTCTCTCTCACTTTTTCACCTTTTTCTCTTGCTCTCACACTCTCTCTCTCTTTATTGGGATTGTGTTTTCCTTAGATTTTGTGTTGCAAATATATGTTTTGCCATTAGCGTTTATTGCTATGGTGATAACTTCGTGGGGTTATGTGTGTGGATCTTGTTTGTAAGTGATAATTTAAGTCTCGATAGATCTATTTGCTAGTTTGTTTTCATGAAGTATTTTGCTAATTTCTTTGGTAGTTGTTTCAACTCTTCCGTTTTGATTGTGAGAAAAGGGGAAACTGATAAATGTGTTTCCTTATTGTTCATAGCCGCCGTTCGGAGTTTCTTGGAGGAAGGCAAAGAGTCTCGGCATTTTACGGAGGAAGCGAAGAGTCTCAGCGTTTTATGGAGGAAGGCGAAAAGTCTCGGTGTTTTACGGAGGAAAACGAAGAGTCTCGCGTTTGTGGCAGATTTTTTTAGCTGCGATAGAGTTATTTACTATCTCAGATGCATAATTTTTTGATGGCAGACTTGTTTTACGTATTACGAGAAACTTAAATTTTTGTTGTTACGATAGAGTTATTAGATTTGTTTTACCTATTGCGGCAGACTAAACATTTTGTGTATACGATAGAGTAATTAGGCATACGACATATTTAAAATATATTTATAGCATACTTATTACTCTCTCATAGTACACTTGTTGTTATATGACGTTTTGATGATAGTATTGTTTTACCTATTGCGGCGTACTTATATTTCGTAGCAACTAATGATCTTCTTCCAAATATGACTACTACAAGTAAAAAGATGAGGTATCCTCAGCGAGAATACAAAGAGGAAAAAGCACCAATTCAACAAAGAAGTATCAAACACATCCTCGTTCAAATGATGTTAAATACTTAAAGAGTAACACAAATCCTCCACACAAAAAACAACCTGAAATTGATAATAAATCTACTTATTCTACTATTTTCTTGCATTTTTTCCCTACGAAATCATTTATCTATTTCATTTCTAGCATAATTTAGTGTATTCACATATGTATCATATTATCAAAGTTTCTTTTGTCTATCGGTATTGTATATTGCAAATGTGTGATTGTGCTTTCATCAAAAAGTTCACTTTTTTCGTATCGGCAACTGCAAACGATATTGGAAATATCTTAAAATTGCCATCTTAAGCTTTTGTATGAGAAGTGTCCCTTTATATTTACCCTGCAGATATGACCCATCCACAACAACTACTTTTCTTAGGAAATGAAACTCTGACATGCTTGCACCAAATGCGATGAAGAGGTACTTAAATCTATCACTACCATCAACCTCAAGACGGGTTAGTGTTCCAAGATTATCTCTTTTTATCATGTGTAGATACGCAAGTAATGTTTAATACCCTTTCTCGGGAGGTCCTCTAACTAGCTCTCAGGCAAATTTTAGTGTCCGATGAGCTTTCCAATACTTCATATGTGTAGCAATACACAATAAATATGTCACATTCAATATAATAAATCTGGCATAAAAAATAAATAAATCTGGCATCAAAATAACTTACTTTTTTTAAGTCTGCTATAACGTAGAAAAACCCTGCCATAACGTAAGAGTCATTCTAGTAATTAAAATTGATGACAAAATAAGTCTGTTTAGCGTAGACTTATTTATTTTCATTAAAACTTTGCCACCATTAACTAAAGTCTACCACCACGCGGATAAATAACTCTGTAAAAAAATCATAAATCTGTGACAGATTTGTATCAATAGATTTTAAATCTGCCAATTTTTTAATAAATTTGTGGTGTCGTTTGGTAAATTTAATAAAAAATCTATCGAACAAAGTTAACTTTACCAATTGAAAATAAGTCTGGCAAAGAAAAATATTTTTGTCACGTCGTATAACAGATTTTGTATATAAGTTTGTCTACTGTCATTAACTCTGTCATTCGGAATAAATATGTTATGTCATAAGATAGACTTATATGTTTAAGTCTACCGTCTCGTATTAAGTCTATCACCCGAAACAAAAATCTGCTAAATTACAATAACTTTACTACCAATATCTCGATAGATTTATTATGATAGACTTATTGAAAATCGAAATACGCGGTGGCAATATCGTAAATAAGTGGACGTTTTTGCTGAGCTGGAATTCAATTAGTAATGGCATTCCTGTAATAACGTTTTTGGTACAACATGCCCAAAAGAGCAGTATGGGTAATAACTTTATTAGAAACACCTTTCTCTTTCCTAAGTTATTCTAATAATTAAATCTAAAATTAAGGTCATTCAAGTAAATCACCCTTATTCCTATGAAAAACTTCAGCAACTCAAACTTAAACAAAATAATTGGTGCGGCAAACAATATATATATAAGATTTTTATTGTTTTAAGCGATATAAACAAAAAAACAAAAAAAAAACTTTCAATAGTTTTATTTAAGCTTCAAAATTAGTTTGGTAGATTAATTAGCTCTATCCAGCATCTATCTACTAAAAAGTTTTGATTTGTAAAAGACTTTCCGCATTAAAATCAAGTTCCTGCTTTTCTCACCGTTTTCTTTTCTTTTCTTTTGGTAATTTTTGGATCTATCAATTTGTATGCTTTTACTTTTTCCGTACTCGAGCTCACAAGCGGTCTAAGCTTTCTCGTATTATATCCGTTTGTATCAAGATTAGTCACTTTAATCTCATATGATGCTCACAACTCACAAGCCTAACTCTTTGAAAGCAAACTTTTTTCCATGTGTTTAATATAGACTCCTTTTTTCGTAACTCGTAATGATAAATGTATAGTTCTAACTTTTTTCAACGCGACCGTTTTGTTGTGGTGTTCCCACACAAGACGTTTGATGAATAATGCACTTTCCCCTGAAAAATTTCACTAAACAAGTGAACTCGTACCATCTTGACTTGTTTGTTGAATTGTCGTTCGGAATAAACGCATAAATTTTGCAAGATATGGCTCACTTCCGACTTTTCAAGTAGCAAATGCGTCCAAACCGAACGAGAGTAATCGTCAACTATTGTTAAAAAAATATTGAGCTCGTAGGAAGAAGCAACACGGTATGGTCCCCAAACATCAACATGAATCAACTCAAAACACTCTGTTGTTTTATTAGAACTTTCATGAAAAACATCTCTTGTTTGTTTAGCCCGAAAGCAAATGTCGCAAGGACTTGGGCTAGCATTATTTTAAATACAAAATAAAACGGGTAAGACGAAAGCGCAGAAAACGCAGGATGTCCCAACCGATGGTGCCACAAAGCTTGGTCATCAGATGCATCCACTTTAGCAGTTCGAACCATTGCCACATCCGTAAAATAGTATACCCCATCATGTTCTCCACCGGGTCCAATCAGAGTCCTCGAAAAACGGTCATGTAAAACGCAAAGGGTATCAGTAAACATTGCAAAGCAATCTTTCATTTGCTTTAGAATTTTTGAAACCGATATAAGAGAGCAATTCAGATTCGGCACATAAAGAACATCAAACAGAGATATGCGATCTGTGAGATGAAGAACGTCTTTGCTCCTAGAAAAAGTGATATTGCCATCGGCAAAACCAACCGAGCACGGGGACGTGTCGACAATATCAGTTAGGAGCGAAATATTCCCAGTCATATGATGGGAAGCTCATGTATCAATAATGACATCGCCATGTTTCTTACCAGGTACTTATCGGGATTGCTATTCGACTTCTCCTAAGCCATCAAAGAAATAGCTTTCCATTGCTCATGTGTAAAATCAGAAAAAAACGGTGACATTCGGACTTGTTGTATGTGCCACAACAACCTGACCATGACCCCAACCAGCGAGTTTAGCACTCGAACCACGACCTCTGCTCGTACCACGACCTCCTGTCATTGTTTGGCGCTCTGTATACCATTCGGGGTACCCATTCAATTACCAACAAAAGGCTCTCTCATGACCCGAACGACCACAATGTGAGCAAAGCCAATTACCAGCTTTGTTACGATCACCACCACCAGAAGACTCCACTAGCGCATCACTGCTCGGTTCACAGCGAAAAGGAATTTCAGAATGTGGAAAATCCCGACGAGCTATGAAACCAATCGCATCTTGCTGCTGCTCACGCGATTTGGCGACAGAGAGACGTTGTTCCTCTCGAATTACTCGAGAATAAACTTGCTCCAAATCTGGGGAAGGATCAGCATCAACAACCGACTGAATCACGTTCGCAAATCGTGCTTCATCAAGACCCATAACAAACTGATGCACCTTCTCCTCTTCACGTAGTATGGCGAACGTAATTGCAAGACCACACTTACAACCTCCACACGAACAAACATGAATAGGTTTGTAAGTGTACAACTCATCCCACAATGCATGAATCTTCCCGTAATAATCAATCACAGGTTGCCCATCTTGACGACAAATCGCAATTTGGGCACGAAGATGGTGAACTCGAACTTTGTTCCCCACCGAGAACTTCGTCTTCAAGTTTTCCCACAAATCGTGAGCATTGGTGAGGAAAGACACATCAGAACGAATAACCATGGAATTCACATAACTCCATGATTCCAACTCGGAGCTATCAGCCGCTAGTTTCTTCAACGACCCGTCGATGAAACCAGTCTTCTTCTTCGCTTAAAGTGCATTGAGCATCTCAGCACACCATTCATTGTAGTTATCCCTTGTCAGAACAACCGCAATAATCATAGAGCCTGGATTGTCTGAAAGAAACAGAGAATACGGAGTTACCACGACAGATTGTTCAACAACAGTAATCGAACCAGAAGTTGCATCATCACCAGCCATGTCTTCCAAGAGAAAGAAAAAAAAACTCGATTCAACTGAAACTAGAATCGAGAAGATTGAATCTAAACAAAGATTCAAGCTTGAAAGAAAAAAAATATGAACAGAGGATCAACTGATCGAATCAAGAAATTAGGTTTCAGAATCTTGTTTACTCTGATACCATGAAGAACTTTCGCTGTGTGTTATTTCATTCGTGGTTACATGATTTTATACAAAGGAAAAGGAAGAAGCTAGTGGAGAGGAGCGCAAATGGAAGGGAGTGGTTGACCTCCGACAACTCTTAATGGAGACAACTCTTAGTGGAGAATACTCTATTATTACTTTCTCTATTCCTACACTACTAGCCCAATAAAGATCACGACTAGGGCAAAATTGCAGAAACACTTGAAACATTCGTTCCTATCACATAACTAGGAGTCTATGACCGTACGATGTATACTGGAAAATCTGAAATAAGGATCCCGTTTGGTGGATAAATATCCTGAATAATTTTTTCTTTTGATTACTCGAAATGAAATGTTTGACAGTGAGATTCAGTTAGTGTCACACTTTATAAGAGGATTGAGACCCCAAATCTAGAATGCGTTGGTGCAATTTGATCTGACTACGACTGCGGAAGCTCATCAAAGAGTTGTTGCGTTCAAATAACAGTTCAAAACAAGCTCAACTTAGAGTTCTTCGAGTCGTAATAGGATTGATAGTGGTAAGAGATTGATGGTGGCATTAAGGTGCCTAATTCCCGAGAAGGTGAAGACACGGCAGTTGGACATACTTCAACGACGGGTGCTTTGGGGGACAAGCAGACTTTACGTCGTTCTTCTAGACCGAATGCTTTACATTGTTTTCATGTGGAGAACATGATCATATTCAAACCGCATGTCCAAAGAAAAATAGACATGAACGGTTACTTGATGAGGTGAAGTGAGATGATGATGCAGGCGATGAACAAGAGATTGGTGATGATTTGCCGGTGGATCGCAACAGTGGCGATCAGGGCACGATGTTGGTGACACGCCTCCAGTAGCACATGAAGAACCGTGATTTCGGACAAACATATTTCAGTCCACTTGCACGATTAAGAGTAAGGTTTGTCGATATGCGATTGATTTAGGAAGTTGTATGTTAAGTTTCCTAGGTTTCCAACTCAAAACCAATTGGCAATACGTGGATTGGCCTAAGCCTTATATATTAACTCAAATACCTTCTCACTTCCAATGTGGGATATATTCTTCACACGCCCCCTCGAGACAATGACCCGTCTAGCCATTAATCTCAACAATATTTCATTATATGATTAATTTCAGATTATATTGATCGGGCCTCTTTCGATGGGCTGGATCGATTTCGGTTCGGATTGGGCAGCGTGTGTTCGGGCTCTGATACCATGTTAAGTTTTCTGGGCTTCCAACTCAAAATCATTTGGCAATGAATGGATTGGCTCAAGTCCCTTATATATTAGCTCAAATCCCTTCTCACTTCCAATGTAGGATATATTCTTCACACGCCCACTCGAGATAATGGTCTGTTCAGCCATTAATCTCGATAATATCCCATCATAGGATTATTTTTGGGTTAGATCGATCGGACTAATTCGGGTCCGACCGATTTCAATTAAGATCGATCGGGCCTCTTTTGATGGACCATATCGATTTTGGTTCGGATTTGGCAGCGTGTGTTCAGGCTCTGATACCATGTTAAGTTTTATGGGCTTCCAACTCAAAACCAATTGGCAATGAGTGGATTGGCCCAAGTCCCTTACATATTAGCTCAAATCTCTTCCCATTTCCAATGTGGGATATATTCTTCACATTGTCGTAACGTTGTATCAGAGGACGAGTGTCGCAAGTTGGGCCTAAGACGAAAAGATCACTTGGCTCCTTATAAGCTGACATGGTTGAAGGAAGGTAAGAAGATACGGATCACCCAGAGAACATTAGTGTCATTTCGATTGGCCTATATTACAAGGGCACAATCTTTTGTGATGTGGCGCTTATAGATGTGGGACACCTTTTATTGGGGCGACTGTGGCAATATGATTGTGATGTGGCTCATAGTGTGAAAAGTAACGTCTACAACTTTGTGTGTCACAACCGTCGGATTGTGTTACTCCCAAGTCACGATACTTCATTGTTGGACGAATCTCCTAACAAGGACGCAAATAGGGAACATAAGACACAAGATATGCATGATGCAAATGTTCTTCTTTTTTCCATTGCATCATGTGAAAATGAGTTTTTGGAGAGTGGTTTTGTCGTGGTTCTTTTGTTGACAGGCGCGTCTTCTCATACGGCAACACTAGTGGCATCTTGGATCTCGCGATTGCTCGATGAATTGGCAGATGTGTTTCCATGAGAATTAACTGAAGACTCATGATATTCAGCATCCCATTGACCTGGTTCAAGGAGCAGCACTATCCAACATACCACATTACACATAAGACCCCCAAATTACATTTTTAACTTTCAAGGTGACAAAAGTTAGCATTTTAAACCTCCAATATATTACTCTCACACTTTAAACTTTCAAACCAATTATGCTTACACATAAAACCCCTAAATTAGCTTTCGAATTTGCGCCGCCAAAAAAAATGAACGGAACTGTTTAGTTTCCGATAAAAAAGTGGTGACATGTCTTTTTCTCTAAATTTGTTTGAAATTTCTAGGTGAAAATCAAAGAGGAATACAACCGCATGCGGGAATGGATATCCCCGGAGATAGAGCCGGCGCAATTCCCTAAAAACAAAGCCGATGGAAAACATAATTGCCTCGAAGACAAAGCTCTATGAAAGGAAATCGAAAGACCATTAAAAGAAAACTCGAACCGCTAATGAACCAAGGATACTAAAACCGACCTACAAAACCGAATCCCATCCACAACCTTTTCCAAACAACATTTAGACGCCGGACTTGTACCAAAAGATATGAGACTCGAGTAGAACCAAAACCGAAGAATGGCCTAACTGGATCCCAAAAAGCAGCAGCACTGGCAGAAACGAGCACAAGACCGAAACGGAAACAAAGCCAATAACTACTCCAAACATGGCTAGCTATTCTAAGGAACCGATTCACTCGAGAAGACAGAGGCACAAAGCAAAGAGACCTTGAAACATTGATTGGGAAAACGCCAAAAAGACCACCAACTCTTACATGCGAACACTCGCAAACCAGCCTAAACCATCTACATATAAAACACAGGCCACCTCCTCGCAAAAGAAGAACTAAAGATCGATATCACTATTTTGTATTCAAGCCAAACTCCAAACCTCAAAAAGCCTCAGAGAAGGACTGGTAGATGCCTCCACGGTGAAATACCATCCGAATGACATAAACCCAAAATCGAAACTAGTCGGACGCTAAACAAGTGGTAAAGTGTCTATAAATTTATTTATTTTTAAATAAAAACTCATTTTAATTTGTTTTTAAACTCCAACTTGGTCGCTTCCCAAGTAGTAAGGAGATGGAAATTCATCGGAGAATAGGAGAAGAAGCGGAGAGGAGATTTTTATTTTTATTGTGATTAAAATAAATAAATAAATAAAATAATGATTTAATTATTTTTTATTTAAAAATAAATAAATTTACATGCACATCGCCTCCAATAAATTTACATGCACATCATTTTTTTGTTTGAGCAAATTCAAAAGCTAATTTTAGGATTTTATGTATAAACATAACTGATTTACAGGTTTAAAATATAAGTGTAGTATATTTAAAGTTTCGTGAATGAGCTATCCTAAAACTAGATTTTGTCATTATGAAAGTTAAAAATGCGATTTTTCATTTTTAAATTCAAGGTGCAATTGAAAGTTTGGCGAAAAAAAATAGAAAAGAAAATAGAGAGAAGAAAGATAATAAATTCAAAACCCATTTTTTTGTGCTGTATGTTTATACATAAAATCCTAAAATTAGTTCAAAATCCTTAAAAAGCTAATTTTAGGATTTTATGTATAAACATATAATATGTAGACCCAAAAATCGCATGTATTTTTAAAATTTAAGCTGTAGCTTCTAAAATAACATTAAAGTATGATTGGTTGGGTTTTAGTGCTGTAGGCTGTGGAGAGACTCTACGGCCACCACCAATCATTCTCTATATTAAACTGCGATGTCTCGCTGTTGGATGATTTAAATACGGCGACGACTTGGATGGCTCATTCACGAAATTACCAACAAATTCCAAGTTGGGGAATCTTTAATATTTTATTTGGTTATTAGTTGTTTGGATAATCTTATAATATCGTCGACTTGACAAACGAAATAATGCTTTTCCTTTTCACATCTTAGTTTGCAAATCGCAATAAAGCTTTCTTGATTGCATTGTGAATCGTGTCAAGTGCACCATGGGTAATATTATCTGTTTTCAAATTCAATGCGAGCAAGTGTTGAATTGCTTCAGTAGTTGTGTTTGCGGCAAAGTCAATTATATTCGTAACCTCAACAAGAATCTGGCAGATCTGAGAACAGCCATGGAACTACTCAGTGCAAAGCGAGAAGATGTGTTGCTAAGAGTGCAGACGGAGGAGAGAAACGGTCTACAAAGGCTTAGCGTAGTTCAGGTATGGCTTGACAGTGTCCTGGCTATCGAAAACGAATTCCATGAATTGCATACTGCTTGTCTTGTTGAGCTTCAAAGGTTGTGTCTTTGTGGTATTTGCCCCAAAAATTTAAGATCGAGGTATAGTTACGGGAGAAAGGTTTTATTGATGTTGAAAAAGATTAAGCTATATTGGGATCAAGTTTTAGAAGTGGTGACTGGGCCGCCAGATATAGATGTGGTGGAGTTAAGGCCTTTACGGCCGGAAATTATTGGTCAGGAAACATTGCTCGTAAAGGCATGGAACCACCTCATGGATGATGGAACCAAGACTATGGGTCTATACGGTATGGGCGGAGTAGGAAAAACAACTCTTCTTGAAAAGATCAACAATAAGTTTCGTGGTGAAAATAAAGAGTTTGACACTGTGATTTGGATTGTGGTTTCTAAGGATAAACGTGTCGCGAAGATTCAAGATGAGATTGCTGATAGACTAGGACTGAGTGGAGGGGGATGGGATCGAAAATCAAAAAGCCAAAAAGAAACTGGTATACACACTTCAATGAGCCGCATGAGATTTGTGTTGTTATTGGATGACATATGGAGCAAAGTGGATCTAATGGAGATTGGAGTCCCTTCTCCAACAAGGGAAAACAAATGCAAGATAGTATTCACCACTCGTTCTAAGGAAGTGTGTGGAAGCATGGGGGTAGAAGATCCAATCGAAGTCAAATGTTTGGGATCAAATGATGCGTGGAATTTGTTTCGAAATAAAGTTGGAGAAATCACATTAAAATCACATCCAGGAATTGTTGAGCTCGCACGCAAAGTTGCTGAGAAATGTCAAGGCCTACCACTTGCTTTAAATGTTATTGGTGAGACTATGGCATCTAAGAGGACATTACAAGGATGGCATGACGCATTTGAAGACTTGAGCTCATATGCTACAAATTTTCCTGGCATGAAAGACGAGATTATTCCAATTTTGAAGTATAGCTACGATAATTTGAAGGAGGAGCATGCCAAGTCGTGTTTCTTGTATTGCGCTTTATTTCCAGAAGATTTTCAAATAGGTAAAGATAAATTGATCGACTACTGGATATGCGAGGGATTCATGCATAAAAAGGAACATGGAGAAAGGGCAATAAACCGAGGTTATGAAATACTTGATACCCTTGTACGTGGATGCTTATTGTTGGAGGATGTGGGGAATAATAATTCATATGTTCGTATGCACGATGTAGTTCGTGAAATGGCCCTATGGATAACATCGGATCTTGGAATTCATGAAAAAAGATGTATTGTGCTCGCCGGGGTTGGATTATCTGAAGTACCAGGAGATGAAGACTGGAAAGTTGTGAGAAGAATGTCGTTGCTTCAAAACAAAGTTGAGCAGATATCTAGCAGCCCCGATTGTCCTGAACTTACAACTCTCTTCCTCCAAGAAAACTACAAATTGGTAAATATCTCAGGAAATTTCTTTCTGTCCATGCCTAGGCTTGTCGTTTTGGATCTGTCTTGGAATAGGGCCCTCGACAGATTGCCAGAGGAAATATCAAAGTTAGTATCCTTGCGCTATCTTGACTTGTCACGGACAGAGATAAAGCGACTGCCTGTTGGCTTCCAAGAGCTGAAAGCGCTAATACATCTGAATCTAGAGTTTATGATCAGACTTGAGAGTATCTCTGGGATATCGCATTTGTGGAATTTGAGGACATTGAAACTAAAAGATTCCAAAATGTCCCTAGATACGAGCACAATGGCCGATTTGAAGCTCTTGAAATATCTAGAAGTACTAACCATAGACATAACGTCAAGTTTGGTTATGGAGCATTTGTTACAAGATCGCAGCTTGGTGAGATGTATTAAGGACATCTCCATGGAAAAGCTTCAGGAGGAATCATTCAGAAAATTGACTTTGCCAACTATGGCTACTCTCCGTGACCTCAGGATACAACGTTGTGCAATGGAGGAGATAATGATAGAGGGGACAGCATCATCATGGAACCAAAGTCTCCAAACTCCATGCTTCCCGAACCTCTCCAAAGTGTGTATACGACAGTGTAATGGTCTTAAGGATTTAACGTGGCTGTTGTTTGCTCCAAACCTTACTCGTCTTGAAGTTGGGTTCTCAAAGGAGCTAGAGGATATAATAAGCAAAGAAAAATCGCAGACAGGTATGAACGATCCTTTTCAAAAACTACAACATTTAGAGTTGTTTGATCTACCTATGCTGAACAACATCTTCAAGAGTCCTCTACCGTTTCCAGAATTGAAGCGTATCTCCGTGCGAAATTCGCCAAAACTGAAAAAGCTTCCACTGGAATCGAAAAGTGTCGTTATGGTTGAAGCACTTGTCATATATTACTTTGAAAAAGAATGGCGTGACGGGATTGAATGGGAAGACGAAGCCACTAAACGCCGTTTTGATCCTTCTTTCAAGCTGTGGTAACCCGATGAAGCCAAAGTTGGACTTCTAAATCTTCAGACAACGTATGTCCTATTGCTCTTTCTTTTGCTCTCCTCTCATTTTCATTGACATCCTCTTTGTTTTACCACTTTATCGTTCCTGTTTTTAAGTGTTACTTGAATTGTATCTGCTGTGTTTGTTTCACGCTGTATTTTGTTTGAATTTTTCCCTGGGATTTGTGTGACAAAAAAACTATATTTGGTTCGTACGAATTTTTTTTTTGTCATCTAATCTTTATTTATATAAAATTCAAATTACATAAAGTACATAAAATATAAAAATTATAATACAATAAAACAACGAAAGTGAATATTGCCGATTATTTTCTTCGACAAATTTTGCTTGCAATTAGAGAATCCACTCTTTCCTTCCTTTTAATCGCATTTGATCTGATGCGATTTTAATATTTGGCTATTGTCCATACTTTTCCTTGTTGTATTACATTGACTCATTCACAATTAAGAGCTAAAGATGTTCTTCGAACAAGAACCCAATTTATTGATTCTTCCGATAGAAAAAGATATTGGGATTGCCAATCTTCAACGACTGTACGAATGTCGTCATACAACAAGGAGGGTTTCGCTCCAAACCACCGTTTCCTCCATGGCGGTTTCCATGGTATTTGTTTCCATAAAAATGCAATATCTAGCAAAATAAAAACTCCAAATAAAACCGCCATAGAATCATCAGATCCAAAAGATTATTCCGTTGACAGCGTGCTCTCATTTTTTCCCCAAATTCCAATGATGCATGGGTCGAAAACCCAAATTACATCTCCAAACAAAATGGTGGAGATGAATAGAATCTGAGGAATACTCAAATCTAGCATAAAAGGATCTCTAGTACCCAAATTCAAATTGATGTCATCGTGCAATGGGAGGAAGCCCACGCCGGAGATGTCTGCGTTGTGAAGAATGGAGAGACACTGCTCCACACCGCCATGTAAAGAAACCACTGTCGAGAGGGGTTGAAGAAATTGGTTCAAAAACCGATAGAAAATCGCCAAAAAATTACGGTAAGTTCGATCGGGATATTCTCCGACAAACAACACCATAAAGAGCATGATTCCGATTATTAAAAACGGGATTAATCTCTGAGACTATGATTCACGATCGATAACAATAGCCTTACCGATCACCATTGAACGACGGTTAAAAATTTACCTTAACGATTGCCTTCAGAGAGGCACTAACCGTCCTTCTAATCCCTTTGCAGTAACAGAGCCGGCGGCGTAAACAAATTTATTTGCGTGAAGAACAACGATCACAAAGGTGATCGCATGAGAGAGAAGAGAGAAAAAACGGTTATTGCTAGTTATTCGTACGAATTATTTGGATGTATCAAGAGTAATACCACTAACTAGCAACAAATAATTAAAAAACTAGATTTTCACCCGTGCACCCGCGAGGTATTTCTTTTTATAGATTTAATGTATCAAAATAAATTTTATAACGGGAGTTCATTATGTGGACATAATTTTTTTCTAATCCATCCTACAACGGAAGTTCAATATGAAAAGTAACGGTAATTCATTATGTGGACATAATTTTTTTAATCCGCCTTAGAACGGGGTAAGTTTTAATTTTGTTTTCTGATGTTTAGTTTTGGTGTTTAGACAAAATATATTTGTGGATGTGAAAGTTTGAGATGTGTTAACATTTTTATTATTGGTATAGAATGTATTATATAGTTTGCTAAAAATTTAATCCATAATAAGGGCGAGCGATAAATTTTTATTTATTTTTGTTATTTTGTTTTTTTTTTGGAAGAATGATTTGTTTTTTTTTTTTTTATGTTTTGTATGGAAAAATCTGTTTGTGTTATCACATGTATGATTCAAAATTAGTAATTTTAGCTACCCAAATTTCATGACCAGTTTTTGTCCAAATCATGTGTAAATAAGATTTATTCGCCAATAGTAACAAATTTAAGGGATATTCTAAGATCTTAGATAAGATTTATTGTTAGTATGATTTGATATTAAGATCCCGAGATAAGATATTAAAAATCTCAAATTTAAACAATTTGTTAGTATATATTATTTAAACAATTAATGTCTATATAAAGATTTTTTATGAAAATGTGTATGTTACATACTATATGAAGCTTTTAGTATTATTAAATTATTTATAGTGTTTTTGCTTTGCTATCGAAATATGTATCTTCCAACATAAATTTTTTCACATAGACATTGAATCATATGTAACATCTAGTAGTATACAATATGTATATTAATGGTAGTGAATGACATTGATCCGATATTCTTAATGGTGATGAATGACACTCGATCTATAATTTATGAACCAAATTGTATTCATGTCGAAGAAATTATTAACCAATATGGAAATTTTATGCGAGTATATAATTAAAACCTCATTAATGGAATATTTCAGTTAATGCAATTTTTCAAGGTGTGATTTTTCATTTTTCAAATTTAATTATCTACAAAATAACTGCACCAAATATATCTGTTTGGCAACAAGAATAGTAGTTATCCAAATAAATAATAGCCTAATAGGAAGGTTTTCCTGTTTGGACACAAAATGTATACCTCTTTTAATAGTATATATTAGTTTGACCAATTTAGCAATATTCAACGACATTATTCATCTGCAAAAAGACAATTAAACCCCTAGCTATCATCTTTCTCTCTCCTCATCACATTCATCTTCTTCTTCTTTCTTTTTCTTCTTCCTCTTCTTCTTCATTTTCTTATTCACAATAGTGGAAGATGGAGGGTGGTGACGGTGTTCGTGATGGCGATGGTGTCGTAAATGGTGGGGCTGATGGTGACATTGATGGTGACGGCGACAGTGACGATGGCGACGATGATGGTGGTGGTGACAGTGACGGTGTCAGTGACGGTAGTGGAGAGTGGTGATGGTGTCGGTAAGAACGACGGTGCTGGTGAAGGTGGTGGTGACGATGACGGTGTCAGCGACAGTGGTGGAGGGTGGTGATTGGCGAATATTTGTATTAATGAGGTTATCGACAAATATTATCCGACTATTTACTATGTTAGCACGTTATAAATATCAGATAATATTGTTAGCACCAGGGGCGGAGGCAGTAAGATGAGAGGGGGGTCAGCTGACCCCAGTCATTTTTTAAAAAGTCAGTTATATGCTTTGAAGAAAAATTATATTGACCCCAACTTAGAATAATTTTTGACCCCAATACAAAATTAATTTAGATACATAAGACAAAAAAAACCAAATACATGAAATAAAAGAGCCCAAATACTAAAGAGTTGGGTTTCAACTAAGATTTATCAATGTGGCTAAACTAAAGTAAAATGTATAGCCACCTAATATTAGTTATGTTTTTACGAAACATACAAATGATATATATTGAATTTTTAGTGTGTTTAATTTTTTATTAAAATTTTTTTTTTTTTGCCCCCGATAAATAAAAATTCTAGCTCCGCCACTGATCAGCACATTACAAGCGTCATATATTATTGTTAGGACGTTAACATACTATATCATAAGTGGGTTAACACGATAAATAAACATAAACTTATCACGATAACATATTAATTAACATGTAAATCAAATAGTTATCCACTAAAAACCACATACGGTTTTATGTTATCCAAAAATATTATCCGGATATTTACTATGTTAGCATGTTATAAATATCAGATATTATTGTTAATACGTTACAAGTATCATATATTATTATTAACACGTTAACATACTATATGATCATTGGGTTAGCCCGAAACATAAACTTATCACAATAACATATTAATTATCATATTAACCAAATAGTTATCCATTAAAAACTCAGTGCTTGCCTCAACTATTCATTATGTTGGATCTAGGGGTATTTTTATCAGATTTTTGAAACATTGTGGACAGAAAACTGATTATGAATTATTGGTTGCTAGTTTGTTAATAAACTGGTCAACCATTGATATTTACTAAATTCACTCATGTATTAAATGATTTTTCATAAACTATATTTGGTTCGTTTCGTTTCGTTTCATTTTTTTGTTGTTTCCCATGATCGTGTTTTCACGAGTCACGACCCCATAACCTGAATAAGCCTTTAAAGGCTTTCAGGCCGGGATATGCCTTTCTTTGTGTAACACCCCTCTTCCCGGGCCTCGTAAGAAACCGGGGAACCGAAGGCGTGTTAGGTTGACAGACTAAACCGTGTGGGTTAAGTCGCCCGGTTTGGTCTCTTGGTGAGCACACATGATCGCCAGGAAAACGCCCATGTCACAATCAACAATAATAGACATAGCCGATCCTCGCTAACCTGTACATAACATAGGGAAGAGGAGGGGTGAGTAATGGGGATTACTCAGTGGGGATGAACTTTAGGGAGGCTCACTGTTCACTTCCAGACAATTACGCGAGATACTATTGTGAAAGTCTAATCCTAAAACCAGCACAAACAATATTGGGTAACGTCACAACATTTCCTAACAGAAGGGTCCGAAGACACCGAGGGTTCGCCCAACCCTCACGGCGTTGAGAACCAATGCCAAAGTACACGACCCCACTGGTTCCATCACACATAAAGTTCTAAGTGTCAAGGTATATACTCCACCAGTCCCAACAAACAAATTGGTTCTAGTGCCAAGGTATACACTCCACTAGAACAATCACAACAGAAGGTTCCAATGCCAAAGCGTACGACCTCACCAGTTCCAGCAAGCAATAAGGTTCCGATGCCAAGGCATACACTCCACCAGAACAATCACAACAGAAGGTTCCGATGCCAAAGTATGCACCCCACCGGTTCCAACACACAGACGTAGTTAACTCCAAACAATACCAGATTAAACCTTATCAGTCTCAACCACTAGGTTCAGAACTCACGAACAGAACTCAACCAAGTTGTAACAATGAGGATCTCAATTCCTAACAACAATTCACAAGGTTATTAGGGTTCATCAATCATTAATCCATATTCAAGTAACTTGTTCATCAAACAACAATCATCCATCACAAACCCTAGAAACAGATCTAGCATAACCTAACAACATATCTAGAAATTCATGGTGTAATATATATAATATAGTCAATTAACAATCAACAGAGAACACTAAACAAATCAAATAGCTTGCTTAGTGGAAAGCTAGGGTTTAAAAGAAGACTTGATAAAAAACAGTGAGATCTTGTATGAAAGAGAGGGGCAACAAGTCCTTACCTTGGCATAGGAGGAGGCGATAGAAGAGAGGAGAAGGAAGGAGGAGGAGTTTTATCACCAGAACTCGAGGAGGAGGAAGGGGAGCTCGGCGTCGGAGAATGAGGCGGTGGCGTCGTCATCGCGGCGAGGAGAGAGAGACCGAGGGCAAGGAGAGAGAGACAGAGTGATCGCGCGGAGGAGAGAGAGGAAGAGAGAGACGGCGTGAGAGAGAGAGGAGAGGTGAGTTTGTGTTTAGGGTTTTCTAAAAGGAATGAATGAGAGGAGAAACAAATATTAAAAACGAAAATGAAAAATTAATTAATAATTAAAAAATTTATATAATTATAAAATATTATTAAAAGTTTTAGAAATTGTTGGAAAATTACAAAAATAAAACTAAATCAAAATAAATCTGGCGGGAAATCATCGAATTTCGATTTGAAGTATTTCGCCATTTTGTCTCTCCTTGTTTGCTGAGTCGAGAGCTTGTTCTCTGATATTAGCGTATTTTAACTCTTTTTGACATGCATTTCACTTAGTTTTTGTGTCTTAATTTGTGTGTTCATAGAGTTTTTCTATAATTTTGCATTCATAAGTAGAAGTTAGTAGATTTTAGATAGGTCCTAGAGAGTTTTGGTGCATTTGGAATGTTTCAGGTGCTTGCTGGAGTTTACGGGAAGATCATGGACTAAGAGGAGCCGCACGACCGAAACTTGAAGTCTTGTATCGGGGTACTCAGAACCGATGCACCACCCCGATATCGAGCTGTCTAAAGAAGGGTGTTGTATCGGTGGTGTGCATCGGTTAGGAGCACACCGATACACCTGCAGAAGAACATACCGGCCCTGCACATCGGTATCAAGCATGCCGATACAACCTCAACAGAAATGATCCGTCACTGGCGAAGAAGTAGGTATCGGTACTCGGTTCTGGGGTCATGCATACCGATGCAGCTAAAGAAGAAAAGAAGGAGACAACATCGACATGGTATATCGGTATCGAGCATACCGATATGAGGTAAAGGCAAAGAGACCCGTCCCTGTGAAGAAGTAGTTATCGGTGCTGTGTTCTGGGGTCGTGCACACCGATGGGAACTGAGGAAATAAGGAAGAAGAACACAACGGTGCCATGTATCGGTATTGAGCATACCGATATCAGTTCAAGAGAAAAAGACCCGTCACTGCGAAGAAGAAGATATCGGTGCTCTGTTCTGGGACTACGCATGCCGATGCAATCCCACGTACCCAGCAAATATCAATATCGACATGAAGCATCGACATGGAGCAACCGATATCATCCTACGAAGACCCAAACCCACCGGGTTGACCCGGCTCGACCTGTTTGTATTTAAGCCAAAAACGCTAATTAGAAGGGGAAGATTTATTACTTTTATTTTTCTAAGACCTAAAACACGTTTCTTTGAGAGAGAAGAGAGATTGTAAGAGATTTTGGTGTTTTATGCAAGTTCTCGTCTAATTCTATCTTCTTATATTTTCCCATGAATCTAAATACTTCCTTTATAGGATTTGTGTAGATAAACATGAGTTGTTAGTAGATTTCTAGGATTCTAGGGTGAAGTAGATTTAGGTAATGTTAGTGTGAATCAATGATGTTAGGGCTTAGATTATTAATTATCCTTCCTTGTTTAGTGTTCTTAATGCTAAATTGACATTGATCTAGTCGATTTAGATCATAGGGAATTTCTCGCCCGGAAGGTGTTCGACGAAATTCCCCAATGAACTAATCAAGGGATATTGCATTCTTAGCCTATGGAAGTAGTTGTCTAAGATGTTTGTTGATTAAATGATCTGGTTTTTAATGCTTGGAAGTTACTAAATCACAAATGGGAATTTGTTCTTGATTTGGTAATTTCTAAAGCGACTGATTCCAAGGGATTGGATTAGTCTAATTGTATGATCATAGTCTAAGGATTAACATTACTTGATTATATTGACATCATTGTGAACCTCTAAAATTATCAACAAATCGTATACTTCACCCTTGGATTCGTTTTTAGTATTGTCTTAAACCGTGATTTGCATTCTAGTTTGAGTTCTTATCTTTTACTTCAGTCAATTAGAACTTGTTTTCATTAATAATTAGGTTGTTAGAAAACCTTCTTTTGATTCGCTTAGATTAAGAAGTTTTATGTATTCTTAGTGTTTAATCTTAACCCATTATGGATTGACATCTCAAGTACTACGATGACATGAGTACGCTTGGGACAATTGAAATCGAAAATACTCGTTATCAATTTGGCGCCGTTGCCATTTGGGTTTAGCATTAATCATTAGGATTTTGATTCTTCTTGAGACTAAGTTTTATTTTTACTTTATTACCTAATCTCTTTCACTTTGTTTTCTCCTCTTCTAATATAGGTGCATGAACACGAGATCACGAGGAAGTGCAAACCTTGTTGAACGCGTTGACAACATCCGCGAGTTAGAAAGAGCAAATACAAGAGAAAGAGAAGAACGAAGGCGTGCTCAACAGATTGAAGGGTTGGGTATGGAGGCAGCTCAAGACCCTCCGATTGCAAACCAAGAAGCACCCGTTCATGGTGTTGGTCACCAAGGTGTTGGTGCAAACCGAGTTCCAATTCATCCACCACGACCTCCAAGACCAATTGGAGCCGGTGATGCACCAAACACACATGCTAACCGCCAAGAGATAGCTCCACCACCGGTTGAACACAATAACTTTGAGAACACAATCTCTATGGTGCAAAACAACAAGTTCCATGGGCTGGCCATGGAGGACCCATTAGATCACTTGGATCAATTCGATCGCATTTGTGGTATGACGAAGATCAATGGAGTCTCGGAAGATGCTTTCAAGTTGCGCTTATTCCCGTTCTCGCTTGGAGATAAGGCACATCAATGGGAAAAGAACCTTCCACAAGGTTCAATTACATCTTGGGACCAATGCAAGAAGGCTTTTCTTGCAAAGTTTTTCTCCAACTCCAGAACATCAAGGCTACGAAATGAGATATCCAGCTTCGCCCAAAAGAACAATGAAAGCTTTTGTGAGGCATGGGAACGTTTCAAGGGTTTCACCATGCAATGCCCTCACCACGGGTTCTCGGACGAGTCTCTACTCAGCACTCTCTACCGCGGTGTTCTTCCCAAATTTCGCATGCTACTTGATACCGCAAGTAATGGAAATTTCTTGGGCAAAGAGGTGGATGATGGTCTACAATTGGTGGAGAACTTGGCACAAAGCGACGGTAATTATGGCGAAGACTATGATCGATCTTCACGGGGTGGTGGAGAATTTGATGATCAAAGGACGAGAAGGGATATCAAAGCTCTAAATGAGAAGATGGATAAGGTTATCCAAGCTTCACAATCAACGGTTAACTATGTTGGTGATTTTGATGAGAACCAATGCTATCAAGAGGGAGTTGAAACTGATGCTAAGCAAGAAGAGATCAATTATGTGGGAGGTCAAGGTGGCTACCAAGGAGGCTTCAACCAAAACTATAGGAATCACCCAAACTTTTCCTATCGAAGCAACAACGTGTCCGATAGAAGAGAGGAGAAGGAAGGAGGAGGAGTTTTATCACCAGAACTCGAGGAGGAGGAAGAGGAGCTCGGCGTCGGAGAATGAGGCGGTGGCGTCGTCATCGCGGCGAGGAGAGAGAGACCGAGGGCAAGGAGAGAGAGAGAGAGAGTGATCGCGCGGAGGAGAGAGAGGAAGAGAGAGACGGCGTGAGAGAGAGAGGAGAGGTGAGTTTGTGTTTAGGGTTTTCTAAAAAGAATGAATGAGAGGAGAGACAAATATTAAAAACGAAAATGAAAAATTAATTAATAATTAAAAAATTTATATAATTATAAAATATTATTAAAAGTTTTAGAAATTGTTGGAAAATTACAAAAATAAAACTAAATCAAAATAAATCTGGCGGGAAATCATCGAATTTCGATTTGAAGTATTTCGCCATTTTGTCTCTCCTTGTTTGCTGAGTCGAGAGTTTGTTCTCCAAAGCCTCGCTCTTCGTTTTCTGAGTCGAGAGCTCGTACTCCAAAGCCGTTACCTTCTCCTTAAGCTCTTCGTTTTGCCGGATAATCTCTGGATCCGTCGAAAAACCACCCGAAGAAGTTGAGGGTTGGGACGTAATCTTACCCAACCCTTAACAGGTACCTCCTACAAAAACAATACAAAACATTAGATCTTATTAACAAACAAATATCTAAATTTAAATGATAATCTATAATTATTACTTACTCCGAGCACTATGTCGTTGATCTCGGCCCGAGTGAGCTCGTTGGAAGCGGTCTTCTTATTAGTGTGCGTCCTCACTAGGTGATCTAGTTATTTTTAGTTATTTAAAAATAACGAAAAATACTTACCATTTCGATTTTGGTTTTTTTTAAGCTCTTCGCCCCGTTGTTGTGGATAGCGGATCCCTTCCCTTCTCGGGGACTATTCCGGTTCTTGGAGTTAGTCTGTGATAGAGCTACGGTCTTCGGCAGTTGCCAATACGGGATGTAGTCCTGAAACACCTCTGCGTTCAAGCCTTTTGGCTTTTCTCCACGCCTTTTCCAAACCTTTTTCCACTCGTTCATGTTGCGCGAGAATTGCGTTATAGCCTCTTTGAAAAATTCCGTGTCCACTGTTTTCGTAATGGTCCAGTTCCAATTAAATTTTTGCTACAAAACAAATAGAATTAAAGATGTTTAAAAAATCTCAAAATATATAACAAAAATTAAATAAATGTTAACTTACCGCAAACGTCTGAAACCACATGTTTGTTCGTCTGACGGAATATCCGAAAATTTCTTGTACGGTTTGTCGAGGATGGAGTGTAACATCTTCAGAATCGACTTGCTAATGACATTCCCGGATATTCCAAACCTATAAAAAAAACAAATTAAAAATTGGTAATTAAACAAAAAAAAATTATTAATTAAGAAAAAACAAATATTACCAAGTAGATCTCGGAATGCGGAGATCCGGATCGAGAACTGTGAGTAATTCTCGTCCCGGCTGTTGGACAAGCTCCTCGATGGTCATGATCCCCGGAGGAGCTACACTCTCCATGTCCGGAATAGACGGCGCAGGAGGCGCAGAAGGCGGAAGAGTACTCGAGCTCGGATCTGCGGAAGTACTCCTCCGCCCTGATTACCTCGGACCGCCAGGACGGTCTCGATCGAATTGACCGTAAAACCTACAAAAATAAAAACATAAAAACCGAATCATTTATATTTTTCTACAAAATCAATACATTTTTTAAAAACTTTTTTTAAAAATACATTTTTTAAAAACGTTTTTAATAAATAAATATATAAAAAACGTTTTAAAATTTTTATTTATAAAAAACATTTAAAAAAAAAATTTTATAAAAAACGTTTTTTTATAATTATATGTATTAAAAACGTTTTCACAAAATATATTTATAAAAAACGTTTTTAATACATAATTAAATCTAATAATTCTAAAAAATTCAACAAAATCCACACAAAAACTAATCAAAATATAATCACAAATTCAACATAATCCACACAAAAAATCTACAAATCCACAAAAATCAACCTAATCTAACAACCTAATCTAATAAACAATCTAACAACCTAATCTAATTCCACAAATTCCACAAAAATCAACTTTTCCTCCGATGGATTGAGCTCAAATATTGCTACAGGACATATCTATGGATTAGCTTTCATTTGGAAGTGGTTTGAGGCCATTCCAACGGTGCGATCAAAAGTTATGCCAGTTTTCGTGAAGACAGTTCAGTCTAGCGAGCAGATAAGCAGTGAACAGTGTCGATCGACACTACCCTAGTATCGGTTGATACTCACTGCAGGAAAACAGGAAACACGACTTTTTACAAGTCTGGAGAGTTTGCACCTTGGTCCAGAAGTCTTTAATAATTACAAGAAGCCCCAAAACGTGTTTTAGTATTATAATTAGGTTTTTCAGCCACTTTTGTTGGCTAAGCTTTAATTTACTTTTGTTCTGATTAAGCATTATTCTACTCTGGTTTTTGGAGAGACAACTCTGAACTCCTGTTTCTTATTGATTTCTTTGATGATCTATTCAATCATGTTGCTTGTTTCAATCTCCATGTCTGAGTAGATCCATTGTTAGGTTCAGGGTTCTCATAAGGGTTTTCTCTGAATGTTAGGTTAATTAGTTAATTAGGATTCACCATCTGAATTAGTTATTCGCCATAGGTTGTTCTCATAGCTAATTCTAGGTTGACAAATCTAGAACTTAGATCTTAGGATAATTGGTTAGGCACGAGAGTGCGATTAATTACCTGATAGAACCTAGGGTGAGCAAAATAACTATTCGCAAAGAGATTTGGTTTAGTTGTTTTGTGAACAAATCAAACTTGAAATAAAAGCTGGTTTGGACTTTAGGATTCGCAAAAAGATTTGGAATTCTAGGATTTAGACTTAGATAGTTTTCGCAACGAGAGTTGGTTAGCTATACTTTAGTGATTTGAGTTCAAGAACCTCGCTAAATCTGAATCTTGTTAGTTAGTTTATCTACATTCATTGAATTCCTGAGAAATACCCTGAGCCTATCTTCTTTCCAATTGATTTACAACTTGTTTAATTTACGCACTTGCATTTAATTACATTGTTTGGTCTAGCTTAATTCGAATCTATATAATCTATTGCGTGATATATGGAGTTCTTGTGTTCGACCCCTACATATACTATAACAACTGCTTTAGTACTATTAGGGTATTAATTTGAGCATATCAAGGAAGTGGGCTGCGGTCGGCGGCGGCTGCGGTGGGCGAGCTCCGGTGGGAAGAAAAAAAGATCGAGAAGAAGAGAAGAAGAGAAGAAGAAAAAAGAGAGTAAGGAAGAACAGAAGAAGAGAAGAAGAAAAGAAGAAAAGAAGATCGAGAGAGAAGTGAGAATTTTGGAGATCAGAGAAGAAAATGAGAGAGAAGAAGGTCAATTCGATATTTATAAAGGTTTTCGATGACCCATTTCCCTCGGGATTCCATCGGAAATCAAATTTAATTAACCGCCTCAATTTTGAGCATTTTCGTTTGGCGGATTAAATTCGTGGATAAATTTCAGGATCCGTCGGAAATTTCCGAGGGATTTCCGACGGACCTTAAAATTGCATGCATTCTTGTTGGCCAGTCAACGCGTACGGTCTGATCTTGGTAAATATCTAAACCCGTTGGAAATCCCTCGAAAATTTCTGAGGGATTTCCGACGGGTTTAGGGTTTAGGATTTAGATTTTGAAGATTTCATAAAATTTAGTGTTTAATAACCATTATTGATACATACTAATAAGAAAAACCTTTGAAAACCAAACAAAACAAGTTATTTTGGATTTCGTAACAATCGATCGATGAACGAGTTCAAGCTTTCATAAGAACACATATTACATATAAGGACACTTACGTGTCTGATTAGGGTTTCAATTAAAAACTTAAAAATGTTTGATTCTTAAAAACAGAAAGTAGTATTAATTTGGTAATTCTAAATTTATCAAGACCAAACATGTTAAAAATACGGCAAATTCGAGGTTTATTACCCTAAACCGTCGGAAATCCCTCGGAAATTTCTGAGGGATTTCCGACGGATTCAGACTGTTTCAGTTTTAACTGAGACAATTTCAGAATCCCCGGCTAAAACCTGAAATTGTCTCGGCTAAAACTAAAAGTTTGAATCCATCGGAAATTTCCGACGGATTAGGTTTTAGCCGAGGCGGATAAGTTTTAGCCGAGGGGTTCAATACCCATGTTTTCAGTTTTAGCTGGGGTACCTTAATTCGTCGGAAATCCGTCGGAAATTTCCGACGGATTATTGAGCACCAGGTTTAAAACACGTTTACATCGTGTTTTAAATCTTCCATCTCGATATCCGTCGGAAATTTTCGACGGATTTCCGACGGATATTTTGAAAAATGTTGTTTAGTGTATAGGGTTTAGGTTTTTCTGTGAAAATTGTTTACAAACACTTGTATGATGTATATAGAATAGGTTGAACATGTCATATTTCAAAAAAATGTGTTATATAGAATTTCGAAAATTTGATGGAAGTGTTTATATAAGGTGTAGTATAAGATATAGTTGATTTATGTTAAATATAAAGGTTTTGATGTTGTATAAGTTATACACTCATTCAAAGTCTTTAACAATGGTGAATATCTTTTTTTTTTTTAATGAAACATGTACATTAGGGGTCCCTAAATCATATAACCATACCTTAAACCCTAAACCCCAAATATACAGTACATCTGTCGGAAATTTCCGACGGATTTCCGACGAATTAGGGTATATTGACGTGTGTCGATTGACTGGCAAATAGCAACGCATGCAGGGAAATTTCCGACGGATTTCCGACGGACTGTTTTTTTTTCGAGACCGCGGGAATCCAAATATATCTGCGAAACGGTTTGGTTTCTCTTTCATTTTTCTCTTTTCTCTCTCTCTCTTCTTACGATTTCTCTCTTCTCTCTCTCCTGTTCTTCCAAAAAAAACCTACAAAATCTTCAATCTCTCCTCTCAATCCTCTTCTCAATCCTCAATCTTTCAATCCTCATGGATCCCAACATGTAAGTATCTCTAATTTTCTAAAAATCACTAATTTTCATTGTTAGATATTAATTAGAATTGTTAGATTAGTATTTAGAATTTGTTAGATTTTCG